>MU182344.1:50781-204025 GCA_016904865.1 Pissodes strobi
GGATCAGCAGAAACAACTACTGCGAGAGCTAATACCCCTACCGGCATTGAATTATACTGCTGATTCCGTTTTCTCTGAGTATAAATATGGCAATGTAATGGTTCACCCTACACCCAGAGCAATGTCAGGAATATCTCAATTCCTGGTTGGAGGCATGTCTTAAATCTCATCAAGCTCAATGCTCCATGTCCACAATGAAACCACCACGACAAAAGTAAGACTTTTGAAAATCATCCCTCCGATAGTTTCGTCCTTTCGGGACTCATCAAAGGAACGTGTGTGGGCTTTCACCCACGAGAACCTGACTATCTACTGGAAAGAAAGAAGACACTCATCGGCCTGCATCAACTTCTGCAAAAGGAATATACATTCTGATTCAGCAGAACTTCTTCTATATAAATTGACATAGTACTTTAATTTTTTATATTCGGCTCACACACAAGAGGAAAATCCTATACCACTCAACGAGCGCACGAGTGTGCGGAGAAGTTTTCGGGATATACTTCAGCGTGTGCCTGATGTGTGTTTCTGTTTGGTGCAACTCTGGACGGAATTATAAGTGTCAGCTTGTTCGAACCGCATCCGTAGTAGTATCGATAGTCAAGAGGTAGGTCCGCCACTTTTCTTTGATGTTCTAGCCTATCAGGGTTTTTAATCAACTTTGGGTTTCCACAAAATGCATGGGAACAGTATTCCAGAGATGGTCTAATCTGGGCCTTTTAAAGAAGTAAGAACTGATGAGGTCTATACAACTTTCTTGCTCTATAGAGTGCTCCTACGCCTTGTCCTGCCTCGTTGGTGATTTTGATGACGTGATTACACTAAGACATGTTGTGTTTTACGTTTATGCCCAGCAAGTTTATGGATGAGGCTAGAGTCAGTGGTTATCCTGTTATTGATATCAGGTCGTGCTTTTTTGAGAAAACAGCTTCGTGTGTCTTTCTTGCGCTAAACTAGACCTTGTTTTTCATACCCCATTACACGATTGCGTTAATATCCTCATTGATGATAGCAATCTAATTTTCTCGCTCGCGTTGGGAACTAGCAGCGGTCATTGGAGTCTGCGACATGAATGAGGATATAAGAGTGCTGTCGTCTACAAAACTGTAAATAAAATAATTGTTTGTCCAGTCTAGGATATCATTGATATATAGCACGCGTGTAGTGCTTCATTTCACTTTTGTTTCTGATAGAGCTAAACTATGAGGCTTATTTGCTGTTAGGTGCTTGTGGACCGAGTTAATATTTGTGTTGATGCCCTTATGCTGCAGAAATCCAGTGGCAGTCTACTTTCTATCTTCGAAACGGTAAGGCCTGATGGTCACCTCAGGCCAGCCTCCACCGTTTTACCGCCATAGTATTTCATCTGGGAGGCGGTATCATGCAATATATCCTCTTTTCCACCGTGGGAACCGAATCACAAAGGCATGGTGACGAAACATGAACCAGATGTCATTTCACGTCATCTTCTAGAAAATATATCTAATAAATATTAAGACAAATTCTAATGAAATGAGTTATAAATTTATTTAAAAATTATGTATTGGGAAACTTAGGTATTTGTTTAGAAAATTTTTAATTAGACAGATGAACAGATGTCACAGCACATGTATATTGACAAGTTGGCAATGACTGAGAAGACTTGGATACGAGGATGAACTTAGAAGAGTTATCGACCAAATTTTGAAACCAAACTAGACAATATATGTATGTGTAATTATCAACCATTTTCCATTTCGAATGAAAGGTAAACAATGGTATGCATTCATTTCTCGGATTTTTATTTGACGATTGAAGTCAAGTCAAATGTCTGTCAACTGGCATAGTTAACACCAACACTCGACAAGTAAATATATCTGATAAGATATTGCTGAATATGAATATAAAAGTGCTTGCCTTTATCCAAACAAACTTAAACTACATCTGCGAGTAACTTAAGTTACTGAGGGTAGTTGGAAGTTGAAAGTAATTTAAATTATTAAATGTTTTTTTTTTAATTGTAAAATAGTTTTAGAATAGTGTTGGTCTTGAACTGCACTATATTTCTATAATAGGTTTGAAGATACCGCGAAAGCCAATATCCTTAGATGTTTATTTATTTTATTTTGCATTTAGAGAACCCCTACATATAGTATATACGGCATTTAAAGATAAGAGTGTCTAATGGAAAAGTAATAGCTGCTAACTACTATACCACGATTAACGACCAAATACCACACGCTAGCTTATTTTTGGCTACTCTAGGAAAGACAATGTAAAGCATCAGGATTGCAGTTATCCAGTTAATAAATTGGATTTTTGAAACGCATACCATTTAGTACAGCTTACATGATTTTTCTTTGATGTCAGATTAGAAAACGAAAATTTTTGGACTTTACACTTATAAGTCGACATATAGAAAGCATTACAGTTATTAATACTTATATGAATAAAGAATCCACTTTTCCACGAAATTAATGGCATCACTATATTTTTTCTAAGAAATATCATCTTTCCACGGCGATGTCTGGATTATTCTATAAAAGAAGGCCAATACATATCTTAAAGGAATTTGAAAAATTTTAAATCATAATCAAAACAATTACCAAAATGGTTTAAGCGTAACTTTTTATGGTGTTTGTTTTAGATTTCAATCAATTAAGTATTTGTTTCGCCCCAATATCCTATACTGAATATAGATAGCATTTTACGTACCTATTAGATTTGATTATGTCTTAGGGCACTTCCTGGGTAATCTTCATTGGATTCTTCCTTTGTTTGAGTTTTTTTACGTTACATTTTTTTTGGACAAATGTGAATAATTTTGTCCGTTAATATTTTTGTCTTTCGTCAAGAGCTTCATGATATTGGGATGACCTCAAAGGCCAAAAATATGTTTCGCTGCTTAAGTAGTTAATTTCGCTAGTTCCATTATTACCATGTTTTCATAAGCGTGAGTTATTTTGTAAAAGTTTTTGTTTTAGGAAGACGCCAATTATTAGATCTTTGCCTAGAATGTTTGTTGTATGTATAGATATAAACATAACATTAACCATTTTCATGAGTATCTTTTTAGCACCCTTCCGAACAAGCGATGGTCGATTTGGATGCCATTCATGTCAAAAAACATATAAAAATCAAAGACATTGGAGACGACACATTACGACAGATTGTGGCCAATTAAAAAGGTTTTATTGCTTTCAATGTGGAAAGCTCTTTTCAATGAAACATCATTTGGATAGACATTCATTTTCGAAGAATTGCCAAATATATGTAAATACGATGAAATCATACTAATACAAATTACGCAGATAATATTAAAAATCACGCAAATAAAAATATTTAGAAGTACTTTAGTCTTATTTTGAAAACTGATATTATCTAAAGATTTCTGCAACATGTCTGCTCTATAAACTTATAAACTTAGACATGTAACTAACTTAAGGGCTTTACTTTGAATCGTCTGGTTGTCAGCATTTGCCTACCAGCCCTTCAACTTGGCACCTAAAAATTTGTTTTTATGAACCTTTCATCATAAATTCATTTTGTTTGTAATATAATTTAATATAGCAAATCTCAATCATCAGTCGATGATCTGTTGAACTGCCTCTGAGCTGGTTTTGTACAACGGATTCTATACGCCTAGTTTGGATTCGTTTGAGAGTCTATAAACCAAGCTTCAAGGAAAAAGTACTAGTTAATTGGTCTTCATTAATGTTAATCAATGTTGAATGGCAATGTGCTTTAATGACAATTATGAAACGCTAATGCCGATTAATACTTATAATCCGATCTCAATTCGGCAAGTCACAATAAGTCGAACTCTGTTTATCGAAACTCAGGTAATCAAAACGGCAAGTTCTTCGAAAGCTCATTCCACCGAAATAACAAATTAATCGAAAAACCATTTTAAGTTATTTATTATAAATATATTTTATATGATAGTAATCGTTAATTTGGGTTCGTTTAAGCCAGTAAGACTGGCGTTAATGGTTAACTTGGGTTACACTTCATGCAAGCCAGTGTAAATTGCTCAATGTTATTTCTTCCAATAATTATTTAATTATTTTAACGCATTATAACCATTACTATCATTATTATAATATATAATTAGAAATATATTTTTTTAAATAATTTGATGTCCTTTGGATTAATTCAGTTTCGATGAAATGAGCTTGCGAAGAAATTACCGTTTCGATTAATAATTAATCGAAACTTGCCAAACAAAAGTGCCAAACAAAACTAAACATTAAAAATACAAATAAATGCAAAAAAATACAAAAGTATACTAAAATTTCAGTGCGGTTTACCCCTTAATTAATCCAGTCACAATTATTGTGATTTGATTAATTAAGGGGTAAACCGGTCTGAAATTTTAATGTACCTTTGTAATTTTTTTTGCATTTATTTGTTTTTTTTTAATGTTTAGTTTTGTTTGGCACTCTTGGATTTACTTTCCTGGCATTTTGAGGAATTTCGTGGAATTTATTGTAGTTTTCGCTAAATTTAGGGCACTTCCCAGTTAATACGAAACACCTCTAATGACCTTTCATCGAAAGACGCCAATTTAGTGAATATTAGTGAAATCGTATTCGTTAGATAGATAGGAGTTGTCATAAATCGATTCATACGACTCCTAGAGGCATCTAAATAGGCAACTTTTATAACATGCTAAATGAAACACCTTTTGTGTTCAATGCAAAACTTTTAATCCAAAAAGGACTTTCTAAAAGAGCGTAACAGAACGCTTTTGCCCTAAGCCATCATCAGTGGTACCTGGAAAGTTCGTAAAGGAACCACCCATTAACGGAAAGTCCGTGACTGCTGTAAGGTTTTTAGGAAAAGAACATGATACAATTGACATTGTTGTTATTCTAAAATTGTTAAGATTTGAAAGAAATTAAATTAGGTGTGCAAAGTGAGAATAGTGACTTTTTGTATCGAGTAGAATGAAACGAAGGACATATCCACGAAGAGAAACAAATAACACCAATCGACAATGGTCACAGCACAATTTTACAAGTTACAAGTCACATTTCTAAAAAAGCGGTTCACATAATTTTATTTTAAAACAAAAACTTCGGCTAACCCACGTTTTTGTGTGTAACGACAAATGAGTTGAAAAAAGAGAAAGTGCCTAATTAAGTGAATAATAGTAAACTAAACTAAGAGCAGATATTAGCCCGGGTGCTTATCTCTAAAATTACTTATTTTGAAACGGCCCAAAATCCGAAATGACCATTTTTTGGAACTTATTTTTTTTAATGTTGCTCTAAATTTTGCCGATTTGCACATTGTGCGCAAAATGTAGTTTGCCCCTTGGGCCCATGTACGGACATTCATATTGTCATGAAAAAAACTTAAATCGCCTTACTAGGTAAAGGTAGTCGCATGTCTTGAATTAAAGGTATAGTTTAATTACTTTATGACAAATTGTGAACTGTATTTCGTGACGCCACGCCTTGGTTGGTGTGCTGGTTATGTAGATCAGATTATGGATCGATCTACGTCAAGTGAGAAGAGATGATAAAGAAGTCACTTTGGTTGGTTAACGAGTTCGCACTTTACTGGATTATGATTATGCGCGTGTCTTTTCGGTTGAAGTATAGCTGGAATTATTTTTAAAAGTCTTTATCACTATTTGTAATAAAGTTTAAGAGTTTTGCTATATTTTATTTATGATTAGATTTTGCTATTTAATTTAGATAGGTATTTGAACGTTTTAAACGGCAGATTAGTTTAGCTTAATTTCACTCAGAGTTTACTTTGCACTTTAACTCTCTTAGAACTTTGACAAGTATATCGCAGGTATGACTTTACTACTTTCGGTGGGTAACCCCAAGTTCGCGCACATGTGTGCTTCGAAGCTTAGCTTTAGGTAGGTAATTAGGTTACAGGTTAGGACCCCTCCGAACACTACGCACATGTATGCTATAGCGAACTGGCTGAACAGGATTGGGTGTTTGTTGAACTGATCATGATGGTTCGCTCGAGTATTTATATATAAAATTTGCTGACCGTTGCACGTTTAAGGTTCAAAATCGTTTGCGTTGAACGCTCGTGTTGTTTATAATTTGTCTTGAATATCTACAAGTTGTTCAAGTTCAAACTTAGGACAGGTTGATATTTACTTAGTAGTTTATGCGTTTTACTAGTTTACAATATATGATGTTATGAATGAATCTTTGGCAATAATATAGACACTACCTTATAGGAATTTCTAACTCTCGATTATCTTCCACAACCCGGATTTCCAGTTCTTCCTATTATCAAAACAAATAGCTTATGAAATCTGAAAACGTATGATATTTAACAGTACTTGAAAGCCTGGGAACTGCGTTTAGGGCTATTTTGACGACTTTTAAGCCAGCAGTGTTTATATGAAATGCAGCGCCCTTTCATGATTCTCTCTGCAATCAGAGTCATGTTCTGTCGAGGCCTTTTTTGGAGAGTCAATATACTTCCTACATTCTGTCGTTTTTTGGAATTGATGAATTAATATATAGATGAATTAATATTTAGATGTTAGGCGTCTGTACGTTGGAGTTGATGGACACATCTGAGACACATTCACCATTAACGCGGGCATGCCTTGGGGCGCAATACTTTCACCAACTCTGTTCCTCATCTATACTAGTGACCTGCTTACCGAAACGAATAATCCTCTTTACAGTTTTGCAGATGACAGTAACCTTGTCTCCCAATTTTGATCAGAAAAACCTTTACCAGCGATTGAGACTTATCACCGCAGACAGGAGCAGATTACAGCAATTGATCAAGATCTGGAGAAAGTTCAAACTTGGGGCTACAAAAATTTAGTCCAGTTCAATGCAGCAAAGATCCAAGCAGCCACGTTTACCAAGAGGGCCAATACGGCGGGCCCTGACACGATTATGGCAGGATAGACCATTTCTTCATCTTCGTCCATAAGACTACTTGGTGCCTTGGTCAACGGCAATATGTCCTGGCATGACCACGTTGCTAATATCGCAAAATCAGCCTCCCGGAAGCTTGGTGCGCTATTTCGCAACAAAAAACTGTATACATCGCAGCAGTTGCTCTTGCTCTACAAAGCGCAACTAAGGTCGTGGGAATATTGCTCACACATCTGGGGTGCCGCACCAAAGCACACCCTAAAGCTGCTGGATTCCATTCAGGAGAGCTGTGCGTTTCCTCGGCGACCCGGAGTTGACCAGGAATCTGGATAGTCTGGAACACCGCAGACATGTGGTCGAGATGTCCCTGTTTTACAGATACTTTCACGGCAGATGTTCCCAGGATTTGGCCTACCTCATGCCGCCTCTGGCAACGTCTGTCAGACAGTCACGATAGCCGGCAAGAGCGCACCAGTTCGTCGTACAACTAGAAACACCTAGAACAACGCTTTACAAGAACTCCTTTGTCTGGCACACTTCATCACTGTGGAACTTATTCCCAGGACATCTGTTTTCCCCTAATTACAACCTACAACTATTCAAGAATCGTGTCAATAAACATCTTCGCACACACACCGCTCGTCGAGCGCCATACGATCTCCCTTTAATGTGTGTGCCACTGTCATTAAAAAAAAACACTTTTAAGCAATTTTTTAATTCTAAAACATTTAAATTTTTGAGTTATCTTTTGCTCTTCCATATATCATTCAAGGTACCTACTCTCTCCGAGCAATATGAAACCATAAGATAAATTTGCATTTTAAAGAAAACTTTCCTGAAAACATGTTATATTACTACGCTCAGTGTTCAATAAGAATCTACTACCTGCAAATTACTTAAATTCTATTGTGCGAAATTTAAATTGCTGAAAATAGTTTTCTATTTATTCGTCTAGTTCAGTGTTTGAACGAGCTGCAAATCATTCTAAATACGATCCTACCTATCCATTCTGGCATAATATCAAAGTACCCATTAAATTTTTCCTGGTATTATGCAACTATACCCAAAATGTATTTTAAATTAGTTGCTGTTCTTGTACTCATAGAATTATTTTATATTCAATAGTTACAATGTTTTAATTTTTTATTAATTAAATTTTAGCACCCTTTATGACCAGTGATAGGCGATTTGGATGCAAATTATGTCAAAAAACGTACAAAAATCAAAGCCATTGGAGAAGACATATTTTGACGGGCTGTGGCCAGTTAAAAAGGTTTAACTGCTCTCAGTGTGGAAAGCTTTTCTCAATGAAGCATCATTTAGACAGGCATACGAACTCCAGAAATTGTAAAGTTGCCACTGACATGTTGGAGTCTTATTTATAAAATCTAGCCCCTCATTAATATATTCAAATAAAGTAAGACTTATGGTAACAACTAAATTAGAATCTTGGTTTATGAACTCGAATAAGGGCTAAAGAATTTTAGAAGCATTATTAAATCTTTTGGTGTCTGCTGGCCGTAATCGTATGACTTCATGGCCTTATAATAATGCTTATATAAAAGAATTATTTTATGTTATCTTGGTGAGTTGTGAGAAATTAATTTCAGATGCTATGTTCTTAAATAGTTTAAGTACAATTATTTTTGTTTTTTCACATTCTCAAGTAAAAATCTGAGAAGCAATCGAACTAGCCCTGGTTCGACTGGCCGAAAATAGGAGAACTATAAGAAGTAAAATATTAAAATTATTACTTAGTAGAAAATGAACTGACAGTATTTTTATATAATTTGTTTTGATTTTGTCCTTTTAGTACTATTTGTAAAACATAATATTTACTGTTATTCTTATTTTAAGAGGTTATTTATACCTACTCTAATGTTGTATTGTTGGTGAGCGGTATAAGATGATTCGTAGGTATATATATTTTTTCTACAGCCGCGCGCAAAATAACTAAATACTAAATTCAAATGAAATCGCAAAATCGACGCATGCCGTGGATACTTATTTTGCGCTCTAGCGCGAACATGAAAAACGAAACTCTCACTTTTTCCGTCTAGTGTGCTGAATGATCATGGAAACCAAAGATAAATAAATGACAGTCGTGCGTTTGTTACAGTTTGTTGCTGGCACTCCTGTTCTAAATATGCCCGAAGCCCGAACATAATATGTCAAAACTGACAGTCATTTGCAAATTTCAGAAGATGTATAGAGAAAAATTTGGATTTAATTTTTAAAAATGCGGGTGTAGAAAAAGTTCTGTGTGTTTTTCGAGCGCAAAGTAAGATTGCCGTTTTCGAAAGATTACTGCGCGACGCGTAGCGGCAATCCGTTACTTTGCGCTCTAAATACACAATAGTTATTTGTGTATTTAGAGCGCAAAGTAACGGATTGCCGCTTGAGAAAGAATGTTACTGCGCGACGCGTAGCGGAGCGCAGTAATCTTTCGAAAACGGCAATCTTACTTTGCGCTCGAAAAACACACAGAACTTTTTCTACAGCCGCATTTTTTAAAATTAAATGCACATTTTCCTCTATACTTATTCTGAAATTTGCGAATGACTGTCAGTTTTGACATATTATGTTCGGGCTTCGGGCATATTTAGAACAGGATTGCCAGCAACAAACTGTAACAAACGCACGACTGTCATTTATTTATCTTCGGTTTCCATGACCATTCAGCACACTAGAC
This sequence comes from Pissodes strobi, assembly GCA_016904865.1. Taxonomy (NCBI): domain Eukaryota; kingdom Metazoa; phylum Arthropoda; class Insecta; order Coleoptera; family Curculionidae; genus Pissodes; species Pissodes strobi. The sequence continues at coordinate 60,328 of MU182344.1, forward strand.
GGAAAAAGCGAGAATTTCCTTTTCCATGTTCGCGCTAGAGCGCAAAATAAGGATCCACGGCATTAGTTGATTTTGCGATTTCATTTGAATTTAGTATTTAGTTATTTTGCGCGCGGCTGTAGAAAAATAACTATTTTGGTAGGCACTTGGATATTGCAAATGATGTTTTAATTTAGAAAAAGACCTAAAAACCTACCGAAAATTATAGTAACTAATCAGCAAGCATCTGAGCATTGCTTTTAATAAAATTTTAATTTGTAGTTTTGTTTTGCTTCGTTAGAAACGAGCATTTTTAAGAATAACTGTGAGAGACTAGTTACCAATTTGTAAGAAAAAAAAACCGATATATCCTATTATTGACGGTTATTCAAAAATTATTTTACTGTTATTTAGGCTTATTGGCGAAATATCCAACAGTAACATTTTGTAAATTAATACGAATTTTTGAAATATCCTTACTTAACTTTGGAAAGATTTTTCTATTTCTAGATAAAAGTTTCATAGGCATAATCCGATATTCTTGAATGTTTAACTGTTAGTCAAATGTATGTTTAATCTGAGCGTCTACATAAACTCGTGGGGCCTACAAGAATCTCGTTTTCGATAGTCTGGAGACATGAGTCAACCTTTTTGCTTCATAATACGAGAGGAAACTAACAGAAAGTTAAAATCTCTATTCTCGTGATCTGCAAACTAAATACAAACTATGAGCTTATTGAAAATAAGTTATGGTTTTTGTTATTAAGTGTTTTCCCAATGTAAAATATGTGAAATACATTATATTTAATATTCCAAATATTTGTTTTTATCCTATATTTGTGATTTCGGCTTTATGTATTACAAATATCTGAAGTCCCTTTTTACAAAGTAATGTTATACCATATTTCAACCCATGGTTTAAGTCATGGTTTTTCTTATGGCTTATGCCGAATAGCGTTGGTAACGCGATCTCGATCGAGGCATATTCAAAGATTGTTATTTTGCACTAATTAGCCGATTCGTCGATGTTTAGTTTTCGAATAAGTTTTTAAGTTACATTAAAAAGAAAGATATAAAAACTTGTTTTGATGTATTTAATGAATCATGAAATAAAAGTAAGCTATTACGCTCCGGACCCCATTCAATTTATTTATTTATTTAAATCACTGTTATACCAATTACCTAATACCATAATGATGTCATGGCCCGCCGTATTGGTTTTCTTGGTAAACGTGGCTGCTTGGGTTCTGCTGCATTGAACTGGACAAATTATTCCCGCCACAAGCTCGAACTTTCCCCAGATCATGATTAATTGTTGTAATCTGCTTCTGTCTACGGTGATAAGTCTCAGTGGTTGGTAAAAGTTTTTCTGATCTAAATTGGGAGACAAGGGTACTGCCATCTGCAGAACTGTAAACATGATTATTGATTTCGATCAGCAGGTCATTAATATAGATAAGGAAGAGAGATGGTGAGAGTATTGCGCCCTAAGGCACGCCCGCGTTAATGTTGAATGTGTCTGTACAGAGATGGGTTCTTAAGAAAACTGGCAAGCCAGCTGAAGAGAGGGGCTGGCAGTCCGAAGGGCAGCAGCTTGTTGAGCAACTCGTCATGACAATCTCTGCCGTATATCAAACGCAATCGCTAGAGATTCTCCGTAGTTCTCAATTGCACTACTCCATATATGAGTGACATATTTGGGATGTATGCGTCCATTCCTGAGGAGATTAATAATGTAATCTCTTCGCAGGAAACTGAATGGTCGTCGGTGCTAAGGCAGACGTCGAGCCAAGGAAAATCTAGGTAGAACTCTCTTACATCGTCCCAGTTTGCACAATTGTAATGCCAGATTTTACGAGGCAACGGCGGATCTTTCTGTAGTGATGGAGTTCACAAATCGTTGTAATAAGTTTGTGGTCGGAAGTATCTAATGGCGGACCAACTGTAATTGTTTACTGGTCAGGATTTGTGGTTAGACAAGGAACCAAGAGGAAGGCAAATTTGCCCCTCTCTGAGATCCGAGTTGGCTCGTCTGCAAGTTAAGTAAGTCCGCAGCTAATGGTAAATGCTTCAGCTTTTCTACCCTCATTGTCGGTCTTGTTGTGATGTTTGAGCCAGTTGGTGTTGTGGACATTGAAATCTCCCAGAACGATTATTTCTAAATTTGGCTGATCGACCTGTATTGAATCAAAAGTGTGTAGAAAAAGTTTTGTAGGCTCTATAGCTTGAAGGACGATAGGGACAGCATATGAACTTGGTTAATTCCTTGACGGTAAACTTGAGCTATGTGACGTCAAGGTTGTTCGCTTCGAGTGTTTCCGCGCGGTGACACGAAAGGTCGCTTCCGACAAAAAGGCATTATTTGAACTTATGTCTAGTATTCGAAATCATTCATAATGAACGGACTATCCGATAAATGAACCTTACTTTGATCTCTTAAGCGTTTTTGGAATACCCTGCGGATATAAAAATAACTTCGTAAAAACTTTTTATTATACCTTAAACTTTTAATAAAAACTTTTTTAGTAGACAGTTGAAATAGGGTACATTTATTTATAGCGAAATACCCTGTACACACATGCTAACCGTAGACTTTTGCGGAAACTAAAATTGTTCATATTAATTATTTTCTGTATAATTATTAAAAGTTGAATTTTGAAACTGATTCTGCCAAGTGGTTTTCCCTTACAGTGGAATGTTAAACTACTCAATATAAATAATCAAGATGCTATCTTGGCTCTATCTAAAAGCTTCTTATTGTTTTGATGTATAATAACTCATACTTATCTGTGTTTTTTAGAGAACCATCTATGTTGCCCTAACAACTGCGGAAAGAGATACAAATACAGATTCAATTTAAACCAACATCTACGACACGAGTGTGGAGTGGAACGCCAGTTCAAATGTCATATATGCAACTATGCTGGACAAAGAAAAAGCCATTTACAAGGCCATTTATTTAGAAAACATAGTATTCCACAATAAAGTTTCTTTGCTTTCTGAGAATAGGTTTGGATACTAATAATTATTACACTTTACATATTCGCTCTTTTCTTATACATTTACATAATTTAGCGGATTGTAGTGTATAGCTGATTACGTAAGAATACGGTCAGGATAACTCCAGGGAAAACAAAGCATGTAGATTCGTATTTTTTGTGTCAGTTTTGACTTTTTTATTATTGGTTAACTTGGAATTTTCAGGTAAAATATAGATATTCCGGGAAAACATTTAATTCAACTAAAGTACCATTTGCCTTTTAAATTAATTCAAACTCTTTCTAAATCTCTCATTTCGTTTAGTTATGATTAGCTATGAGTTGCTTTTGTTGGTTTTAGTAGCTAGTTTCTTCTATTAAAAATCATATATTTTTAATCAAAATTTTAGACGAAGAATTAATTCAGCCAGTGTTAGAAATTACCCAACACGTTTAAGGAATTAAATAAAATATAAAAAATCAGGGTGTCTTCATCAAATTCAAGTTTTTTTGCTTCTGTTAAAATTATTTTGAACGCAGCAACACTATTTATTTTGATGTCCCGTCAGTTCGAAATAATTATGTACATTGGTTCTCAAGGAAACTGGTAAGCCAGCTGCAGGCAGAGGCTGGCAGTCCGAAGGACGGCAGTTTGTTGAGCAACTCGTCATGACAAACTCTGTCGTATACCTTTCAAATATACAACGCAATCGCTCGAAATTCTCTGTGGTTCTCAATTGCACTACTCCATATATGAGTGACATATTCCAATATATCTGCCGGCGATCTCTCTTTGCGAGAGCCGTATTGATTATCGCAAATTAATCTCTTGGTCCCGAGGTGCTTGAGTATTTGCTAATTGACTACCAGTTTTTCGAATGGACAATTATTCAAACGGATAATTATTCGAACGGATAGTTTTTCGAAAAGACAAATATTCGAAAGGACCGTTTTTCGAAAATATTAAGTTAGAGAAAACATAAAGATAATTTTAATTATTAGGGCTTTGCATGGCCCTGCGCTCGCTTCGCTTGCTACGGGGGCTCAATCAACAAGAACTAACCAAGTGCTAACCAAAACTAACCCAAACTAACTCAAAATTAGGAAAACAAGGTAAATTAATAAAAAACAATACACGAAACATCTGTCGCGACCGACGGGAATCGAACCCGCAGCGCAGAACGCTACCTTCTACACCACCGAGGCGGTGCAGAAATTTTGCTGAAACGGTAAAAGGAAATAAGACAAACTAAATTAAAGATTCGAAAAATGGCCCATTCGAAGAATTACACATTCGAAAAATTGTCGATTCGAAGAATTGTCTTTTCGAAGAACTGTCCATTCGGAGAAATGTCGTTCGAAGAACTGTCGTTCGAATAATTGTCATTCGAAACACCATCCGGATTCACTTTCTGCAATGGTGCAGTTCACAAACCGTTTGTGGTCAGAGGTATCTAATGGCGGACCAACCGCAATTGTGTACTGGTCAGGATTTGTGGTTAGAAAAGGAACCAACAGGGAGTCAAATTTGCCCCTCTCTGAGATCCGAGTTGGTTTGTCTGCAAGTTGCGTAAGTCCGCAGCTGATGGTAAATGCTTCAGCTTCTCTACCCTCATTGTCGGTCTTGTTGTGATGTTTGAGCCAGTTGGTGTTGTGGACATTGAAATCTCGCAGAACCATTATTTCTAAATTGGGGTGATCGATCTCTATTGAATCAAAAGTGGTAGCTAATGTTGCATAAAAACTTTTGTAGCTCTATAGCTGGGAGGACGATAGAGACAGCATATGAACTTGGTTAATCCCTTGACGGTGAACTTCAGCTATATGACGTCAAGGTTGTTCGGTTCGAGTGTTTCCTCGCGGTGACACGAAAGGTCGCTTCGGACAAAAACGTATTATCCGAACTTATGTCCAGGTATTCGAAATCGTTCATAATGAACGGACTATCCGATAAATGAACTTTACTTTGATCAGCTAAGCATTTTTGGAATACCCTGCGGATATAAAAATAACTTCGTAAAAACTTTTTATTAAACCTTACAACTTTTAATAAAAACTTTTTTAGTAGAAAGTTGAAAGAGGGTACACGCTGTACATACATGCTAATCGATGACTTTTGCGAAAACTAAAATTGTTCATGTTTATTTTCTGTACAGTTATTAAAAGTTGAATTTTGAAACTGATTCTGCCAAGTGGTTTTCCCCTTGCAGTGGAATGTTATACTACTTAATATAAACAAGATGCTATTTTGGCTCTATCTAAAAGCTTGTTATTGTTTTGATGTATAATCACTGTTACTTATCTAGGTTTTTTTTAGGGAACCATCTATGTTGCCCTAACAACTGCGGAAAGAAATACAAATACAGATTCAATTTAAACCAACATCTACGACACGAGTGTGGAGTGAAACAACAGTTCAAGTTCAAATGTCATATATGCAACTAAATCCGTCATTACTCGACTGTGTAGGCGGCCGTGAAGTTTCGTTTTTCCTCCGCCGGAGCTTTACTTTTCACTTTTCCGCCGGCGGAGGTAAAAGTGTTGTCATAGCAACATGGATACAATACAAACAGACAACAAAATAAGCGTCAACAACTCAAGATTTATTAAACTACAATTTGTATTTATCACTCAATGTGTGACTGCATTTCTAAAAATCACTAATTTGGGAATAAACTGGTTATTACTTAATCGAACTTACTCAATAACTGCTTGTCAATATGGAATTAAAACGCAATCGGAGACGCAATCTTAAAAAAATAATTATTGTTGACAGTGTCCACTGACAGCTTTATGTTACATTACTGTGCCTATTCACCGACACCGGTCTAAGCCGCCTTGCGAACCCACTTATCTTTAATAATAGTTAGATATTATGACTATTAAAAAGAGATGTTTTTGGATTAGTTTGTCGACATTTGAAGAAAAACAGCATATTTTATTTGGAGGAAAAGTTACTTTTCATGGCTTGCTCTCTATTACCAGCCTCACTCCGTTCGGCTGTTAAACACGAGCACGTCATGAAAAGTATCACTTTGCCTCCATATAAAATAATATACTATTGAACGCAGCAACACTATTTATTTTATTACGTTCATGCGCTGTTAATGACCACAATTTTGATAACTTTGTGAAAGAAATATAATATCTATAAGACGTGTTCAACTTAGCGGATTTTATACAAAGTGGCAAATGGTCCATCAGTTAATAGTATCTTATTTATTGAACATATAAGATAGGTCATAACAAACGAGGATGTTTGTCACAAGGGCCGCTTGCGGCGAGTGTTATAATCATCAAAGTGGTTAATTATAGGTGAGTTAAATACTATGCTTTATTTTCAACCATCCTTAAACATGCAATAGCTCAACAGAAAATTTTGAACATTTACATCAACCGAGACGTCACCACATACCTATGTTGATAATTCTCGTTTCCATGGTTGCGGCTTTCTGATTGCCCATTACGAATTCATAATCACACTACTTGTTGTTTTATGGGAACTATTATTGGACTGGCTGTATTATGCAAAGCATATTGCTCTTACTATCATATGTATTATGCGTTTATTATTAACTGGTTGTAGATAAGAGGTTTTGTGGAACTAATTGTAGGTCTCTGAGGTTTAAATGTGTTGAACTGAATGCAAACACAGACACTTTGTTTTATATGTTGGTGTAGATATTTTATGAGGGTATTACGAAATTAAACCAAATAATTAATTTTACTTTTTAGAAAATATGCTTCACTGTCCAAACATGTGTGGAAAGCGGTATAAATACAGATCCAACTTGAACAAACACATCAAAGACGCATGTGGCGTAGCACCGGAATTTAAATGTCATAGATGCCCTTACGCTGGAAAACAGAAAAGCCATTTAAGATCACATGAATTCAGAATACATGGCATAACTGAATAAATTATAATAACATAAACATCAATGCTTTCACATCGTCTAAATTCATTTTAAGTCAGAGATCCTTTAGATCAGTGTAAACGCGAAATTATTCTGCTTGTAACAATTTAAGTTCCTGATGTTTTTTTTGGAAATATTCTAAGTTGCCGGATAGGTCGCGAGTTTATTTTATTGGTTAGTAAGGATTTTTTCTTGGGCGCCAGAAATTCCTCAACTCTCAAAGAACTGTCAAGTATCACCAATAAAAGCTTAAAAGCTAACAAAAATCACTTGATAGGCGTTGAGAACTGTAGAATCTCGTTCTTGCCGGAAATAAAAAATGTTCTTAAAAACAAATTTACAATAATTTTATTTCAATAAATATTATTAAAATTAACAATCCAAATTATAACTTTGTTGAACAGAGTTGAAGAATTAAATTGATGTTAGAAAAAGAACAATTAAAATATTAATTTTTGAAATTAGTCAAAACCAAAAAAAAAATTCTGATCCAGCAGTGATTTTTACGTTTGCAAATAAAATACTTAGCTTAGACGCTCAACCCTGGTTGGACACGCTTCTCTTCACCTCGTTCCCTTTTTCTCCAATTGCCTGTTATTTATTAGGTCTTTATGGGTAAGGATAACATCAGAGGGCATAAACGTCTTATAGAGCTGATACGTCTAATGCTGCAATGGTACACTCGGTTGATGCTTGATTATCAATCCAAGCTCTTTGACCAATTTCCGTGAAAATATGCAAACAGAAAAAACTTGTTTTAGACCAGAATATTGGTTGATATTAAACAAAAAAATGAACAATAATGAACAGTAATTGAAACAATCTCATCAAAATATTTTAAACTCTTTTACTTAAAAATTAAATCTACGATCAAAAATTACAAAATTTGTAAATGAAGGATTAAACTATGATTAAAAGAAAAAAACAAGATTCGTCAATGAATCTGATAAAACTATGTTCCAAATTACAAGATCATTAATGAATAATTAAACTATGTTTAAAGATACAAGATTCGTCAATGAATCTGATAACACTATGTTCCGAAATACAAGATCATTAATGCATAATTAAACTAAGTTTAAAGATACAAGATTCGTCAATGAATCTGATAACACTATGTTCCAAAATACAAGATCATTAATGAATGATTAAACTATGTTTAAAAATACAAGATTCGTCAATGAATCTGATACTCAAGTTTACTTCAAAAAAATATAATGATTAAATTTAACTTAAGCACACTTTTAAATAAGTGCCAAATGAATGAAAAGTCCCCAAAAAAGTTTATTTAAAAGAAAAGTTCTAAAAAATAAGCTAAATACTAGTCAAAAATTGATAGAAATATGATTACTTCAAAATTACAAATTAATAAATATGCAAATTCTTCCTAAGTCAAATTTATGCGATAAGAAAACTGTATGTGCTAAGATCACGATACAAATTGATCGACATTTCACATTATGTCACCGTTCTCCCATTTCATTCGTCAAAGTGAGCATTACGAGCCGCAAGCAAAAATGAATCGAGCAAATTTAGCTACGAGTTTAGCAAGGAGCTAAGTTTACAAAGATGAAAGCTATAAATTTACCGTCGACTGTCGGTAGAGAGAAGAAATAAAAATCCAAGGTGAGTTCTCAAAGAAATTCAATAATATATTTCATGAATTAGAAATAACAAAAGAGACAACTCACCTTAGACTTTCAGAAAATGGGATATCCTTTTCTCTCCACTGGCAGTAAACTCAAGGTCTATTGGCTATTGGCTACCCATCCGGTTCTTTCCAAAATTTGGCATAGCCTTTGTTAATAAATTAACCTTGAAAGTGGTGGATTGGAGCCAGGAATTAGCTAAAAACATAAAAGACCAACAGAAATCGGTAATAACGTTAGGTTAGCAAAAAATTCTCCTTGCCAACTCGAACTACGCAGTTAAATCTTCCTGTAAAAGTTAACGAAATTTACGATAAATATAATAAAATGGATTGAGTAGAGGGTCCACTAAGATCATTTATCCAACAATACTCTACAAAAAGCCCAAGATGGCCCGGAACAATGATGAATACAATTTATAAATCTAGATTAGAAATCTGTAATAAATTAAAGTATTGTCGTCTAAACCATTGATTGAAAATCCCTCTAGAACCTGAAAATTGTCTTTAAGACACTCCTAAAACAAAGAAATAAATTTGTTCAGTTAAAAGCGGAATGTGCAAAAAAAAAAACCAAATCACATTCCACCAAAAATAAAAATGGTTCTCACCTTGACGACGTGAAATTGGAGACCAAAGCAACGTTCGCCGTTCGATTTTAGAACCGGTCCAAATCGCATTCAAAGGAGTAGGAGGGAGACCATCAATTAAAATCACAATACTATTATCGCCCTCTATTCAAAGGCCAGTATAATAAAAATATTTTTATAGAAAACGACGCAAAACCAATACGACTATAATTCTAATGATAGCTCCACCTATGTACAAAAGATCTAACTTCTAGCGAAATCTTACCTAGGTACCGAAACCAAATCGCATGAATATTTGCATAAAAATCACTTTGCAATATAAAAATCTTAAAACCTGAAAAACCATGTAACGAATTATTTCGTTACATGCTTAATAATTAATACAACATGGTTTTATCCACAATACCGAAACCCAATTTTTTCCTTCGATTCGCGCGTTTGGCTAACCAGGGAGATGATATTTTTAATCGTCTCCTGATGATTAGCGAATCCCGCGTCGAGTGCAAAAAATATGTTTAGATATTGCGGAGAAATCTGGATTGTACCGCATTTTGCCGAAGGTTCCATATTTTTCGTTCCCCCATCTCCGAATCAAATACATATTAAAGCTGATGTTACAGAAAAAACTTATTTTTTTCCAATTAGAGAGCCTCCCTCAACCATTTTGGCATTTCTCCTAATTTCTAACCACATTACTAATTAATTAATTTGGTTCGTGGATACGGAACCAAAGTATTTGATTATGATAAAATTCAATGAACTGAAAAAAGATTAGAAAACTACAGCTATAAATATTGAAATGGTCTAATTTGTCTTATAATGCCTTTGGTGCTTTTAATGAAGGCGTTTTGCAACGGTTTCGTTCCAGGTAAAGTATAATCACACTTTCGTCATAATATTATTAGTAGGAATAATTATAGTGTAACATACCCGGGCCCGTTCAACATAATAATTGAATGAGATAAGTTGCGCTTTGTCTTTATTTTGCCAATGACCGTCAAAATAGATTAAAAAGATAGCCAATACCTACGTTGTGTTATTATTTATTATATCTTGCACAATTGTAGTTACTCGTATTGCGTTCGACAGTGACAAAATTAGGGAAATTTGAGGGAAAGGTGCGTCATGTAAATTAAACCACATATACCTAATACGCCTAGTTTATTAAAGAAAGCGTGCCAAATTATTAGAGAAAAACGTGCCAAACTCAACCTGGAATTCACGAAGCGAAAGAGTATGGCACAGAAACCCTCGATCTAAATTCCTAAACCGAATTATGCTGTATAACCTTTATTAGTATAATAATTAATTAAATTACTGTCTCCCGCGCCACAATTAGTGGTTCCACACTCGTGACAGTACTACAATATATTTAAAACTGAAGAGTGTAGTATTAGTTAGCAGACGTCGCCAGCAGGTACTGAGGTCCCATACGGGAGGCTATACAGCCATAGTTGCAATTTGAGCCAATACCTCTAGAATGATTTGTTATCATTTCAGATGCTTAAAAGCAATTGGCACCAAGTCGAAAATCAAGGTTACAAATTATTGTTAATTTAAATTCCACATAGGTTTCTAATTTTTTTAAACTAATTAGTTGTTAAACCAAAAATCCAGGCTTGATAGTAACAATGCCTTTTTTATATAATAGACAAAAGCGAAACATAAAAAGAAATATCATTCGTTAAAAAGAAGGACTTAGTGCGTTTTGCCCTTAAGCCCACGATTAGGATATTCGCCCAGTCAGGGGAGGAAAATGTTAGTAGATTCATCAGGTCCCTTGTTTACATTACAATCACAGTCATACTAAAACTGAAATTCCAGCACAAAAAGGCAGCAAACAATACATTTTTGTTTTCATTTAAAGCAGTGCTATTCACCGCATAAAACGATTTCATTAAAATATATACACATGTTATGCCATCAAATATGAACTCTCCATGGGAATAAAAGAAATACTTGTGCAAATTATGTTAATAACAATATGATAAATTTCATTTTACTGACATGTAACGACATGTTATAACATAAAAGCAAAACAATTCGTGAAAATAAACCGTACAATGCACCGGCGCCGCCGGCTGCATATTCGGATATAACAGGCAAGATATCCATTCGGCTATGCCGATCGCTTATTGGTATCGGACTTACGAGATCGTAACTTTTATAGCGCGACTGTAATGTAAATATGCAGGATTTTCATATTTTGAGTTATTTTTGGTTGGTACTTGGTTAGATTCTGTTTGTTGAGCCCCCGTAGCGAGCCATTTTTTATTATTGGTTAACTTGGAATATTCAGGTAAAATAAAGATATTCCGGGAAAACATTTAATTCAACTAAACTACCATTTGTCTTTTAAATTAATTCAAACTCTTTCTAAATCTCTAATTTCGTTCAGTTATGATTAGCTCTGATTCGCTTTTGTTAGTTTTAGTAGCTAATTTCTTCTAATAAAAATCATATATTTTTAATAAAAATTTTGGACAAACAATTAATTCAGTCAGTGTGAGAAATTACCCAACACGTTTAAGGAGTTAAACAAAATATAAAACATTCAGTGTGTCTTCAAATTCAAGTTGTGCAATTATTTTGAACGCGGCAACACTATTTATTTTGATATCCCGTCAGTTCGAAATAATTATGTACATTGGATCTCAAGGAAACTGGTAAGCCAGCTGCAGACAGAGGCTGGTAGTCCGAAGGACGGCAGTTTGTTGAGCAACTCGTCATGACAAACTCTGTCGTATACCTTTCAAATATACAATGCAATCGCTCGAGATTCTCCGTAGTTCTCAGTTGCGCTACTCCATATATGTGTGACCTAGTGCTGGCAAAAACCGTGAAAAGTTGAAACCGGTTATTCGGTTTTCTTAAAAACCGGTTTCGGATAAAACCGGGTATTCGAATAATAGTGAAAACCGGGTATCCGGATAACCGGTTAACCGGTTAATCGGATAGCCGGTTGATCGGATAACCGGTTAATCGGTTAATACACAGTCATCATAGGCTAAACATAATTTATAATTTGTTCTTAAGCATATTTCCATTAGTTCAGTTTCCCTGCCGATTAGGGCACAATCATTAAATTCTAGTGAACCAAATTTATTCCAGTTTTTGGTCGTTATTGAAATAAACCCCAAGGTAATAATTAAATTAAAAATATTGTTTATTACAAATTACAATCGATATAAATTCTGAGCAGAAAAAATATTACAATTTTTTAAAACTTAAATAAATATAAAGGTATTCTATTAAAGGTAGATAGTATTTTTCAATCGCCCTCTAAAAGCATTTCCAAATATAATCACCGTCCAGTAGGTATGTGGTATGTTACGATTCCAAATACTCAGTTTTTACTCTACTTTCTATCTTTTTTACCATTACTTGAGAACCCGGTGGCCCAGTGCCATGTAACTAGATAATCGAATAATCGGTTAACCGAGAAACCGGTTATTCGGTTAATCGATTAATCGGTTAAACGAGAAATCGGGTAATCGGTTAACCGAGTATCCGGTTAACCGGTTTCGGTTTTTCGAAAAACCGCGGATAATCCGAAACCGGTTAACCGACTATCCGAAAAACCGTCTTCGGTTGCCAGCACTATGTGTGACATATTCCAATATAACTCCTGTCAATCTCTTTTTGCGAAAGCCTTGTTGATTATCGCAAATTAATATCTTGGTCCCGAGGTGTTTGAGTAGTTGCTGATTGACTACACGTTCCAAGACTATGGAGATTATTGAAAAAACGAAGGCAATTGGACGATAGTGTCAAGGCGTGGTTTTCTTGCTTTTTTTTGGAACAGGTGGCCATCGAACAAATTTTCAAGAAGATGGGTAAATCCATTTTTGGCAAGACAGGTAAAAATGCGTGTTAGTTCGTTGGCGCAGTTCTATAACACGATGGCAGGTATTCCGTTCGGGCCTGATGCGTTTTGCGTATCTAGTTCTTTGAGGATTTTACAAACATCATGGTGAATAAACTTAACTTCTGCCATGGTAGTGCTGATGTTCGATAAGGTGGGGTGTGCCTTGTCTTGGAGAACGTTTAAGGTAGAGTGCGATGAAAACATTCTGGCGACCATGGTTTCTGCTGAAAAAGCAGCTAGCTATCAAAGGTGAGAGAGACGTTTTTGTAGAGTTATTACTTACTGCCCTTGCTACTGACCAGAAATTCATGGAACCACTGGGACAATGCAAAAGTTTATTCATGATCCTTTGATTGTTTTGGCCTTAGTTTCGTCAATCACACGTTTGCATTCGTTTCTTGCTTCGGCAAAATTATTGCGATTTTCAGCGGCCTGATTTTGCTGACAGTACTTGTAGGGTTGCTGTTTCCTACATGCAGCTCTTAGACATCTTCTGCCGAACCAGGGCTTATTTTGACGATAACTTGATGGAATTTGGGATCTATGCGTCAATTCCTGAGGAGATTACTAGTGTAATCTCTTCGCAGCAGACTAAGGGGTCGTCAGTGCTAAGGCAGACGTCGAGGCAAGGAAAATCTAGGTAGAACTCTCTTAGATCGTCCCAGTTTGCACAATTGTTATGCTAGATTTTACGAGGCAATGGCGGATCTTTCTGCAGTGGTGAAGTTCGCAAATCGTTTGTGGTCGGAGGTATCTAATGGCGGACCAACTGTAATTGTGTACTGGTCAGGATTTGTGGTTAAAAAAGGAACCAAGAGGGAGGCAAATTGCCCCTCTCTGAGATCCGAGTTGGTTCGTCTGCAAGTTGAGTAAGTCCGCAGCTGATGGTAAATAATCCAGCTTCTCTACCCTCATTGTCAGTCTTGTAGTGATGTTTGAGACAGATGGTGTTGTGGACATTGAAATCTCCCAGAACGATTATTTCTAAATTGGGGTGATCGATCTGCATTGAATCAAAAATGGTAGCTAGTGTTGTATAAAAACTTTTGCAGCTCTATAGCTGGGAGGACGATAGAGACAGCATATGAACTTGGTTAATCCCTTGACGGTGAACTTGAGCTATATGACGTCAAGGTTGTTCGGTTCGAGTGTTTCCTCGCGGTGACACGAAAGGTCGCTTCGGACAAAAACGTATTATCCGAACTTATGTCCAGGTATTCGAAATCGTTCATAATGAACGGACTATCCGATAAATGAACTTTACTTTGATCAGCTAAGCATTTTTGGAATACCCTGCGGATATAAAAATAACTTCGTAAAAACTTTTTATTAAACCTTACAACTTTTAATAAAAACTTTTTTAGTAGAAAGTTGAAAGAGGGTACACGCTGTACATACATGCTAACCGATGACTTTTGCGAAAACTAAAATTGTTCATGTTTATTTTCTGTACAGTTATTAAAAGTTGAATTTTGAAACTGATTCTGCCAAGTGGTTTTCCCCTTGCAGTGGAATGTTAAACTACTCAATATAAACAAGATGCTATTTTGGCTCTATCTAAAAGCTTCTTATTGTTTTGATGTATAATAACTGTTACTTATCTAGGTTTTTTTTAGGGAACCATCTATGTTGCCCTAACAACTGCGGAAAGAAATACAAATACAGATTCAATTTAAACCAACATCTACGACACGAGTGTGGATTGAAACAACAGTTCAAGTTCAAGTGTCATATATGCAACTATGCTGGACAAAGAAAATGCCATTTAAAACGCCATTTATTTAGAAAACATAATATTTCACGAATTAGCGAATTGTAGTGTATAGCTGATTACGTAAGAATACAGTCAGGATAATTCCAGGAAAAACAAAGCATGTAGACCCGTATTTTTTGTGTCAGTTTTGACTTTTTTATTATTGGTTAACTTGGAATTTTCAGGTAAAATATAGATATTCCGGGAAAACATTTAATTCAACTAAACTATCATTTCTCATTTAGCTTAATTCAAACTCTTTCTAAATCTTTCATTTCGTTTAGTTATGATTAGCTCTGATTTGCTTTTGTTGGTTTTAGTAGCTAGTTTATTCTAATAAAAAATTATATATTCAAATTCAAGTTTTTTTGCTTCTGTTAAAATTATTTTGAACGCGGCAACACTATTTATTTTGATGTCCCGTCCGTCATCGTCAGTTCGAAGTAATTATGTACCAGATAATATTTGCTTTCGATATCGTCTACGTTCATGCGCTGTTAATGACCACAATTTTGATAACTTTGTGAAAGAAATATAATATCTATAAGAGGTGTTCAACTTAGCGGATTTTATACAAAGTGGCAAATGGTCCATCAGTTAATAGTATCTTATTTATTGAACATATAAGATAGATTAAAAGAAACGAGGATGTTTGTCACAAGGGCCGCTTGCGGCGAGTGTTATAATCATCAAAGTGGTTAATTATACGTGAGTTAAATACTATGCTTTATTTTCAACCATCCTTAGACATGCAATAGCTCAAAAGAAAATTTTGAACATTTACATCAACCGAGACGTCACCACATACCTATGTTGATAATTCTCGTTTCCATGGTTGCGGCTTTCTCATTGCCCATTACGAATTCATAATTACACTACTTGTTGTTTTATGGAAACTATTATTGGACTGGCTGTATTATGCAAAGCATATTGCTCTTACTATCATATGTATTATACGTTTATTATTAACTGGTTGTAGATAAGAGGTTTTATGGAACTAATTCTAGGTCTCTGAGGTTTAAATATGTTGTACTGAATGCAAACACAGACACTTTGTTTTATATGTTGGTGTAGATATTTTATGAGGGTATTACGAAATTAAACCAAATAATTAATTTTACTTTTTAGAAAATATGCTTCACTGTCCAAACATGTGTGGAAAGCGGTATAAATACAGATCCTACTTGAACAAACACATCAAAGACGCATGTTGCGTAGCACCGGAATTTAAATGTCATAGATGCCCTTACGCTGGAAAACAGAAAAGCCATGTAAGATCACATGAATTCAGAATACATGGCATAACTGAATAAAGTATGATAACATAAACATCAATGCTTTCACATCGTCTAAATTTATTTTAAGTCAGGAATAAAAGAAATACTTGTGCAAATTATGTTAATAACAATATGATAAATTTCATTTTACTGACATGTAATGACATGTTATAACATAAAAGCAAAACAATTCGTGAAAATAAACCGTACAATGCACCGGCGCCGCCGGCTGCATATTCGGATATAACAGGCAAGATATCCATTCGGCTATGCCGATCGCTTATTGGTATCGGACTTACGAGATCGTAACTTTTATAGCGCGACTGTAATGTAAATATGCAGGATTTTCATATTTTGAGTTATTTTTGGTTAGTACTTGGTTAGATTCTGTTTGTTGAGCCCCCGTAGCGAGCGAAGCGAGCGGAGGGTCATGCATGAAGTGTTTACATAATAACCGAAAAGTTATTTGTTGATTCTATTTAACAGGCACGACATCCGACTAAATGCTATCGTGCACGTCACATATGAAGAAACGTTCGGCATAGCCGAATGGCCATCTTGCCTGTTACATCCGAATATACGCGCCGGCTTTTTGACTATATCTCTCATCCGTTCTCGGGCGATACCTTTTTCGATCTTCTGAAAAAACCTTGCAAAACCCGACTTCAATTTATGACTTGTTTTTCTCTTTTTCTTTCTTTACATGTATAATATTTTAAATATGTTACCTCAGAATACAGAATTAGCAAACAATTTGATTTATGTGTTCTTTTCTTGGGAGCCTTTATAATGAGCATATGAAAATGAAAATAGTTGATGGAACTATTACTACTGACATCAAAAACGGATTCTATATAATGTCGACATAGGTGTGGATTTTTGCTATCTTTCAAATGTAAGAATTTCTATACCATATCCTCTGGGAATATTTTGTAGTTTTTCACATAACGATTTTCCACTATGCACCAATATTTCGGAAACTTTGAAGAACTTACTTGAAATATAATAATTGTGGAGCATCAGTCACATCAGTAGTTTCTAGATAAATTTAACATCTGTTGAACTTCAAAACTTTTGACGTTCAATCGAGCTCATGACGTAATTTTAGGGATTATTCAAATGACCATGAACAAATATCGTCACAGAAATTCATTTATCATTTGAAACGCATTTGGAATGCCTTATAATACACAGTTTCATTTTAAGCATTACACTTATGTACAGTATAAAGAAACCAAACGAATTCGTATCAAGCTAAATTAATTTATCATTAAGTGCTATTATAAATATTTGGAAAGCAATCGTATGTATACATACATACATATTGATTTTGAAAATTATGGTATTCCTGTATTAGGTTTGATATAACAAATATTTTACTATCAAGTTTTAGGTGTAACAACGTTAAGTTGTCATTCCTATCATGACGTTTTAGGAATTCTAGTCCACTCAAGGCCTGGGTGAAAATTGTTAATTTTAAAAATATTCCTCGCATTCCTATTAGTATACTCGGCGCGCCGAACAGATTCACCAAACACGGAAAACACGGATACAATAATTATTTTTATTTTATGATTCCATTGATTCCAAACATAGGAACTTTCATTAACACACTCTATTTTTATTTTTTGTATTATGGATAAGAAAAATCGAAATGAAAAACAAAACATAGGGTCGATTCAATCATAAAATAAGACGAATTGTTTCCGCGATCGGTGAATCTGTTCGGCGCGTCGAGTATAGTTATAACACAAGCTTGAGGTGGTCCCCGGCCATGATTGCCCTACACTAGGCTCTAATGCTAACTAGGTCCTTATTCTAACTAGCTTTGGCGATGTTTATCCCACATCAGATCCTTATATACAAGCTAGTTTTGACAATGTCTGTCCTCCACCAGCCTTTTCAAATGCGATTTTCTTGGAGTTACTCGCGAACACGTTATGCAATGACCAAATTGGAATTGGACTAGTGATTTCTGCCGATACGTTTTGGCAGATCCTATCGATTGCGTTTATTTTAGGTTCTTACTTTGCAAAGTTTTTTGAAAATCGTGGATTTTATTGTATTATATACGATAATTAAGTTAAGAAAGACGTGAAAACTTATGCTTGAAGTGATCTAGTGATCGTTATATATTTTTGTTATCTATAAAGCGATGAATCAGTGTTGAGGTAAAGAGGTCCTGGGGGAATAAAGTGCCATCCATGCACGGGGAGGCTCGAATTCGAGCCTATATGTATGGGGAACTGGAAAACCGTAAGATACTGTAGGACAAACTAGGGCAAAAATTGCGCATTTAGGTGCCTAACAATATGCCATTTAGAAAGTTTCAAACTCCAAGTATTTCCGGAGATATCCGGAAAGAGACCGAAGTATTGAAAAAACGCTTTAATTTTTCCTTAGCTTATTTAAAAGCGAATTTCAAATTGAATTGCACTTTTGTATTGCATTTTTGCCGATTTATCTAATGGTAGTATCTAGTTTAGAATCCGACGTTTCGTCTTCAAGGGGTCATCATCAACTTTCTGTTTTTTAAACATGAACTTTAATTTTTTGTATAGTTTTTCAGATGATATTGGTTTTATTAATATAAATAGTTGTTTACATATTTTTTTATTCTATTTTTATTTTTTTAAATTATTTGTTTTGCTTTGGTGTAAATTTAAATAGTTTAAGTTACTTTTGAAATTTTTATATTCTATAAAAATATTTTATTTTGTTTTTTTTTCTTAAGTGGAAAATTCAAGCTTTTATTTTTAATAAAAATAAAAAATTGTAATATTAAATAAACTTGCTTGTTTATTTTTCACCCCAAAGCAAATTAAATAATTAAAAAGAAATAAAACGAAAATAGAAAAAATATAAAAAACACATATTCAGATTAATAACGCCAGTGTCATCTGAAAAGCGATCAAACACGTGTAGGTGCTTAAAACCGCATGACAGAAGTGAAAACTTCAGCAGAGCGATATTAAAAACTATATAAAATTTAAAAACATATTTTGCCACCGCCAGGAATTGACCCGGGAGGTGCGAATGGCAACCAGAAGGTTTAACCACTGTCCTACCGGATGTGTTGAAAGCAATTTACTAGACCGTAAAGACAGGAGTAATTCCGATACATTCGACATGAATTACTGTTTAATTAACTAAAGTAGGCTTAAACTAAACTTTACTCTATCTACATAAGATTTTTTATGCCAACCATCATTCTTGTTTACAATCATATCACCCAAGTATGTGCTTCAAACCGAAGAAGCCCATTAAAAATGTTAACATCCCCTGACCTTTAGGACACTAATCACAGCACCGCATATTTACTTTATTGCTATACCGTTTAGGATCCGCGAATATACGTATACTGTGTTCTATCTCATTCTCTCGCAAGCTACATCCTATAGATCTGCATCTTTTTATTGAAAATAATATTTAATTTTTCCGCCTCAAAATGTGTAACCGGAACTGTTATCGCTACATCCTACATCCTTATTGGTGTCGCTTTTTCCGTTTCAGCGAGTCCCAAATCACTTCCGTTTTCAGCCCAAAATCCATCTTGTTCACTTTAGAAACAATCAAATTCGTATTTAGAAAAAGAAATTTGATGATGACCCCTTGAAGATCAAACGCCGAATTCCAAACTGGTTACCACCATTGGATAAAGCAGCAAAAGTGGCAATACAAAAGTGAAATTCAATTTAAAGTCCGTTTTTAAATAAGCTCAGGACAAAAAGTAAAACGATTTTCTTTCATACTGTATTGTAAAACACACCTTTACATATTTGAATTCAGTCCAGAAAATAAGGTTTCACAGTAATAAGTCCTTTAAATATTTTTACCGGACTAGGCCTATAAAATTTCTTAACCGGACCGGAAATTTGTAAGTTTTAGTTTAAAATACCAATTTTTTTTCATACAAAATCCTCACACTATCAGACATACCTAACATATTCTATGCATTCACACAGAATATAATTAAACTCATTTGTTTTTCAAAACAGTTTCTTATATTAATAATAAATTAATAACTACATAGAATAGATATTTACGACTTAGATACATTAAAGCTAATGTTAATGGTACCATTTGCATTACCGTTAATATTAATTTCTGGAGTTTTATGGGAATCATCATCACTGCTACTTATAATAGTTGATAAATTTTGATTATTTTGGTTCAAAACTTCTACAAAATTTTCCCCATTTTGAATCATTCTAGATATTCTGTTCTTTCCTTCAATAGAGTCTTCGATGTACTTCTCTGCCACCGAGGAACTCTTCCACTCCCGATGCCGTTTAAGTACAGTAAGGTCGGCCCCCACATCAGCAAGAAGCGTTGCTAATGTCCTTCTAAAGCAATGTCCCGTATATTTTTCTACATCAGCAAGTCCCAAGAATTCAGCAATTTTCTTGGGAACACAGCCGATGGTATGAAATATGAATACCCACCCTTTGACATATACACACAAAGTAATATTCTTTTGCCACATACGAAAGTCAATATGCTCTTGGAATAACGTCAATTCCCTCAGTTTGAGAACTCTTTTCTAAGGTGAAGAAATACTTCTCTCCACACAAAGTAATATTCTTTTGCCACATATGAAAGTCAATATGCTCTTGGAATAAAGTCAAATCCCTCAGTTTGAGAACTCTTTTCTATGTGTGTACTCTTCCCATTTCGATAGCCCAAGAAAAGAAAATTATTATTTACATTTTTCGGTCGCAGTGCCAAATAATTTCTGTAAAATTGCAAATAATTTTGTTCACTCTCATCAATAACAGTAAACACTCTTCGATGGTTGGTTTTTGTTTGTCATTTTGTCACTACCAGCTGCTTACCCGTATCTTTGATATCTTGAAGAGTTATTGAATGGAGCTTCTCCCGGCGACAACCACCACTTACCTCCAGCATTGCTACTATCTAAAATAAATATTGTTACAGTATAGCTCTAATAAGCGTATTATGTAGTACAGTTTTACATTCATCATAAGGTGTTCTTTGTTTGGAGCTTCAACCATAAACTGGTGCACTTCTTCCTACTGATTGTTTTTTCAGAAACGCTCTCACTTTCGGGTATTGAGAAATGTCCATGTCTTTATTGACCATTAACATCGACTTTATCATAGAATAATTAGACCATAATGACGAAATTTTGTATCTCTTTGACTGCAAAAACATAATATATTTTATAGATTTGAATTTTAATTCCTGCATATTTACTTACAAGGTCCTAAACATAAGCCATAATAACGTCCTCATTTGCGGAAACTACCTTGTTCTCATGTTTCCATTGAGAAAATAAAGCAAATTCTTTTTGATACCGTCTGCCGACTTATTTGGTATTAATCATTCGTCCAGCAAATCCTTTACACTATTCGTTTCAAAATTCCAGACTCGGCTCCAGAGCTGTCACCATCAGTGAGATTTATATCATTTTTGTGATTTAAATATATTTTTTGATTTAAATACTTTGAGTTTAAATACTTTTTCTGAAAATGGTTTTTGATTTATGATTTAAATCTTTCTGATAAGTATCTTTGATTTTTGATTTAAAAATAGGATTTAAATCTTTCTAAAAAAATTTAAATCAGTAAACAGATTTAAATCTTCAAAAAAATTTAAATCCTTAGACAGATTTAGATTTAAATCATTAAAAATATTTAAATCATTAAAAATACAGCAACAAATACATCCTAAGTGTTTTAGTTCTATGTTTATTTTATATTTTGTAATGAATTTTTTTTAATACGTGTTACTTAATTTTATGTTTTAAATATATATTGGCTATATGGGCAACTTTTGTATTATTATTTCTTAAAAATATATATTGCCGATAATTTCGATGAAAGTTTCTGCGTCATAAACAAACCCCTTACGAAGTAATCACTCTGAAATAAGCAAACAAAATACCATAGAAAACCTAGATAAAAAGTGAAATAGATTTTCCGCCAGACAAATATTTCTAGGAAATTCAAATCAAAAATAAAATAAAGGATAATTGAAATAATAAGATTTTGTCAAATTTCAAGTTGATTTTATCAAAAAGTAAATGTCAAAAAAGCTTGTTTTTTTTGTTTTTTAATGGAATTTTTGACATATTGTCAAATATTTAAAAGCTGTGTGTCAAAAATTCGATTAAAAAAAAAACATGGCCTAAATAACATTTTAATTTGGTTTTGTATGTTATTTTGACGTACCTATTTAAGATTTTATTGTTTTTTAAAATTTAGATTGGGCGACGTCACATTTTTGTTTTTTTTTTCACTCAATTTATATCAATAACATTTTGATTACGCTCTAAGGGGTTTTTAATGGTACACAACCAACGACCTCATTTCGTTGTACATAACTAAATCTGAGTTTTATCCACAATACCGAAACAGAATTCGACGCGCGTGATTAAAGCCCGTTAGTTTCAATCATCTCCTGATGATGCTAACATGGTTAGCGAAACGCGCGTCGAATTCTGTTTCGGTATTGTGGATAAAACTCCGTTTTAGTGCATGTTGCCGAAGGTTCCAAACCCCAACATAGTCGTTGTACATAACCAACCAAACGATTTAAATCTTTATTACATTTTAGATCATTTTAGGAAGTATCTAAATCTTTTCAAAAGATTTAAATTTTAAAAAATATTTAAATCTTTTGAAAAGATTTAAATATTTCCTAAAATGATTTAAAATGTAAAAAAGAATTGAATATAAAAAAGATTTATTATTTAAATCTTTCTTTATATACAAAACGATCTTTAATTTAAATCGTTTGTCCAAATGAAAAGTATCTTTGATCTTTGATTTAAATCTTTTTTTAAATGATCTTAAACAGCTCTGCTCGGCTCCTTCGTCGACTCATCCGGAAACATTTTACTCATACTGTAAAAGTTGATTTATCGGACTTATAACGTACATATCTATTTTAATATTTATTTTTTTTTTCGGATATCTACGGAAATACTTCGAACTTTCAAGCATAGACTAGCTCTTTTTGAAAACCGCATTAAAATTATTTTTTTGTTTTGCAGACACGTGCCTCAAAAACTAGATTAATATTTTTTAAGTGAACAGCAATTTACATAGTTTTTGCAAGAAATGAGTTTTGACCACCAATACGCGGGGTGCTATTAAAAAGAGATTTATGCTACTCCGGTTAAGACAAATCTTAAAAAAACTGTCAAAAAATGCTGGTTTCATCTAAACTAAAAGGACAACAATTGCGCAATATAAATAAGCACATTATAAAACAAAATATCACACTTTTAAGTAAAAGAGAAGGAAGCCAAATGATTCGGTATATTTGTATATATTTTCTTAAAATATAAATAATTCACCTCATTATTAAAATTGATCATTAATTTTGGTTTGATGGGTGTATTTCTAAATAGCCACTTCTAAAGTATTCGAGCTGAATATTTCGAACGCTTGCCTGAAATATATAATAATAGTCCACGCAACGGAATTAATAGGAAGGCGCGATAATTATTTCTAATGGCCCGAGTGAGGTGAATTATTGATATCGGAATATATCAAAATATTTATATACAGGTTGGTCCATCGAAAACGTACCGCATAGCATAACTGCCAGGGGAAAATTCTTTCGAAAAAATGCAAAAACGCGTCAAGTTTGTTTGTCAGGGTGACATCTTTTGACTCTAAAACCATTGAAAAATCTTCAACCCCTATGCGGGGGCGTCATACTTCAATTTTTTTTTAATAGTAATGAGGATCAAGTGATACCTCATTAAAAACGGCTTTTGATTCTCTAGACATTCCTGCTTAGCTTTTGAAAATCGGTCCGCTCGTTTAGAAAATATGGAGCTTTGAAATGTCAACAATACAAAAAACTCGTTTAATTGTACGAGTACATACATAAAAACCTATCGTGTTAATCAAGTAAATGCTGGAAATGTTGGCCACCAACCTCCATACAGTAATACAGGTTATCTTCAAACCGTTGTCGTACGTTCTGGAGCATTTGCGGTGTTACTTCGCGACATACGTTAATGATTCATCCTCGCAAGTCTTCCAATGTGGCAGGTGGAGTGGTATAACCTTTGTTTTTTTCTCTGTAACATTCGCTAGAGCTGGGTCGAGGGTATTTTGGAGCAAATCCAGGTACATATCACCTGTTAAATTTCCAGGAAGGAAAAAAGGACCCACAAGGGAATCTCCGAATATGCTGACAATTATGCCGTTCAAAAAGAAAGTACACTCGTCCGACAAATACACATTAAATGGTAAATTACCATTATTAATTGCTTGTTCACTCATAATTTCGCAAAATTGCAAACGACGATCAAAGTCGTCTTCATTTAGTTCTTGCACTAACCGAATCTTGTAGAGATTGAACTTGTACTTTTTTAATACACGCTGGAGACCGGTGTCCAACGGGCGGGTGTCGACCCGCCCGTTGCACTCGCTAATTGTCTTGTACTCAATGTATTATCCATTGCAATTTGACCCAATATTGCTACCTCAATAGGTTCATTTAGTGCCATATTTTCAATCTGCCTCTTTTTGTTCTGAACGGAATCAGCTTCGCGAAATTTCGTCACCAATTCCTGAACAATTTTCCCAGAAACATGTTTATCAGGATGCCGCTGGTTAATTAGCTCTGTGACCAGATTTCCACATTCATTATTTTTAAAATTAAGCTCAATTATTTCTACTCTTTCTGGAATTGAGTACACCATAATTAATGAATATAAATGTTCAATACTTTTGAAATACTTCAATCCATAGCTACCTAGCAAACACCGCACCTATCTGAATTTTTGATGATTTCTCAGGATAGTAGTAAAAAAATTGTTTACTTACTAAAACGGGCCGAAATAAATCTGCAAATACGCAAAAACAGCGAATTCTTTCCGAGCAATTTATGTTTATTGAATAATTTCGGAAAAACGTATTATTGACATTTCAAAGCTCTAAATTTTCAAAACGTGTGAGCCGATTTTGACAATCAAAGCAGGAATAAAGAATTAAAAGCCCTTTTCAATGAGGTATCCCTTGAACCCCATTCCTATTTAAAAAAAATTGAAGGATGTCGCCCCCGCTTAGGGGTTGAAGATTTTGCAATGGTTTTAGAGTCAAAAGTTGTCCCCCTGACAAACAAACTTGACGTGTTTTTGCATTTTTTCGAAAGAATTTTCCTCTGGCAGTTAAGCCTTGCGGTACACTTTCGATGGGCCACCCTGTATATGACTAGTAGATAGTATGATTGTCTCTAATTTTTCTTTTTTAGTTTTGATATTTTTTTACTTAGCCAGTACAGAAAGTCAGTATATTGTACGCGGTAAGTATACTTAGGTGGAACGCCATTTTCAGAAAATGGTTGTTGGTTATGGGGTCAGGTACTCAAGTGTAGCTGTAAGTGTGCATATTATTTTGTTTTTCTGATAAAAGTCTTAGATTTACATTATCGACATATTTTATATTTTAGTATTGCATGAGTGTCCAAAATGTGGTAGAAACTACAGGAACCCAAAATCAGTTAAGAATCATCTAAGAAATGAGTGTGGTGTGGAACCAAGATTTACATGCGAGATATGCAGACGAAAATTTACTCAAAAGAAATCCTTGATCAACCATTTAGCTACCATTCACAAAAATATATAAAATTCTTAGCTGTTTGACATTTTTGTTATAGTGTTTTATTTACAAAATCTCCAATAAGTCAAATCCATTATTTATTGCAGCCCTAAGTGCAATAGAATAAGACAAAATATATTCAAACTTCTTAAAAATCAGATTATTAAAACATTTAAGATCTACTGTCGCATTTCGTCAAATTAATACTAGGCGATAACAATTTCGATGAGCTTTAGTTCTCTGTGAATTTTTGGTAAGAAAATAGTCTAGTTTAATAGGTGCAGCCTGAATAGTTCATAATAAGAGACAGGCAAACTACCAACCAGGTACAGAGTCATTCCTTATATTTAAACAGCGTCTAGCGCGGTTATTATACGAGGTGGAAAAAACATTAGATACAAAAGTTGTGGTGATCACCGCAAATCGCTAGATAATGTTCTAAAATATAATACAGGGATATCGCAAATATGAAAATAAGACAAACATGGTAAATCTTCAAATTAATAGATCTTTTTTTTGTTAGAAATTTATAATGTGTTCACTGAAACGGAGTTTTATCCACAATACGGAAACAGAATTATTGCACTCGACGCGCGTTTCGCAACCATGTTAGCATCATCAGGAGATGATTAAAACTAAATTTAAAACTCTACCTAACTCTCTTTTATACTAAATGTTTGCTTAATCAAGCGGAATCAAAGGAACCAATCCTGGAATCCCACTAGTCACGCTCGATCAACCAATACAATGGACTATACGGAATAGGGCCTCTATCTCTATTTAAACTATTCTTACATTTAATAATTTCCAAACTTTCATATGCGTCAATAATCTCCTATCAGTTATATTATGAATTCATTTTAAATTTTTAATTGTTATTTTATGATTATTCTCAAAAGCATGTTCAGCAACACTTGATTTTTCTGTTCTACCATACTTTAAATGTTATATGTTCAAGGAACGCCAAAATTTAATTAAATATAAAAAAATGGAGCAAATTTGAGCAAGATTTTCTTTTTAATCTCTTTTGTCAGAATCGTAATGTACATACAGTATATATGGTGAAATCATTAACAAAAAAAATGTTATTATATCACGAACTTGTAATTGTGATTTGATAAATATATCAATCTTTTTCATTTTAAGTCACCAGCGTTATGCAATAAGCAGAAAAATCAAAATCTTTTAAATATTAGTTATTACATACCTTGAGTATTGTTATTAATAACTAACTAAAAACGTTAATACATTTTTGAAACAGCCAGTTGAATAAAAATTTTATCAAAATATTTATTTGGTGAAAATAATAATGCTAATAAAAAACTATAACGTAAGTTTGACAGGTCGCTGCAAATGATTCAAAAGATATCAATTGTTTTTCCCAACTAGAGTACTAGAGTGTTATAAATAATTTCGTCATAAATTTGATTAAAAAAACCTCACACGCAAATATCGTTTATGGCCAGCTATTATTGAAATTCAACCTGTGTGCGGCGAGTCCGCCAATCGTTACCCCAGCAACCAAGCAAAACACTACGATTCCTTTGTAGCGCTTGCTAAACACGCACATCAAAGTTGCCGCCGTAGACTGGTTCTGCTTATCGTATAGTTAATGTTCCGTGGTGCTACTAAATCGCCTTACGACTACCAATATGGGTGAATATTAACCGGCATTCTTTACCAGAAGCTGCTTTAATTCCAGGAGGCAAGTCTTCCTTCTATAAACGCTTGGCGCGAACTTGTTATATTTTTATGATGCCATATTTTGCCAACTATGTATCTCTCGTTTGCTAAAGTTTCATCCAAGTTATATATATTTAAATTGTCTCTGATAAATACCTTCTCCGCCAACAAACAATTTCGTCTTTTTGCAAAATAATTACTTTTTTACTTTGCAGTTTTCGTAACGGAAATTCTTTTTTTTTTTTAGAACCCTTCACAGTGTCTTGTTCATACGCGAAACGATTACTCTTTTCGCACCTCAACCATTATTTAATACAAAGTGGGTATTTCTTTCTCAAGCCAAAATGAATGCATAGGTAATCATCATCTAGCAGCGGGTTTTGTATCATCATCGATGTATATTTCTTTTTCCTGTTTTTTTTTTTTTGCGTAATGATTTAACTGATTCACTTTTTCTTTTATGTGATAGTCTGTATAATGCTGACTTTCCGATCTCACTCATTTCAACTATTATGTTGCTTTTCATTTATATATAGAGTACCTTTACTAACTTTCTTCACAGCGACGTTAGCCATTTTCACGAACAAACTGTTTCACTCCTTACCAGAGGATAACTAAACACTAATATGCTTTTTTTAAGTAATTTACCCTCCAATATAACAGTTGTTAGAGCGAAAATATTTGTATGAAACAAAAATTAGGTACTATGCCTATGTAATAGCCGAAACAAGGTTGTAAAATTGGATCTTTCTCGGCTTACTAAACGAAGTTTAGTAAGATTTCATTTCACGTCAGATTTAAAAAGTAAAATTTTAGCACTCTGCCTGGTTTCTTAGAAATTCCCGACTAGGATTGCTAACTTTATGAAACTTAAGTATCATTCTCAAATACAAATTATTAGTTTGGGTTAAAAAATGTATTGCTAATTAACTTCTTTGTTTATCTATATACGTCCATTTTTGCCAAGGAAACATCTACAACGAGATACGACCGAGGATAAGACTTAACGAAATTAATGACATTCTAATAATAATTAAATTTAAATGGAGTTCGTGAACTGCCTGTGTAAGCTAAATTTTGTTGCTATAGATCTTATTGCTATTTTTAATCACTCTCTATAAAAAAGCGAAAATCCAGATTATTGACTCAATGCTTTGCCTAGTTTTTGAAATTGTAGAAATGTGCGTTGCGGTGCCTGTCAGCATCTGGCTTTTAAACATTGAATTCATTTATATCCATTGATAGGCTAAATCCACACATGCAGATTTTGTTAAACTCATTGTTCCATGTTGTGGTTAGAAATGAAATTTTTACCGCTAAATTCATAGTTTGTTACAGTGAGCTTGATGTCTGATATGAAAATCTTATCGACTTGAAACGTGTACCCAAACGTTTAATGTAGAATAGACATTTATTTAAAAAGACCATTTTTCCAAATACATTTTAATGTATTTTACTTGTGTATACTTAGGTAGTGGCTGTTATTAAGAACATGGTTAAGTATTGCTTCCAGGGTTTATTTTGAGGTCAAACCCTAATATTGTTCCTTTGGTATTGTATATAGAGGATTAATTTGTTCTTAAGTACCTACAGTTTACTCTGTAAACATTTATAAAGAACTCTTAATGACAATTTAATATAGTTAATAATATTTAATTTAGTAAATAGATAATTAAAATTGAATTTTCATTAGTATTCTAATTTAGCAAAATCCAATAAGGGCTGTAGATAAATTCTTCAAAAAAAACTAATTCATAGCTTTCTGAAATTTTGTATGACTTTTTTTAATAAAATTATTTTTGTTCTAGCAGTTTTCAATTGTCCAAAATGCAACAAAGAGTACAAGCATCCGAATTCAGTGAAAAATCATTTAAAGAATGAGTGTGGGGTTGAGCCAAGGTTTCAGTGCTTCCTGTGTTTTCAGAAATTTAGACAGAAGATTTGCCTCATTCGTCATCTTGCTAATAGGCATCCTCAGTAAAAACTGGTATATTATTCTTTTTTTAAAACGTAATATTGCTTATTTTACGAGGAGATGAAATGTTTCATGAAGTATTAAATTCATTAATAATATATTGTTCTTAGTTACGACCGCCTGTATTTTTGGTCGTGAATCAAAATTTAGATAGGTGTATTAATTTATGTGACCGCCTAGGTTTGGTGTTCTGATTTATAAATAAATTGGTTCCAGCTTAGATTGATCTAGGTTTACTTTTGCCTTTTGTCCCAGTGGTGTCACATGTATTTATGGTCATAAAGCGGCAACAACTTGATATTTACTACTTTTTTGTAATAGCATTTTTATGTGTATGATTTTACCTATAGAAGGTACTCGTTCCTTATCATCGACCCGTACCTTGTTAATATATTTTTTCTTCAAACGTCAGTAAATCCATCATTACTCGACTGTGTAGGCGGCAGTGAAGTTTCGTTTTTCCTCCGCCGGAGCTTTACTTTTCACTTTTCCGCCGGCGGAGGTAAAAGTGTTGTCATATCAACATAGATACAATACAAACAAACATCAAAATAAGCGTCAATAACTCAAGAGTTATTAAACTAAAATTTGTATTTATCACTCAATTTGTGACTGCATTTCTAAAAATCACTAATTTAGGAACAAATTGGTTATTATTTGATCGAACTTACTCAATAACTGCTTATCAATACGGAACTAAAACGCAATCGAAAACGCAATTTTAAAAAAATAATTATTGTTGACAGTGTCCACTGACAGCTTTATGTGACATTACTATATCAACAAACTGAGCCTATTCACCGACACCGCACCGGTCTAAGCCGCCTTGCGAACCCACTTATCTTTAATAATAATTATGATTACTATTAAAAAGAGACGTTTTGCATTAATTTGTCGACATTTGAAGAAAAAACAGCATATTTTATTTGGAGGAAAAGTTACTTTTCATGGCTTGCTCTCTATTACCAGCCTCACTCCGTTCGGCTGTTAAACACGATCGCGCCATGAAAAGTATTACTTTTCCTCCATATAAAATAATATACTATTATTTACTTTGGTGGGTTTAAATCAGTCAAACTTGAAACTTTTATCTGATGGACACACTAGCGGTGTCTCACTTTTCATAACCCTCATAGCAGTCCGATTTTTAGAAAATTTTGGTTGCAAGGACCTACCTATCAGGTGATTATAGCACAACAAGAAAATTTAATTTCTACCAGTGGCGTTCGTCGCTATGATAAACAAACTGCAAAAGCTTTCTGAAAAACATATTAGGCAATTTGTAAAATGTCCTATTTTTGTTTGGCATAATCTAAAATCCCCCATACCAAATTTTAAAGCAATAGCAAATAGGGTGTCTACATCATCAAATAATAAAATTAAACTTTTTATAGCAATTAAAAATCCATTATTTTATAATTATAATTGGCATTATTTTCACATAAAATACTTTCTTGGCATTAATTAATTCCAGAAAAGACATTTCCTCATCTGGAATGCTATAAAAGTCAAATTTTATTATATCATGATGTAACCACCGTATGTGCTGTAACTGTAAATTTGGGTTGAGCGGAGAGCCATGCGTGAAGAGTTAACAGTACTCTAAAGTGACGTTAACCCACCAATCAGAAGCGGCTAATATAGCATAGTGGCGTAGGACTGTAAAAGATCGTATTATGCAAAAGCGGATATAGAGTGGTTTTCAATTATGCCAAAAAAGAATATGACATTATCTGTTCGTTTAAAAATTACCTAATATATTTATATTTTTTTCTGAAAAAAATTACCGTTTAGATATTATTTTAGGGACGATTGCCACTGGTGGAAATTATATTTTCTTGTTGAGCCAAGAAAGTTTCCTAAAAGTACATTTTTAACCTACTCTGTAATGCCGCATTTTTTTGCTTGAAACTTTTAATTTTTAAGGCTGTTTTAAGTGGTATACATAAGAATGTGTTTCTTTCTTAATTTGAAATTTGTTAGTCTAACCAAATATAAGCCCAAGAAATGTAAAATTTTAACACAGATACTTGTACTAACAATGGGAAAATTGTAACTAATTTTATAACTAAGAAATGCAGTTTTGATTTATTGTTTGCAAATTATTATTTTTTAGATAAATTAAAGTATTGGCGTAACATGAAATTATTTTAAAACAAGAAACAATTTATTATTTAATATTCTAAGCAAAGAAAGAACAATGCACGTTTTATTACTTCTATTTAAAATGAAATTATCAAATGGCTACTAAAATTTTGATTAGATAAGGAAGAAGTACTTAAACTGCTTTTGCAAAACAATGAAAAAATTGTCTAAATATTAATAATTGAAAAACTTAAAGTAGGATGCATCTGCTAAGTCTCATATCATGTATTACATTTTCCTCATATCGGTGTAGCATATTTCAGTTGTCTCTCTGAAAGTATTACTTAAATACTGAATTAGAGGGTTAGAGTTTAAATTTCTTTAAATTTTTCGATTTTTCTACATTTTTCCAGATCTCTAAGTTTGTCCCTTATTAAGTTTACTAAATCTCCTACAAATCGAGACAAATCAGGTAAGATTAATCTATCTCAAACGTAATAATTAAAGTCACCTTGATAATATAAATTAATCTAATCTAAATCCTCATCTTCACTTACGTCTTTCATTCTTCTAATGCATAAGTTTGCAATCAATTTTAAGCATTTTTTAACGTGTTTAAACTTGCAACTTCTCTGCTTTGTTTATCATCTCCGTATTTACATAATCTTGCGGTACCTTGTATCTATTTTTATTATTTTTATAAAATGCGGCACATCAATGTACCTCCCTTTTTCATCACGGCAATTACGTAATTCGAAAGCTGGTGGAAGTTTACGATAAAGTTTAAAAATGTTTCATTATACTCGTTCAGAATAATGTTCCCTGTACTTTCTTTGTTAGAAATATTCACTTTGATAATCTGTACATTTTGGAAAACAGCTGTGTTTTGCTATGTGGCGTTTTCTAAATTTTTAGCATTTTTTCTAGCAGCAGTATTTCCAAAAAGGAAAAGAATACTAGAAAAACAACCTTAAAAACATATGTATGGCAAACATCTCTGCAACCGCTGGTAATCAGATCTTAATTAAGTTTCGTACACAGGGGTAGAAAATTTGATATTTTAAATTCAATGCCATGTATATTATATTTTATTCGTAAAGAGCAGAAAAAATGTTATGCAGTTAGGTAAATAGATGTTATAAGTTTTTATTGGAATTATCTACTTATTTGAATTTATTGTGGGATAATTACTACGACTTAATTATTACAAACTAAAAACTAGTTTAAAATGAAGCCATATAGACAAATTATTTTTTAGGTAAATGTTTAAATTGCCGTCCCTGCACAGCCTGACACTGGCCCAGCCTTCGTGAAGTTTTCCTATTGCATTTTTGCTTTATATTCCTCACCAAAACATTTGTTTTACTTCTCAAGTCTTCTAAATTCGTTAGTTTATCGCTGGATACTACTGTTTTTAAAACGCCTCCCACCAAAAAAAAAATCCATTTCAATCAAAATCTATTTCTTCCTATCCAATGGTTCGGATATAGCCACATCATCCAAATAATTCCGAACAATTCCAGCATATAATGCGGAACCGCCGCGCTGCTGAAAATGAATTTCTTCAAAATATTGAATGTGAAAATGTTGAAGTGCGTATGGGAATATAGACCAATATGGTTCTTTCTATTCAGGGAACAGTCGCCTTATTGAAAACAGTATAATTAGGAAAAAATGGATTTTAGTTTAGCTTTGCCAGATTGTATCACAAAACTCCATTTGGTGCGGTCTGGATCATCCTCAGAAAGCTATTGCACAAAATGTACTTTATGTGGTCTACATGAGACGACCAGATTTTAAAGCTTTGCTTTGGTACTCTGATCTAAATTTTGGCACTATTTTTGCCACGACAAACTTTACTATTGGGTCTCTATTAAGATGAGCAGATGCAAATAAATGGCAAAGGCTTTCATAAAAGCATTGCAGATTTCCATAGTCAACCGATACGATGTGATCAATTTCACTTAATGTGCCAACCTTTTTTAGCGATATCTCTGCAATTGCTGCTTATCAGATTTTAATTAAATTTACTGTCAGTCAGATTTCAAACATTTGTTGCTAATGAATCAAATAAGTATAGTAAGAATCACTCAGTGTTTGTTGACAGTAAATTACAGAAAAGAAATTAAAAAAAAAATGCAACAGGAGCTTGGATTATCTGCATGAGCAGAAAAATGCTGTGCAGTAGGAAACGTCGAGCATTTTTCGGCTCACTGACAACATTGTCTTTATTATTTTTGACTCCGCAGTACTAGTTTTGACCATATTCTAAGTTTCGTTAAAATCTGGTTAGCGGTAGCAGAGGTAATTGACTGTTTTGTATAAAGAACGGTAAGTAAACATAACCATAGATGTAGATATGTTCTATATTGCTGTGGAGAATTCATGTTTATTTCACAAATTTTTGCCTTTTCTCCACTTCAACGTACGATTTTTCGGAAAATAGAGCCGCCTCGGCTTTGGCTTCAGGGTGTAAACAGCACAAGTGCTAGATAGTGACCCTAACGAAGCTGAAAATCCTAAAAGAAAATGGGAAAACGGTCGACGCGACGTTTCGAGGAACAAATCTAAATATGAAAATGGCTAGTAAATGTAAATAACAGTAAAAAGCTCGTACACTTTGTCAAGTTTTGAATTGAATTTGACAAGATGACAATGATAATGTCATATCGTTTAATTACTGGTTTCTGGTCTCCAAATTACACCCTTTTTACTTTTTTTGTATTTTTACATTACATTACAACTTTTAAATGTAAGTCGGCTGTAAATTTACTAATATAATTATGTAATTTTCAATAAAGTTACACAGGGAATGTATATTTACCCTAAAATTCATGTGGAATCAACACTTTTATCAACAATTTACTGTAAATGTAAGGTAGTTTTACAACTATATTATAATAGTTTTACTTAACGCTTACAACGAGAATTATAATAATACCTACTTACCTTATTTATTTGTAATTACACTCCTTATTTTTAAGGTATTGATTATAAATAAAACACTGCTTCTTAGTTTTTATTGCAAATCCTGAAAAATACAGCTATAAGGGAGTCAAAATAATGTTACGTACATCAGGGCGATCCTCTAATATGTCCACCCTCTTTAACTTTGTTAATTCGTCTAGACGAATGGTAGTTTTTATTTTTTCTGTAGCTAGAAAATTAACAAAGTTTTCGGGGTGGGCGGGCATTATAGGGGATCACCCTGTATATGCTAGACAACAAGAAATAGTAAACTTAAAGCGAATTCCTCAAGGATAAAATACAGCCTTAAGGCAACTCTCTATACCTATAGGAAACATAAATATACTTAAAATATCTATAAAGTGAAAATAATGACGATATACGCACATCCGTTACACAATAATAACTAAAGAAGAAGGTAATTTTGTACTATTCAAATTAATAATGGTTAGTTTTAAATTTATGTAGTATACAGACCAAATCAACAACACCTTTATAATGTCAGTGGTCACAAGCAAAAATACGCAGGAAACGAAATTGTAATGGAAGACACGAGAGATGTAGTACAACTAATTGATTTCCCCCTGCGCAGTGTTTCCGCTTATAATAAACATGTAATACCGGAAGAACATTTACTGCAATTATGGAAAAGTTACTATATTGATACGATTCCACAATAAATTTACGGCGGCGTAGTAAACTAAAAGAAATTTAAACGTAAACGATGAGTAAATTTACCTTTGGCATATGCCATTTTATTGTAATGTTATTTATCCAAAGCAGTAAAAGTACCAGTAATAAGCTTATATTTTGCAATTTTACTAAAACGCTTTAGTAAAAAATAGGCAAATTTACCATAAAAATTATTATATTTTTATTGTATTTTTAGAAGCACATTTTACAGTGTAGTTTTTGTGCAGACTGATCGCAATTTACTTGCAATAACTGCCATTAAAACGCCTAACACCACACGTTTGATATACACCTTGTAATCGCAAAATTAATTTTCTTGTTCACACTTTCATGTGCAAATATATGGCAGAATGGGTTGCGTGGAGGTAGTATTATTGTACAAAATGATTAATATACTTAATCGTTTTTAACTTTTCCACAATCCACAATATAAAAAACGTCGAGGTACTAAAAGACATACCGACAATGATTTTTTACTGTCAGGAAGGTAGAAAGAACTGCACTATACTGTTTGCCAAATGAAAGAACCCGGACGAAAAGAATGCGGGCAAAAAATGTCTTCGCATATTTAGATGCTGCCACATTTTTTTCTCAATAATCCTAATTTATTTTCTGTCTAGTTTCCTATAGTGAATTTACATATTCAAATTTCCTACTTGAATACTTAATTTTGTTATTTTCCTTAATACTACTGTCTTCTATTATTTACTATTTTATTTACACAGGGAAATACGGAATACGGAATACTATAATATTTGTAATATTTATATTTTATTCGCCTTCAAGCTATTTAAAATACGCGACAATAGGCAACAGTGCGACGTTTACTTGGTTTTTAGCGGGAGGCAGATTCGTGATTGGTCGCAGGATATATTAAATACACTTTGACCCTAGATCAACACCTAATTTTTTTTACATATTTTAAAATTTCGGCAGCGACTTGCTTTAGCCATTGGCGTGGAAATTGCCGATGCCGGACTGTGTGGTTATTTATATTATTTGGTTTGTACGGTCTGGTGATATATAGGTTTTGTCGATTTTGCAAATTCTCTTTTTTCACTAGAAAGGGGGTGTCCTATAGAATAGTTTAAGCCAAAAAAGTCGGAAGATCCGCTACATTTGAACTGAAAAATGCCCTCAAAGTTCGAGTTTTGACAAATTTTCAGCACCACTTCACAAAAGCACTAGAAATATAGACAAAACACATCTCAACATCAATTGTCGGGTGAAAATATTAACTAGGATACATTTGCGTCGAACGAGAGACCTACGTTTTGTTCCGGTCCTAATTTAAAGCGACGCATAGCCCCATTAGACAAAATTAAATTTTACTTGTAAATATCCATCCTCCTTTTTACTGTCAACTGTCACAATAGCCCAGTGTTGCCGATCTGAATTTGTGAAATTACACGATGAGCTGTTCAAATTGCACGCTTTTACACGCTTTTAGTTTCACAAATACACACTTTTTACACACCACCTAATTTAAGTCATTCCAGTCTACCTACAGCAGTTTTGAGCCTACGCGCATGCGTATGTGCTAATTCTTATATTTTTTAAAGGTTTTTCTTGATTTTCGGCATTGCCTTTGGCTAATTTGGGTTAGTTTTGTTTGGTTGCGCCCCCGGAGCGAGCGGATAGCCATGTGTGAAGTGAAATATTAGAACGACCACACCGGGCTGCTGCCAAATGCGCAGATCCGAAGGTTGAAAATTTGCTTTAGGCAGACGCGCGTATTTAAGTCTAGGTCCGAATGGCAATGGGGCGCCCGACAGCGTTGCCAGTGTTTTATCGATAAAACCATATATGTAACTTGTTACATATATGGGTAAAACAATGCTAGTTTACCCATGCTTTTACGGTGCAATCAATTGCTTCCAACTGCTTCCAACTGCATTGGTGGTCCAGTGGTTAGATGCGGTGCAGATGCAGTGTCCGGCTATTCCCATCATTTTTCATTTTATTTTTTTAAGATTATGTTTGTAAAAGGTTTTTTTTTCTTCATTTTGGGCATGTCTTGGGTTATTTTTAGTTAGTTTTACTTGGTTACGCTCATTGAGTGAAGTGAAATATTAGACATTCTAAAATAATAAACAAATCGCAACAATGGCAATACTTTCGGGCGCCCAGTTTCCATTGGGATCTAGACTTTAGTCACCACCTACATTTTAATATTTTAAAAAATCAGGAAGAAAGAATAACTTCTTTTGACAAATGATTTTGAGATATGGGTCCAAATCCAGGGGTCAACCCTGTCTCCAGTCAACCAACAGGCTCAGATCGCACACATTTTACTCTTAATCATCTACACAAGTCCTTCCGGCTGACAAGACCAACAGCTTGCGCGCGAAATTTTTTTCACTTCGCTCGCTTCGGAGCGCAACCAAATAGAACTAACCCAAATTTAAAATAAAGAAACATAACCTTAAAAAATATTTTAAAAAAGTCTTGTCACCGACGGGAATCGAACGAGGGCCATCCCTTCACATGCACAGAATATGACCACTGCACCACGAGACAGCAATTTCCTGAACCGTAAAAACATGTTTGTCAGAAATGTGTTTGTGATGCGCGCGCAAGTCCAGGCGGCTCTTCAGGCGGGTGGACGATTAAGAATAAAGTATCTGCGCCCGGCTCAACCAAAAAATAAAAATGTGACACAAGGGCACAAGGATTTCTAGTTTCTATTTTGCTTTGACAAGGGAAGTTTTGTGCTGTCACAACTGCCACGTGACAGTCGTGGTGACTAGTGTCCATTTATTACAATCTGGTACTTTCTATTACGCTATTTCCAAAGGAAAAAGAATCTATTACTTTTTTCGTTAAATCATGTTTAGACTACGAAAAACTGTTACAAGCATCTAGTTCTCAAATTCTTGATATTAAACACAAACATAAAATAACACTAATGCAAAGCACACCGAAAGGAATAAGTAAAACCAAAAACGAACAAACAACAAATAATACTATGAACGCAGTGAACAAAGAACCCAAATTCCATGGGGAATCCCATGCCCATCAAGTTTAGATTTAGGTGTGCTGACAATGCTAACACCTACTACCTAATAGAAAATAGATAAAAGCAAAGCCTTGATGGATAACTAAAACTCTAAACTGAAGTGCCGTATAGTAGGTCATAGCCCGACAGATGTCGCTGCATTTGTAAATCAGAACAGAAAAGCACGTCTAGTCCTATTTATTTTTTATTACAATAGATGGCAATGGTATTTCGGTAAAGAAGTGGCCGTGGCTTTGGCTTGGAAAGCCGTAAAAAATAAAAGGGTTTTTCAAATTACAACCAAAAATACACGCAAAATATACGCTTTTTGTGAAATTACACACAAAATACACGCTTTTTGACAGTGTTCGAAAAATGCACGCAAGGCAATTAAAACGCACACAAAGCGTGTAATTACACGCCAATTGGCAACACTGCAATAGCCAAAACAAATATATTTAAGAAGGCACACTGTTGCCAGACGTTTACTGTAGTTTCGTTAGCAAAATTCATTAGAAAAATGGTGCGCTATAAGCGCAGCTTATTTACTACCAGCTAGTCATCTTGCGGCGGCATCCTTTGATTTGGGAAAGTCAATAACCAAGTTTTGCAAATTTTAGAAGAGGGTCATGACTTAATATTGTTTTAAACACCTGGGCATCTGAATAAAACTTTTGACAGTTCGTTTAATTTAAAATAGGCTTTTTATACTACCGTGCGTAAAGTACTCACTTTACGCACTCTCTAAGATTCGTAAAATAGGCTTTTTTAATGTGCAGTGCGTAGTTATTTTACGCACTAGTTCGTAAAGTAATTTAATAATATTTTTGTTTTTTCATATATTTTTCGGTAGTAGAAAAACTTTTGTATGCTACTCATGTGTAAAGTACCCTTTTTTATTCGATTTCAATTAATTTTTTTTATCAATATTCCCCTTCATAAAAAAAGATTCACTTTTACACACTTGTTGCATAAATAACTATTTTATCGTCAAAATCCGTTTAAAAATGATTTTAAAACGCACAATATAGGGCGATAGCCAAGGCTTCGGACGA
Source organism: Pissodes strobi (assembly GCA_016904865.1). NCBI lineage: Eukaryota > Metazoa > Arthropoda > Insecta > Coleoptera > Curculionidae > Pissodes > Pissodes strobi. The sequence continues at coordinate 99,378 of MU182344.1, forward strand.
ATTTGTCATGTATTTTGAAGCGAAAATTCATTTTAAATTCATTTGTGGAACTGAACCGCTCAGAGCACAGTGCCCGACACACCACCTTTCCGATTTCGATAGAGTTCACTAGCTGGTAGTAAATAAGCTGTGCTATAAGTGTCTCTACTCTTTTTTTATTTAGGTGAATGATTTTTTTATGGCAGTAGCACATCCTATATTGCTCGACGAGCGGTGTGTGTGCGAAGATGTTGTTTGACACGGTTCTTGAATATTTAGTTAGGGGAACAGATGTCCTGGGAGGATATTCGCATGTAACAGGCAAGATGTCCATTCGACAATGTCGATCGTTTCTTTATATGTGACGTACACGATAGCATTTAGTCAGATATCGTGACTGTTACATAGAATCAACAAGTAAGTCTTCAATTATTTTAACACTTCATGCATGGCCCTCCGCTCGCTTCGCTCGCTACGGGGGCTCAACAAACAGAAACTAACCAAGTGCTAACCAAAACTAACCCAAAATATTAAAAAAAAATTTGGGTTAGTTTTGGTTAGCACCTGGTTAGTTTCTATTTGTTGAGCCCCCGTATAGATACGACTAAATGCTATCGTGCACGTCTCATATGAAGAAACGTTCGGCATAGTCGAATGGACATCTTGTTTACATCCGAATATGCGTCCTGGGAATGAGTTTCACAGTGATGCAGTGCGCCAGACAAAGGAGTTCTTGTAAAGCGATGTTCTAGGTGTTTCCAGTTGTACGACGAACCGGTGCGCTCTTGCCGTCTATCCTGACTGTCTGACAGGCGTCGTCAGGGGCGGGATAAGGAGGGCCAAATCCTGGGAACATCTGCCGTAAAAGTATCTGTAAAACAGGGATTTCTCGGTCACATGTTTGCGGTCTTTCAGACTATCCAGATTCCGTGTCAACTCAGGGTCACCGACGAGACGCACAACTCTCTTCTGAACGGAATCCAGTAGCTTTAGGGTGTGCTCTGGCGTGGCACCCCAGATGTGTGAGCAATATTCTAAGCACGGTCTTATTTGCGCTTTGTAAAGCAAGAGCAACTGCTGCGGTGTATACATTCTTTGTTGCGAAATAGCGTACCAAGCTTCTGGGAGGCTGATTTTGCGACGTTAGCAACGTGGTCACGCCAGGACATATTGCTGTTGGCCAAGACCCCCAGTAGTCCGATTGAATGAAGATGAAGGGATGGTCGATCCTGTCATAATGATATCATTGCCCGCCGTATGGTAAACGTGGCTGCGTTGATGATTTTTCAATGTGCATTTGCATTCATACATCGAAATGAAAGAGACACTCATTCGATTACACTATTCCTTTGTAGGTATGTATATATTCGTCAAATATTTCACTTCATACATGGCCCTCCGCTCGCTCCGAGGGCGTAACCAAACAAACCTAACCCAAACTAACCCAAGACATTCCCAAATAAGGAAAAACAAACTAAAAAATATTTGCATTTTCGACTGACAAATTTCAATTTTTTTTTATTTCCGGCATGCCTTGGGTTAGTTTTGTTTGGTTGCGCCCCCGAAGCGAGCGGAGGGTCATGCGTGAAGTGGAATATTAAATATACTTAAATAGTAAACAACACTGTTATTCCCCATAACACCCAACTTTTGGTAACACTGTGCCAGGTCCCCGGTGTCGGTTACTAAAATTTCATTATTTTCACGTTACAATTTCAATATTTTCACGTGACACCTGGGAAAGTTGTAGTGGAAGTTTGCCCTTCTAGGACAATTTAGGCTCAAAACACGGATATTTTTTCGGCTCAAATGTGGCAAATCCTCCGATTTTTTTGGTTTAAGCTACTCTATAGGACACCCTTTTTCTAGCGAAAAAAAAAGAAAATTTGCAAAATCGACACAACCTATATATCATCAGACCCTTAATTTGAGGATATCTTTGACGATTTTTAACTTTTCTTATATTTTTCTTGCATTTGGTGATTATTATACGCGGTTAACTAATTTTTATATATTTCGGATAACTCTCTTAACTGAACTCTCTAAATTAAAATTTTTATTACAAAACAAATCCGAACGTTCTATAAAGAGCGTTTTAGAACATACTTGCTTCAATATTGCCTAACTTTTAATACAAAAATTGAACGCTAGAGAATTTATATGAATTAGCTACGATAAACCGTTTTTTTTTTTCAAATTAAGCGACGTCATCGATGACGTAAATACAAAACCATCGGGAAACGAATTCTACTTATTATTACATATTTATGTAATGCATGATTTGATTGATTTGTAATACATACAACAAATATCATAGAATACTATCCTTATTATAAAAATGAGATATTAATATATGACATATTTTGTACTATAAGACTGTAATATAAAAAAACTGTAATTAATTTTAACGTCTTAAACTAATCAATATTATCAACAATAATATGGTAAGAATAACCTCGTGCGACTATGGGAAGGCAAGATTTTTTACGTGCTAGTCCTCTACCCCCCTCAGTCGTCGTTAAGGTTCACTCGCTTGGCGCACTATACATCTTCCTTTGCTTCTTGATAGGCGAGGTCTAATCAAAGAAGACCATATCTAAATGTTTGAAAGTATCTTCTATTATGGAGACGCTTAAGCAGTAACTCGTGTGCTGCAAAGTTCTAATCAAATGAAGATCTTCGTCAAAGCTGGAAATGTTGCGGAATGTTTGAAGTGCGTTTTTAAATTTAGCAAAAAGATTATATAAAAAATCGGTATAACAAAAAAAGGCTTTTATAGATCGTCATATTTACAGGCATTGTAAGCAGCTCAATGGGGTCTCTACACTTCACCGGTTGAAAAACATTTTTGTAACTACTATATATCCCGAGATATATCCTATATATCAAATATCGTCATTTTGAATTCATACATTTTAGAATATCCCATAAAATGTCCAAACTGTGGACACGGATATAAACACAAAGGCTCCCTATACAACCATCTAACTTGGGAATGTGGTGTACAAGCTATGTTTGAGTGTCAATTTTGTGAGAAGAAATGCAAGAGAAAAATGCACATCATCTACCATCTGGAGAGAAGACACAATATTAACAGAGATTGTATAACTTTTACTGATAGAACTCAGTATACAATTACTTAGATACATATATAATAATTTTTGCACATAAAGTTTTTTCCATTACATTAATTATACTGATATCCAGATACAAACGGCGTATCTCAAACATATCTTTTTAGTATGGATCAATGCATTGCATTAGCTTTAATTTGCCTTGTTTAAGACGATGTAATAAGGTAATTTTTATATTATTTTTTTTTTTAAATAATGAATAAATTTTATTAATTTTTGACATTTCATTTGCAATTGAAATATCGACAATTCCAATTTTGTAGCAGAACGGAGACGATTAGAGCAAAAAGAAATCAGTGTTTGAACACGTGGCAGCAGCGTTTTTCAAAAATTATTTATACGTTATTAGTTTAGGTAAAGATTATTACTCCCCAGCTCTTCTATGGTATAATATCCTTGAATTTTTAACTGACATATTTGCTTTAATGTTATATCGATTACAGGAGCACAGTGATGTTTGATCAGACGAATGGAAAAATATTATTATTTTTAGCTGATATTTACCATTTTTGTATTGCTTTGTTTGCCTGCTCGTGCCGACACCACCGATATAAAAGTAGTTGCTTCTTGAATGCCATTTTCTGTTGTAGTATGTACGGAGTTTTCTAAGTAGGTATATACAAGTCTTATAATAAAACGTCAAGCTTTAAACGAAATAAATATTTTTTAGATCATTTCCTTTTCGAAAGGGAGTTTCGGGGTTATCGATTAACCGAAAATGGCCGTTATGGTTGCCACAAGTGTATCTCTTCCTACAAGAACTTAAATAATCTTAGACGTCATCTTAGATTTGAGTGCGACAAGGAACCAGCATTTGTTTGTGAAATTTGCGATAGACGATTCACCTATAAATATATTCTAGTTAGACACATGACAACTCATAATATGTAAGAAAAGTTGATATTAGTCAATTTTAAACGTATTTCAGATTGTTGTTTCTTGTCAGAAATATTCAACACAGTCACTCCTCCAAATAATGCATATTTTTTACCAACTTTTACCATCACTCTCAAGCTATCATTATATGATGTGAGTTTCAAGTTGTATCAGATGGCAAGCGACAACAATTCCTCTGTAATTTAATATGTAAGTAGATTCATTGTAACGAATAAAATGTAGAATAATTAACCCTACACTTAGACTACTGAGCTATAATTTAGATAAGAAATGCGCTCCAAAATCACTAACCCAAACTACCATAACGTTGTTTTTATCAGAAACTCGTTAATTATTACATGGTACGTTTTAATGCCTATACAGAATTAGGTAAGCTTAATTTGACCTATAATTTGACTAAATTTCGAGAACTTGCAGTTGTTAAATGAGTTCTTTCCAATATCACGAGCAAATGTAATTAGCAATAAGCTGTACGGAAATTTAATTTATTTTAATTATTAATTTTTGGAGCACGTTAATTTTAGGACATAAATCTTGTAATTTAATCATAAGATTAAACGAACTTACCTGCAGTGAACTTTAATCTTGATTATGTGATGGTCTCGTCTTCGTAAATAAGTCTATTGTAGTACCTTCGTTTACGTACCTACGACCACACATTTAAAAGCGCGAAAATAAGACACCTTGCATTTCCCCGATAACACGGCCGTCATCTCCATAGCTTAGCAGTAATTTTAAAGATCTAATGTTGCCATAGTAAGGGTGGGACCTTATTTACTTCGACGAGACCTTCACATAATCAATATTGAACTTCACTTCAGGTAAGTCCGTTTAATCTTATGATTATATGCAGGTCTCGTCTTCGTAAATAAGTCTATTGCAGATTTTAAAGCCAACATGCAACAACATTTCTTCCTTGTTTATTTATTAACTTTTTCCTGTATTATACATTAACTGAGTTATAATTCTCATTCTAATTCTGAATTAATAATTAAATCTAATCCTTATTTTTATTAAAGAAATGATAATAATTTTTTTATTACGCATGCATCATAATCAACGATTATCGCACGCTGTAGCGTGCATAAAATTATGTTTATGGTGCGCCTACTTTTTTAAAGGTTGCTATAGAAACATTTGATCATGTCAAATGTGACAGATTAATATATTCGTCAATATATCTCTTAAGTTTAATATTTAAAACATTTTTGAGATTATGATGCATTCGTAATAAAAAATAGCGTATGATATACGTGTATAAGAGGCCTTTAAAGCCCTTGCGACTTACAAAACACTCCGCTGCGCGTCGTGTTTTGAAATATGTCGCGCGTGCTTTAAAGGCCCTCTTATACACTTATATCATAATATACTATTATTCTAAACTAAGAATAGTGTCAGCAAAGGACTTTTCATTAACCACTAATGGTCTATTATAGACCCTGGCGAACATTTGAGAATTTTTAGACCACCCTGCCTGCATGTCTTATAGTATCGAAATTCAGGCCTTTCCTGGCAGCTGCAGACGTTGCGGCATGCCTCGTGCTATAGGGCGCAAACTATTTTGTATCTATCCCGCTTTTAATAGGAATATCCTTGATCCAACATCCTAAAGTTGGTGTTGATGCCTTCTTAAAAGTTTTTTTAATGGTAATAAAATGCGTAGTTACATTTCCTCTAATAGTTGGCGTTTTCTCTAAATATTCTAGTAATGTGCGTGCAACAGAGAAATCAACATTTTCTTTAAAATAGGGCAAATATAAGACCGGTTGTGGCTTATTATTTCCTGATGTCTTAATTCGTGATGAAACATGGATTCTTATCTTATTATTTCCCAGAAAAATATCTTTAATATTAATAAGTGGCAACGTTGGTAATCGTTGTCCCGAAGCTAAGGCTAAAAGGGTTACTAATTTTTCTGTAAGCATTTCTAAAGTAACATCTGCATTTTTGAAACATTTTAAATAATTAGAACTGTAGCAGGATCACAAGTATTTTCGTATCTTGGAGTCTTAGGTCTCAACATATACACCCCTTTAAAAAATCTCTGCGTGTGATAATCTTGTGAGAGATCTGGCCCTGCTATTTGCGCTATTACGGATCTGTATGTATTTAGAGATCTATAAGAGCTACCTTTATAAAAATAATGGGTTAAAAATTCTAAACATTCGCCACTGAGACTGAAAAACAATCTAATTTATTTTCTGAACAAAATTTCAACCATAATTTAAGCCCAGAATTGTATTGCTTTAATGTAGTATCAGTTATAGAGGACATGCAAATCTCTAGTGATTTCTCAGGAACCTTTCCTAGTAATAGGGCTTGCCTGATAACCCTCCTCCCATCAGTGAAAGGGTGGTTTCTAGTGGCTGGGAGAAAAACTCCCGGAGCAGCACTGAACATCATCTTGGGGCTGCCGGACCTCCCGATCTGTATTGAGAAAGAGGCAATGACGGCTCACACAAGGATGATCAACAGTGGCCTATGGCGAACGGACTACACAGGGAAAGGCCATACGACTATTGCCGCCAAAATGAGTAGGGATCTACCCATCATTGCGACCAAAGGCCATATTCCAGATGGCAGATTAAGACTGAGAAGGAATTTCCAAGTGGAATTTCCATCAAGGGAAGAGTGGCTGTCAGGCCAGGTACGTACGCCGAGCGGCGTACACGCATGGTACACTGACGGCTCATGGATGGCTAATACACAGTCATCCGGAGCCGGTGTATACCTAGACAACACTAAATCAGGAGAACGCACTTCGCTGGGGAGATATGCCACTGTTTTCCAGGCGGAGGTGTTTGCTATTTTGGAAGTAGCAACCAAGGCCGAGATAACAGAAGGTGTAGAGAGTATATATATTTACTCGGACAGTCAAGCCACTCTCAGGGCGATCCAAAGACCCAGGGCAAGCTGTAAGCTAGTTCAGGAATGTAGACACGCCCTAGACAGATTGGCTGTGCGCAAGGAAGTAAGACTCAGATGGGTTCCAGGGCACAGTGGCATCGAGGGCAACGAACAGGCTGCTGAATTGGCAAGACAAGGCTCAATGAGCCACCTCGTCGGTCCAGAACCTGGTCTGGGCCTAAGTAAAAGGCAAATCTCTCAGGAACTAAATAACTGGGCCTGGAACAAGGCAAAGCACAATTGGAGAGGAAAAGAAGAATGCAGACAAGCCAAGGAAATGATTCTAAATCCTGACGGATCCAGAGCAAGGCGACTGCTAAAAAAGAGCCGAGAGGACATCAGGAACTTGGTAGGTATTCTGACTGGGCATGGAAGCCTAAACAGACATCTTCACCTTATCGGCGTGAGGGACAGCCCACTCTGCCCGAACTGCGGGACAGGGAGGAGTCCTCATACCACTATATAGGAATTTGTGATAGGTGGAGTCGCCTAAGGAGGAAGATACTGGGAGCACCAACACTTGCTCGGGAAGATCTAAAAGATCTGGACTGAGAGGACGTCCTCACCTTTATCAAGGTGACGGGCCGTTTCAGTGCGGGCCGGGTGTTGGAAGTAGCCAGGTAGGGGAGGGCGGATCGGGGATGGTGAAAAGGGACTTATAGGCCTACTTACCGGGCTTCGGCCCCCCCACCATTACTACTACTACTAGTGGGTGGGGAGTTCTGCCTAAATGAAGTAATAATTTATCGGCAGGAAAAATCTGTTAATAATGAAATAAATCCGGAACTATGGTGGTGGCGGCCGTGTTGTCGGGGAAATGCAAGGTGTCGTAGGTACGTAAACGGAGGTACTGAAATAGACTTATTTACCAAGACGAGACCTTCATATAATTGTAAATTTTAAATTAATGTTATAAATATGTGTGAGTGTTTTTATTTACTTTGCGTGCCATAATATCGTCGTTAGATAGAAGTTAATCGAATAAATAATATTGCTTATGTAGATGTAATTAATTTTACCATTAACATTATGTTTAATATGTATGAAAAATAATTAAAATAATGATTTATTTATGTTAGAATGTTTTTGATAATATGTCTTAATTGATGTTTTTATGACATTTTACTAGTCTATGGTTTGAAATGTTCTCTTTCTGAACTCTCTAAAGGCTGTCTAATAGGTAACTTTTATTTCATTAATCACTTAGTTAGTTTTAGTGACTTGATGAATAGAAGAATGTACACAGTAGCCCGTTTAAGAGGGGCCTATACCTTATCTCGAAAACTACGGGGGTTGGAAAAAAAATAAGTACAAAAGTTATTCCTAGTAAAATGATCTTTGTATTGTTATAATCGTCACTTTTTTATATACAGGATGGTCAAAGAAAGTTACACTTTTTTAAACGAAACACCCTATATTTTATTAAATTTTTGGATTCTACTTAAAAATCTAAGCATATTTTAATATGATGTTATACCACAGCTTACCGGTAAGCTGTGGTTATACCTCTAGAGTTAGTAGTTTCATAGATATAAACAGTTGAACATCGGTGCTTTGATTACTTTTGGTAGCAAGAAGACCATTAGAGATGAAGTAAAATTAATTTCACATTCCTATCTTAACTTTTCAAGAGCTATCTGACGGTACTAATTATTGGCAGGTGTTACCATGTGTACCAAATCTGGTACCTCGGTAGATACCATCAGTTAGGACCATCAGATATCTCTTGGAAAGTTTAGATAGGATTGTGCAATTCATTTTGCTCCATCTTTAATGGTATTCCTGCTACCAAGGTGAAAAGTAGCCAAAGTACCGATTTTAAACTGTGAAACTACTAACTCTAGAGGTATAACATCATACTTCGAATATGCTTAGAATTTTAAGTAGAATTCAAAAATGTAATAAAATAGAGGGTGATCGTTAATAGGAACAACTTTTGTATTTATTTTTTTTTCATCGAGATAAGGTATAGACCCCTCTTAAACGGGCCACCCTGTAGGTACTTATACTATTTGATAAGCTAAACCAAGTATAAGACAAAGTATAACGAGGCGCCAAGTTTTAATTGACTTAATGGGAGTTATTTATTATTTTGTGTTTATAGTTGGATTAATTGCCTTATAGATAAAAAGTGACGTTTGGTATACTATTTGATCTAATCATAGTTTCCCAAATATTAAAATCATTCCTCTTTCCAAGTGTTGAATGCGATTGGAAGTTTCTTAAATGCAAAGCGAAATTACCAATACTGATGCAAGGTAGGATATTTATTTCTTTTAATTATAATTAATTAAATATACGTTGCGCGTCTACAGACCGCCCCCCCCCCCTCCATACTTTTCAATCGTTATTTTTATGAAAATTTGAGGCCTTTAGTAAGACAACATAAACTCATTTGCAAGATCCTCTCCCCTGTATTTCATCGTCAAAGTTTGAAGTCGCTGCCTCGTAAGTAAGTTCATTACAAACTCGTTCGTCTCACTGCTTGCTCGTTCATATCTTAGCTGTTTATAATAAGCTTCTTATTAATCTTTGTATAAATATTCTTATTTTTCACTTCCTTAAAGTGTGTAAACTTGAGGCAAAACCTACTTACCTAAAGATTTATATTTGAATATTGAAACACATACACATGTTTTTTGAATTATTCATTTCAGAAATAGAATAATAGCTATAATTAAAGGGTAATAAATTGCTAAAAGAGAATCTTGCAGTACATTTTAAGTTGCACTGCTGGCGCGCTTTGCCATCTGTCAAAAAGTCCATCCAGCAAATATTTTCAATTTGTAAGAAATACGCAGCGGTAAAAAATACATAATGTTTATTTATAAACGTACATGGTGGCCAAATAAGCGAGGTAAGTGGCTGTATCTCAGAAACCACTAATCGTAGATACTTGCGGTAAAAAATTATATAAGTAAAGTGACCAAAAAAAATACTGGAAATAATTTTCAAGTCACTACCTCTACCACTAGGAGGCGTAATAGGTATGGTCGGGTGAAAAAATGCATTTTTCTCAAAAATATTTTATAATAAGTTGATAAAGAAATAGCACCACTGTAATCCTCGTGAAATTCTGCATCTGCTTAGTTCATCACTTTGCATTATAGGGCATCAAATAAGCGAAGGGGGGAAGGGAGAATTCTGACTAATTGAAATACATATAACTTTAGTTTGACTCAACATATTTGAGCAAACTAGGTTTCGTTTGAGAGAGGAAAATTTGCATATTAAGAACAAAATATACCCATGACAAATTCGTTTTGGCTGTTCCCGCTAAAAGGCACCAATTCAAGATTCATATATATTTTTTTTCATTTTGCTCGGAAATTTCAAATGTAATGATGCAATTATTTTAACAGAAATAGAAAGTAGATCAAGTTTGCAGGAAAAAACCTCTAAACCGCATATCGATAAGTTCACGCGTTCAGGAGTTATCACCAGAAGAGCAATTTTTAACAATGCATGCATTGAAAAAACAAATTATTTTTCGAAGTTATATCGTCCAGCATACCATGACTAAAGTAAAAAATTGTTTCATTAACAGAAAAAAAAACAACCATAAAAATTTCATTAATGCGATAATAATAACATAATAGGAAGTAAGTGTACATTGTGACCTAGGACTGCTCCAACATTTTAAGAAATGTGGTGCAACAATTGACCGAAGCTTATCTCAGATATCCGGTTTTTCTATAATTGTTATTGTGATTTTTCTCCTAAAATAAAATATCAGCTAAAAATTTGGAAATATTAGCAGGATAAAATCAAAATTTTGCCCTTTTTTCTGACGAACTTCGGACTCACTATTCACACGTATGTTTTTATGCTTTTTCACATTTAATATGCCGTAGAAACAAAAAGCAAACATCTCGGCGATTACACGATACTGGCAGTTTTTGTATTCGCGTCTATACACAGGAATAACACTTTGGCTTATTGGCTTCCGCATGCGCAGTATAGCGAATTATTTTCAAGGAGTCTGGTGGTGTAGTGTACAGAGATTTGCTTGTCATGCGGGCGGCTTGGGTTCGATTTCCGTCAGTGGCAATGCATTTTTTCTACTTTTTTTTTAAATGATTATGTTTACTTTTCTTCATGTGTAAACATCTTACGCGGCGGTATGAGGATAAATCTCGGCAAATGAGACGGAAATGTGTAAACCGATGTGACATCATAACCCATGCGCATTGAGCAGCAAGTTAATCCAGGACGACTGCGAAGGACGGCCGCGATTGTAACGACTCAAGTGGAGCTTCTAAAAAGCTAGCCGCTAGAGCGGTATTACATTTTCATGTCGATATAGGACATATGTTTACACGTCAGTGTCTCGAGTACTAGCAGAGTAGCAGACTCTCTATTTTTTTTTAATTTGGGTTAGTTTCAATTAGTTTCGTTTGGTTGCGCCCCGGAGCGAGCGGAGGGCCATGCGTGAAGTCCTAGCGTCTGTAGACGCTTATAAACGAATACGTACTCTGGGCATGCGGAAGCCAGGAAGCCAAAGTGATATTTCTGTGTGTAGACACGAGTGTTTTCGTCGTCCTAAATTCCGTAGGCATCGCAATGGAAGAACTGTAGACAATATTATTAATGTCCTGGCATACATAGAGTATAATAGGCAGATAGGAACTAAGGCAATATGTTATGAATTGGGTATAGCACGAACTACTGTTAGTAATATTTTAAAAGACTACAGGTAAATTCACTACATTAATTACCATATTCTTTTCCATACGCAGTTCATGGACTGACGAGTGTACCTTTCATAGCGATGGGAGAGTCAACAGATATAATATGCATTACTGGTCTGCTGAAAATCGTATTGGATCAAAACCGACTCAATAATAATTATAGGAGTTATTGATTGGATGCAGGAAGTGGAGTCAGAACGTGTGGTGTGGCAATAGAGGAAATCAAATTATCAAACCTTACTTTTTTGATAGACCCTTAACTGGCGACGCCTTTCTAGAGTTTTTGATTACTGAGTTGCCGATTTTATTAGATGTGCTATTGGAAACTTGGCTAAACATGTTTCTGTAATTGGACGGTTGCCCAGCTCAATTTTCGATTAATGTGCGAAACCATATTGACCAGACCCTTCAGAGGCGCTGGATAGGAAGGGGAAGCTTATTTCATTGGTCGGCCAGGTCGCCCGACTTGACGTTTTTCCACTTCTATTTATGGGGACACCTAAAAGACATCCTCTAACAAACTCAACCGACGACAAGGATAGACATGGAAAATAGAATTCGACATGCAATTCTTCTTCTTCAACTGCCTGGCAGCGGCTGAAATCGAAGAGGCAGTTTTTCCACCCTACAAAGATTGAAACAATGTGTGGAACATGATGGGAGACAGTTTGAACACATGAGACATTAAATTGAAATGTTTTATTCGAATTCGTGTTTAATAATTATTCTATTATAATAATATATATTTTTTTAATTTTAGCCATGGCATGCTTGACCACAGGAGTTCGAAACTTACTCGTTTTTTCAATGCATGCATTTTCAATAACTCCTGAACGCGTAAAGTTATCGATATGCGGTTTAAAGGATTTTACCTGCAAATTTATTCTACTTTCTGTTTCTGTTGAAATATTTGAAATTTCGGAGAAAAATTAAAAAGCTATGAACTTTCGAATGATCAACATACTTGAGCAAACTTAGTTTGCTCAAGTATGTTGTAACCCAACTAAAAGTTATAGGCATTTCAATCAGTCAGATTTCTCCCTCCCCCCCTCCTTTATTTCATGTCCTACAATCAAAAGTGATGAACCAAAAAGATACTTAATTTCACGAGGATTAGAGTGGTGGTATTATTTTATCAACTTATAATAAAACATTTTTGAGTAAAATTCATTTTCCTACTCGATCATAGCTATTACGCCCCCTAGCGATAGAAGTATGAACTTGAAATTTATTTCCAGTGTTTTCTGTTGGTCACTCTAGTTGTATAATTTTTAACCGCAAGTCTCTACGATTAGTGGTTTCTTCTAGCCCCTTACCTCGCTTTTTTGGCAACCCTGTATATTAAAAATTTTAATAAACTAAAATCTATAAAATAATTTGATGACCCTATATAAAAATTATTTGAAAGCATTATATTAGTTCCTTATGGTAAACTACTCCACACAAGTGGTTATACCATTTTTTTACAAGCTGCTAGGCCACCTGATTAAGTAGCGCCAATTGAAATGCCAATATCGCGAATTACGTACCTGTAGATTTCGGCTACCATCAAGTAAAGTTTGTAAAAGTTATAGAAGTATTCTCTCATAGCATTTTTGTAGTCGGCCAGTTTTTCTCTTTACACTCACATGTTAGGAAAATATCACTGTACATAGGCATCTTTAGCTAATTAAAAAATATATACTCTCAACTTAGTTTGCGTGATGTTTGTTTACGAATCCGTAAGTATAACTAAATGTGTCATTTATTGGTATTGTTAGGGCAAAGGATCAAGGTTGACGAGTTTGTGTCCCTTTTTTCCAAAAATGATATAATAGCTACTTCGATAGTGTCTGCGAAAAATGATCAAAACTAGGGCAGTTTAGTGCTCTTTTCTTCCATCTTGATTATTATTTTTTTAATGGTCAACGTACCTTAGAAGTAAGGTATATTTCTAATTAAATTTGATTTCGCAAATCAATATCTCATATATTATTCTCCTAATCTTGCATCAGCGAACAGCCTGCAAACGATCTGTAAAATAGCATGCAGTAGCTCCTTGAATCCGTCATAATTAGCGGGGCAAGTTGAAGAATTCGTCATGATACTCCAGTAAATTTACCTCACATCTATATCCCAATTAACCTAAAACTTTTCAACAACACAATTACATTTAGTTCACAAATAGAAAAGGTACATAGTCAATTCTGCATTCGTTGTTAAAACATCATTTTGTCGGCACAAATTCTTATAAACCAATTTTTAATGACGGGCATGTGATTATTTTTAGATGAAATATTCTTGTTCCACCTATAGGTCCGCACAGAAAGGAACTTCGAACAGTCGTTAGATTACAAGTATCTGCACTGATTATTGAAATAAAGAATGTTCATTACCCACCTAGTCAACTTAGTCCTCTCTCCATAGTATTCATTTGTTGTTATAGTATTAAAAAGCATTCTGATTGAATCGGCTCATTGGTTTAAAAACACGAAAATATAGTTTTAGTATTTTTATGCGACGCGACGTGTGGATATCAATTCCTCAGAGCTCCTTCAATTCAAGAATACATTCTTCTGAACCTTTGATATAAATTAATTCTTGAATTCACATAACCAACCATATTTTTAATGTAATATAAGGGAGGAAAGTTATATATCACAGCTTCCTATATCCTGCAAGATGTGATCAAGGCTTTGGCTTCCAGCGATTATCACATAATACTTCACATATGATTTCCAAATTTCTGCTGAAACCTAAAAATAAGAATTCGATTGAGAAATGTAATATTTTGTGACAAGATCTTCATGCCATTTTTTTAAAAATAATCTCTATGAAAATTTTAACATTTTTCAGAAGACTTTGTCTCTTGGCATTAGATTATTATTGTTATGGACAAGATACTAGTTTTTTGACATCTGAAATAAGTATTTCTTAAATTACACATTTTGAGATAAAATCTTCATTTTTATTATTCTCTATGGAAAAAAGTATCAGCTTTAAGTGGAAAAAATCTGCTGCTCCTGTTTCTAAACATATTTCCGTTTTGTCTTTTTTTATATTGATAGAGTTATTTATATTTTAGAGTACTTATATGAATGTTCCTTATGCAGTAGAAAGTACAAGAACAAGAAGCATTTAGTCGAGCATCTGAAATACGAATGCAATCGAGAGCCGCAAAAACCGTGTCCATATTGTCACATGAAATTTAAGAGAAACTCTTCACTTAATAGACATGTAAGGTCAAATTGCAGGAAAATCAACCAAACCAAAGATGATTGTTCATTGTAAAAAAAAATTGTTTCAGTTTTTTCTATTTATAGGCGCTGAAATTTTCAATTAGCATTGTAATATTTATGATTTTGTCACTAGGAAATAAATTATTAGCAACGTGTATTTGGCTCTATTTTTCACTTGATTACGTTAGAATTAAAGCGTCTTAACCCCAATATTTATGTTTTCTTATAGGTAAAATTTATGTTAGTCACCATGGTTTAATGTCATAACCTAACGCGATTTTACGTGAGTGAATAAAATCGGATGTGAGATTGAATCGACTGTAAACTCTAAATTGTCGCTTCAATTTCACTTTTTTTATTTTAAGTGAAATATCTTATACATCGTATTTCACACGAAAGATCTTTCCTATGCTTTATTTCATACTGTCCGACATATACTTCATTTCATCAATTTCAGCCTGGAAAATGACACGTTACATCACTCACTGCTGTATCCTCAATCTAAAAAAAAAGAATGAAAACAAATGGAGTGTAATAAAAATACTACGTACTTAAAACAAGTGATGCATAGTCACAGAGTAATTAACATAATATTTTTTAACTTTTTCTTAAACACAAAATATGACATGAGTAGGCATTGTAAGTCCGCGTGGCTCTACATAGAGTGTAGTTTCGTGCAATCTGTATTTCTGAATAGTATATGAAACAGCTGAAAAGATCTAAGATTTCTTTGAGGGACATTCAAACCTACATTTTGAAGGATTGCCCGAGACTCAATCAGTTTTATACCGAAATAGAATATCAGAGACTTTTCTTATGCTTGCAGTACGAACGTTAGTGAGCAGTTATTACATGTAAATAATGCGTGGCCTTTGGAACTTATGAAAAGTTCATGAGGTTTCTTTATATGCAATTTGTTCCCACACTGCAGCACTGGCATCCATGATAACTTAATTTCAAATAATTTTATAAACTCGCCGGGGCAGAAGATTTATTGATGTTATTTTACTATAGCATCGATTCCCTCTGATAGCGTTCCAGAAAGCTTGACCTTCGAGGTATTTTCAAAAAATATATATAAAAATGGCCATTTCAATGTGACAGATTGAATGTAATACTAAAGAACATTGCTTAGTAACGAATATTTCAGCGATTAGTCTCAGCTTCTCGATAATGGATTATTATTCATGGGCGTGCATAATTGACACTGTTACTTATTCGCAAACGAAGCTGTAGTAAGCACATTATTTAGCAATTGCTATCACCCTTTGATGTTTATTGCATAAATGTTATAACATTTTGTTTCCTAGTTGTTTCAAATTCTATTAACAACAACTTTTTTTTAGATCAAATGAGTAAAATATTCCAAAACGAGGAAGGAGAATACATATGCCCCAATTGTGCCAGACAATACAAACACAAGACATCAGTATATACTCACCTTAAAAATGACTGTGGAAAAGGTCGAAAATATTTTTGCGAAATATGTGATTTTTCTTGTAAATACGAACATGTCTTGGCGAGACATATGCTGACGTTAACTCATAGAAAGAGGCAGCTTTTAACAAGCATGAATGATGATGAATAGAACACAGATATAGTGGCTATAATATGCAGAAAAATAACCCTTGAGATGTTTTCTAACTATTAGTCACACACACACACCGATAATTTGCCTTTTGCAATTATATATTAATGTAGGTATTAATAGTAATTCAGTTTATTAAATTATGATTCCGAAATTATCAACTACAAATCAAAAAGTATCATTCTTGAATAAAAAGTACAATTTTCCTCTTGATTAGTCAAATTACATCAGAACTTTCCTGGAAATTAAAGATTGTTGCAAATATCGTTGTCGTCTCTAATAAACGTATATGGGAAAGAGTGTTCGTGTTCATTGTACGCTTTCATATACCAAGCCACTAAAATAGCCAAGGAAGCAGCATAAATGCTAGGAGCAGTCTATAGAGCAAAAAAGTTGTATACACTCATCAGCTCTTACTGCTCTATAAGGCCCAGGTAAGACCATCTCATGAATGCTGTTCTCGTCCACATGTCTGCGGTGTTCCAGACTATGGAATCCGGCAGCTTTAGGGTGTGCTTTGGTGCGTCACCCCAGATGTATGAGCAATATCCTAAGCACGGTCTTATTTGCGCTTTGAGGAGCAAGAGCAACTGCTGCGGTGTATACAGTTTTTTGTTGCGAAACAGCGCACTATGCTTCTGGGAGGCTGACTTTGCGATGTTAGCAACGTGATCATGCCAGGACATATTGCTGTTGATCGAGACACCCAGCAGTTCGATTGACGAGGATGAAGGAATGATCGATCCTACCAAAATGATGTCAGAGCTCGACGTATTGACCCTCTTGGTATACGTGGCTACTTGGGTCTTTGCTGCATTGAACTGTACCAAATTTCTGTCGTCCCAAGTTTGAACTTTATCCAAGTCTTAATTAATTCAGCAATTATTGCCGTAATCTGCTCCTGTCTGCGGTGATAAGTCCCAGTCCCTGGTAAAGTTTTTTCTGACCTAAATTGGGAGACAAGAGTACTGTCATCTTCAAAGCTGTAAACAGGATTATTGGTTTCGATCAGCAGGTCATTAATATAGATGAGGAATAGAGTTGGTGAAAGTATTGCGCCCTGTGGCACGCCCGCGTTAATGGTGAGTGTGTCTGAGGTGTGTCCACCAACCAATGTGCAGAGATCAGGAAACTGGCAAGCCAGCTACAGAGAGAGGCTGGCAGTTTGTTGAGCAATCCGTCATGCCAAACTCTGTCGAATGCCTTCGAAATATCCAACGCAATCGCTCGAGACTCTCCGTAGTTCTCAGTTGCCCTACTCGATATATGGGTGACATAGGTCAATATATCTGCTGTCGATCCCTCTTAGCGATAGCCGTATTGGTTATCGCTGATTATTCTGTTGCTCTCGAGGTACTTGAGTAGTTGCTGATTGACTACACGTTACATCACTTTAAAGATTATTGAAAGCAAGTAGTGCTTCGGTCTCGCCAAGACGAGACTAGACTATTGGGGTCTCGGTCTCAGTCTCACAAAGTCACGAGTCTTCGAGTCTCGTCTCGGTCTCGAGACTCTCGTGCACTTAAAAGAAAAAATGCTTTTTTTTGCACTTCAAAAAAAATTTCTTTCTTTTTGAAAATCGTCCCAAAAATCGGTATTACAAATTTGACCTATTTTGGGATATTACTACGTTAATGAATAATAATTAGATTATTTGGGTTTTTTCAGATAAATAATTTTAATAACCTCACAAAGTGTCGATTTTTTTAAGCAAAATTAGTTTAAACAACAAAGTCACAAAAAAATCTTTATACCGGTAACAAAATTGGAAGGGAGGCTGGCAGGTAAAAAAGATATCAGAAGCTAGAGTAGTCACTGTAGTCAGAATAGTCTACTCTACTTAATATTTTATATTTTCGAAAGTAAACCTAACCTTTGATGAGGCGCATGCCTAAGCAAAAAATATAAATGATTGTAAATAAACCTGGCAGATTGCAGAGAGATTATTGGGTATTGGCTGCAAGTGAAGGATTCTGTTTCAAAGGATTAATTTTACTTAAAAACATACCTACTAAACTACTTTTTTTATAAGAAAAAATAAGCTAAAAACATATTAAAATAAAAAATGCACAATAACGCTCCTCTGACTAGTCTATAGTTTTTAGGTAAATCCCCGGCGGGTGGGTGAATTTGAAATTATTATAAACTATGTAAGACCTGTTTTGAAAATATTTTTTGTTACTCCTAAATACAGGTAGGCAGCTAGCAAATTGTACTTTAGATACGTAACGGGTGGCCAACTAAGGATGACACTGGGCTATATCTCGAAAAGTAATTGTCGTAAAGACTTACGGTAAAAAAAATTATTAGTAAAGCGGCCAAGAGAAAATGTTGGAAATTATTTTTAAGTTTTCAAAATGGCCACCAGGAAGCGTTTTAGCTATATTAAATTTTAAAACCCGTTTTTTGAAAAAAATTCTTAAATTAATGATAGTAGAATGCATTGCCATTTTAAATCCGAGATAAATTCGATTCTTTTTCGTGAAACACTTTTTGCTCTATCTCTTAAAGGAAAGTGGTGGGGGGTGTTCGAACATTTTCGGAAATAAAAGTCAACAACTTCAAAATGGCTGAACGGATCTTAATAAGCTTTGAGTCGTTGAAAAGGGCTTTCCTTAGGCTATCAACCGTGCCTTGAGCGGGGTGATTGCGATTTCTTACCTGGCCGGTAGAGGGCGTTTTGTGACAAAATCGCAAATAAATCAATTTTTCTCACTAAATTTAAATGCAACGATACCACTTTTTTTAAGCAAATGACAGCCAAAACATTAGAGCCTAATACGTCAGTGAAAACCATATCTCGATATCTCTTACTTAACCTAAAAATATCGATATCTCTTATTTAACCTAAAATATAAGAAATCGAAACTCGAAAAAAAAATCGGATTTGGGACAGTTTTTCGGTGGACCCGTTGCTGTTAAATCCTAATTAATTAAAATCTCAATAACAATTAATATCCATTCAATATGTGTCCACATAAAATTCGCACTTATTAATGAAAGCAAGTATGCTGTAGAAAACTAAATCGCAAAAATTATAATGGCGATACCTAAATAACAATGATATTAAGATTGCTGCTATTTATAGTGTGTGGGATATTTCTGGGGCTTTAGTTGAAAAAAAAATATGAATTTTGGCCTTGTATTAGTGTTTGATATGTTTCGTGCTTATACTCAATGCAATGATAATTAGGGATGGCAACAATGCCGATGCATCGATGTTTTTAAAACTTCATCACGATTTTGGATGAAAACTCTAATAAACTGGTTATCTTTAAGGAAAAAAGGTATTACTTGTTTGATATCGATAAACCGCCTGGTTTTCAAAAAATTCGAACTTTAATCATTGAAAGACTTTATGATATCTGCCAACGTTATTCGTTTACTAACCCATAAGTAGGCTTGACTATTGATAAAAATATTATTATTTAACAAATATTTTAATTAAAAAATAACAAATTTGCAGCAACAAAATAATATTATCAATAATAACAAATATTAGTTTTCGTTCTGCAAACAAGAAGTATCAGGAGATTGTATGTGTAAGAATTAAAATGCAGATACTTTCGATACCTCTTATTCAGGCGAAATACGAAGAAAAGCTTAATTTTGCAGTTGTTTTTGACTGTTGCACCCTCTAGCGAGCATTTTGGAAACTCAAAAATAGTTTTCAGCGTTTTCCCTTAACCGGTTTTACCCAAAGCTCTATGATAACTAGTTTTTGAAACACTTATAGCCGGCCATTCTTAGTTGGCCACCCGGTATGAGATATTTTGATAAGGTCTGTCAAAATTTGTAAAAAATATATGAATTTTCCACCCGTAGAAATTTCGTGTTTATTTTCAATGCAACGATAATGTAACTGTTGCCCCTAGCCTATTTAGTTTCTTTAAAAAAATCGAATTTTGTGTGGACAGAAGCACTCTCGTATTGACTGAATATTAATTATTATTGAGATTTTAAATATAATTTGGAATTTTTGCAGTAAATTATTATATGGTCTGGTAATTAGGATTTAAAAACAACGGCCTTCCGAAAAAATTACCCAAAATCCAATTTTATTTCCAGCTTGGTAGTGGCACAAACAATATAGCTATCGGCTAGGTAAGAAATCGCAATCGCCCCACTCTAGGCATGGTTGATAGCCTAAGGAATGCCCTTTTCAAAGACCCCAAGCTTATTAAGATCCGTTCAGCCATTTTGAAGTTACTGACATTTATTTCCGAACGTGTAGTATAAGTATTACGCTATATTTTATAGGATAACACCACTTTCCTTTAAGGGACAGAGCAAAAAGTGTTAAACAAAAAAGAATCGAATTTATCTCGGCTTCAAAATGGCAATGCAATCTACCACCTGCAATTTTGCAAAAAGCGGGTTTTAAAATTTAAGATGGCTAGTACGCCCCCTGGCGGCCATTTTGGAAACTTTAAAATAATTTCCAACATTTTCTCTTGGCCGCTTTACTCATGATTTTTTTTACCGTAAGATTTTACGATAATTACATTTCGAGATATAGTCGAGTGCCATTCTTAGTTGACCACCCGATACACTTTCTCAGATTTCTTTGATTTTCGTGTACTTAAATATTTTTTATTTTTTGTACCTTACCTATAATTTAAAAACAAACAAACCATTATTTTCGTACTATCCTACTTATAAATTATTTTTATTTCAACACTCGAGACCCGAGACTATCGAGACTGACGTGACGAGAATCTCGGTCTCGAACCTTGAAGTATCGGTCTCCGTCTCGAGTTATAATTCCTCTCGTCTCGGTATCGGTCTCGAATTTCGAGACGAGACGAGACCGAGACTAGTCTCGTCGAGACCGAAGCACTAGAAGCAAGGCAATTGGGCGATAGTTGAAGGCTTGGTTTTTTGGAATAGGTTGCACTCGAGCGACTTTCCAAGAATATAGGTAAATCCCTTTTCGGTAAGACAGAGAAAAAAAGAAAAAACGGGTGTTAGTTCGTTGGCGCAGTTCTTTAACACGATGGCAGATATTCCGTCCGGTCCTGATGTCTTTGGCGTATCTAGTTCTTTAAGGATTTTACGAATATCACGGTGATGAAACTTGACTTCTGCCACGGTAGTGTTTATGTTCGATATGGTGGGGAGAGCCTTGCCTTGGGGAACGTCTAAGATAGAGTGCGATGAAAACATTTTGGCCAGCATGTTTCCTTTTTCCTTGGCTGTAGTTGCCGTGATGCCACGTTCGTCTGTCAAAGGTGGCTACCGAACAGAAATTCCTGGAGCCACTGGGGCATTGCAAAAGTTTATTCCTGATCCTTTGATTGTATGTGTCCTTAGTTCCGTCGATCACATGTTGGAATTCGTTTCTCGCTTCGACAAAATAATTGCGATTTTCAGTGGTCTGATTTTGCTGCCAGTGTTTTCAGTTACTGGTAAATTTACTCTTATAGTTTATGCTTAGGCTTATATAATGTTTCTCAACTTCACATTCGAACTAAATTATAGACAGGTTAATAATTAACTGAATATTTTACTATATCTCTTACTAATGCGACTAATCTTTTTTTAATTGATGATACTAACAATTACTATTGACCCTTTATTATTTAAAATTGCAAAAGGTAAATCTGACAGTTATTGAAGATGCACCATGGAAGAGAACTGAAGACACAACACTGAATATTATTTTCAGAAGCCACAAACTACGATGACTGTAAATCATAAGGAAAGAAGCGCACGTGATTAGAGACAATATTTCTGGCTTTCAAAATGGGATATCGGAGTAACGAAAGAACAACTCCTACTCATCTTGCATGGTAAAAGCGTCTATAGGAACGCGTTTGTTTCCTATCCAAACTGAAGTCTTCAAAGTTTGTCATCTCCTAATAATTTTTAAATTTAAATTATTGAGATTTGAAATCAATATGTAATAGGTATACAATATTTTCAAATTTACTTTGTTATATAGAATAGAGACAAATATAATTATGAGCTTTTGAATTTATTGATTCTGAGACATGTAATCCGTTTACTCCAAATTATAGAACGTATTTGAATGTCTAAAGATGCTTAAATCTACATTTTGGCTAAATAATGAGATTTATAGGCCTTGAATTAGTTTTTGGCTTAGCTTGTTTTATAATTATTATTTATCATATGAAAGAACTGGGATTAAAAGAAATATACTAAATCAATTTTTTTGTCTATACTTTTAATTAATAATTCATCACACATTGCATAACTTTTGCATACGTCATATGGTTGTCCTGTTAACAGTTTTTTTACACTTTATGGTGGTTTTTAATCATTTTTAAACTTATTTTTATATTCAATTTTAAGTTTTCTATTGATTTTATTTCGACATTTGGAGATATTGGAAATTTTTTAATCTACAAATTATCATGTTTTAGATTTTTAATGTAGCGTTCTGCCTTTAGCCCTTATCAGTTTCTGAATATTTTCAAATAAACATTTGAATCTTTACAACGAATTCTGGAAACATTTGATCGCGTTAATATTAATGGTACTGTTGTTAGTGAAAAGTCTTATGAAATCAACATAATTGTTTTTGTGAACGCAAATATTCCCAGATATATGAATGATAGTTTGGGTCGAAACTAAAATTTATCATTGACATTTAGTATAAGAGAAATAAATGCAACGAATTGTACCCTACTTCGAAATGTTAAATATTAGGGAATGAAAAAATCAGATAGTATCTTAATTTAAAAAATCTTATAATAGTTCCGCATTAGCAAACAAGAGAGCGATACATGCACTGTCGTTTGAAACTCACCGTATAAGACCAAATACTGGCTTGTGCTTATGTGAAATTATTTCTTGTAAAAATGGAGCTAGAAAGGTTTTTTCAGTACCCTCAACCACATTTTAATAATATTAGTGAATCTTTTTCAAATTCCCGATTTCTGTATATAAATCCTATTACTTCTGTTTAACATAAAGGTAAGCTTAATTTTTTAACGTCCCACTGAAACTAATATTTATTTTTAGGCTAGTTAATGATATATATTACATAAAGACAAGATGTATTTTTAAATTATGATTCTTTATTTCTTCTCTTCTTCTTTCACTTCAGGTATAATTTGTAAATATTAGAACTATTTTTCTTGCGTTATGTTTGAATTTCTTATGGGGTGGCCTCAAATAATTAATAACAGATAACTTTAATTTTTTGTTGAATTATGTTTTAGATATTTTTTCGCTTGAACAATTGAAGGCTATGATGGGAACGCAGAACTTGTTCGCATGTAAAACATGCGGAAGGGCATATAAACGGAAGAGTTCCCTTTACAATCACATGAGATGGGAGTGTGGCAAGGAACCTCAATTCAAGTGTTCTTATTGTCCTTATAAAGGAAAACAGAAGATCCACTTTATCATGCACGTTATGGCCAAGCATAAGGAACACAAGGCTGATGTACTAAATAGTACTTACAATAAAGAGGCTAAATGATTTATTTGATATATTTCGTGTTCAATATCGTTTAGTTATTTTCTTTAAGTGTAGATCATTTATTTATTTTTAATTTGTTTAATTAACCTAACATATTTTGTATTTCATTTTAAGACTCGAACATACATTTTATATGTTGTAACTTACAAAGACAAATTTTTTCTTTAAAATCAAACGACGCAGTAGCAAAAAGAGACCAAATTATCCACATAGTATATTTCGTGTTTTTTTCTTTTTAAATAATTAATTTTAAATTAATTGATGATTTTGTTGCTTAATGACAATAGCGTTTGACTTATAAAAAATGCATAAAAGGTTTTAGCAAATATTGGTAGTTGGTTTAGTGAAGTAATTTAATTTTTTTCTTAATTAAATTAACTTAGTTCTTATATGTATCTGGATCAAATTAAAATGTAACCATGTTATTTATAGCTTATAACAGCAAGATTTTCCCTTACCATATGGTATAAAAATGAACTAAATGATTTATGCGAAATATTTCGTCCTTTTTCTCTTTAATTAAGAGTAACTACTTTTTATTAGATTTTGTTAATATTTTTGTTCGTTAGACATTTTATATATTTGGGGATTCTAAAAGATTATAAAGATGATTATTAAAATATATATTTTTCGTCAATGCAATAATTAGTAATTTGAGATACTTAGTATCTTATGTTGGAAAGTTGATTTATAATGCCACTTAAGATGCACTCACATTAATATCTCTGTTATTCTTTGATGGATCTAGTTCATTTTATATGCGCATAAGTAGACCGTTTTTGGGATTTCTATCCAAACCCAGAATAAGATGCATAATGTCTTTTTAGTCACGTTCAAAATTAACTTCTTAAAGATTAAAGTTGTACTTAAATAATAAAAAGTGGTTCTTTACACCATTTGGAGGAAACAGTCCCTAAATTCCATGTTAAAATACAGCGTATTCCTCTCTCTCTTTCTATCTTTGTTGTGTAATGGGTATCAAATTTTGGTTCCTATCTCAGAACCAAATTTGAAAACTTCATCGAACACAATGTTGTAATGCAATATGTGTAGAAATGTGCAGGGTTAGTTTGGGTTTCCAAACGCTTTCGTTAACCAAATAATAATTTTTCTAAAAGTCAAATGCGGCTTATATATTTATTGACGGTCATATCTATACTAAAATTAAATTTGTTGTAAATATTTGCTTTTTTATTCACCAGTACTTCAATGGAATAACACAGAGCGAGGTCTCTTGATTAGAAATTTTCGGCAACAAATAGGTTGTGTCAAAATTCTGAAAAATAATTTTCAGTTCTAAATATTAAGTTTAGATCTAGGATAATACAACTTTTTTTATCTTTACATTTAGCTCATTTTAAAAAAGTAAAAATACTCCCATAAGGATGATACAATAATTGCACATCCATCTTGGATAGTTTGTCCATCTAAAGTGGGGCGCACATGAAGAGAGATATTTTTTGTTCTGAACTATATCTTACTGGCACTGTGCTTTTACTAATTTCTAATAACCAACAAAGAATTTGTATTTATGATACCCACATTTGATAATGTAAACCAATTAAATTGCTAATTATTTTTCATTTAAAAGAAATACTATTACTTATAGATTGTAATTACACAATCAATGAATAGAATATTTAAAAGACACTTTATCACTCGCGTTTTCCAAAATTTTGTGATTTTTATGTATCACTTCCATAGTGCACAAAAAAAATAAGCCGTTGATTCTAAATGTTCTAGAAATGGACAATGTGTGGAAATATGAGTTCCCTTAGCAAAATCTCATTTTTCGTTTAAATATTTTTAAAAATTGCTAGGCATAAAAAATGCATAACTAATAAATCTTGCATAAAAATGATAAAGAGCCTTTATTTTTGACTGATTCTTAAGAAGTACAAACCCTGAAAATAACCGATCAAAGCAAGAAGTTCGTCTGATGCTGATAAATTCTTAGACATGTAGGTTAATTAGATTATAATGCAGAATCTTTTCAAATTTGTTATGACTTGTACACAAGCCGATTACTTGTACTAATGTATTAGAACTTAATATTTTTTATATGTTTTTCGTTATTACTTGATTCCCTAATATAGGTACCTTTGTGTTTAGAATTTATTTATTTATTTAATTTAACTTATATTAGTGTAAACGAATACATGTTGGGTTTGGTTATTATATATTATTTGATAATAATACGTTAATTTGTGGTGGACTGGATATCTATATAATATTGAAAAATTATTTATTTTTATAGTATTAAATAAACTTAAAGTATTATGTTATTAAGTTATTAAAAATATATTGTTTTATTGTTAAGGGCGAGTAACTATAACTTGCAATATGAAGAAGCTTTATATTATTATCTATTTTTGATAAATTAGGTTTTATATAGGAAATATTTTTATACAGAATATACAGTTTATTTTTTTATACATTTATTTCTATGAATATAAATCGTTTATATGAATATGAGTTTTACAGGTATCCTGCTTCTGCTCCTGTGACAATTCAAACCCTTAGATTGTAGTTCGGTTTCTAAGGAGTATACTTTTTAAATACCCGATATCTTTAAAAAGAAAAAAGATTCAAGGTTATTCCTAATCCAGATGACTGACGAGACGTACATTTTGTTAAAATTTTGGTAATAAAAATCTATTAATTCTTCGGTCGGTGGCATCGGTTGTGAATGTTGTGATACACTAACCGACATACGAAATGAGTCAGTATAAGTTTTAAGTAATTTTCTGTCATAGGATTTTAATCAGTTTAATGGATTTTGATGAGCTTTTCACCGGTTGGTAGCTCCACTATTTAGATACACATGGGCGTAGCAAATTTTAATTTTTCCATCTTCAATAAAAGGCTATATTTTTGTACAAAAGTTTAAAAAACTGCGACACTGTTTTTCAAATATATCTAAGTATTCACAGAGTGCCATCAGAAGAAGAGTTGCAATTATTGCGCGCATGCCTCCCAGACGCACAGAATCAGAACATTCTATTATGGGAATAACCGAACACACTCGCGACAAAGGAATCAGAGACGACCAATTAGTTGTCTCTGAATTAATCATACTTGGCATAAAACGAAGTGTCGTCAGTGCCCTAAAGATGGAAAAGGAAGAAAACAAACCATATTCCAGTGCAATGACTGTAATGTAAACCAGGGTTGTGTCCGTAGTATTTCGATAAATATTAGGATTCTTCGCAGTTCAAAGAAATTATTATTCATTCCATTTTTGTTGATATTTTTTCCTTCTTAATTGTTATTTGACGTTTCTGTGTTCTGAGACATTTTTTAAGATGCTTTATTTGTTGCTTTACCTGTGGGTTTATACTTCTATGTATATTATCAAAGAAAATTCTATTGTAGTAGAATTTTCTTTGATATTATATATTTATGTACAGTGTGTTTATTATGGGATGACACCTTATCTAAGGATCTAAATGGTGTACCCAAAAGAGTATAATACATAATTTGTTAGATTTACTTAAACTTTTAAAATATTATATTTTTAGGTATACAGGGTATTTGTATTTTCGTGAGCAGGTATCAACTTCCTTATTTTAAATAGAATACCCTATATCTTAAGGCATTTTTTAATTCCTTGAAAAATTCTAGATATAATATCCTATACCTAAGTCTAACCGTTTTTGACATATTTTGATTCTTATGTCAAAAATTACGTTTGCAGGTCTAGATATAACTATCAATTTATCCTATTGAAAGCCTTTATTATTTAATTGGAGTTGGTATTTATTTTTATACTAAATAATTACAGGGTGATTTAGTTATCTATTCCAAAAATATGTGGTTTTTGGAATATTGGCAATTTAACATTTTTCTATTGTAAACATACCAATTTTAAGTTATGTTATTTGGCCATGGCGGCGAAGCGTGACGAAAAAAAATAACAACCGAGCACTACAGAAATGACACTATTTCTTATCGTTTGACAATATACCTACTTATTATATTCTCTTTTTATTTTTTTAGCAAAACCCTTAATGATAACGAGAACATTTTTTTATTATTAACACTAAGAACTACTGCATTAAGTTTTGCATACATCCACCATTTAGGGCAATACATGTTGTGTAAACTGTTTCTAAATATCAAATTGCATTCTGCACAAACTGACCTTCTTTAAGAAAATTCACACGTTATTCGTTTCTGTGCCGCAATTCATTCACCGATTTTGGCGTTTATTTATAATCAATTTCTTTTAAGGTACCCCATAAGAAATAGTATATGGGGGTCAAGTCTGAACTCCTGGGAGGCCACCCAAGATTGCAGTTTTCCCTAATGCAGTATTGGTAACGATTGGACAAGTAATTGGTTAATTCGTGGCCCCTATAGTAAGGAGGGATATCCTCTTGCCATATTAAATGTTATTTGTGGCACCTGGTTCTCAATAAGCTGCTGGATATCGTTGCTCAAGGGTTGAAAATATCTTGGGGAATTTAAATTTTTCTGGTAAAATAGTGGCCCTAGAACTTTCAATTGCAAAATTGTGCACCAAACCTTTACCGATTTTCTTCCTTGTGTTTTCATCTCTAATATTTTAATTTGTATTGCTCCAATTTTTATTGCAAATTTCTTCTATTTTACACTTTAGTTGCAGTAGTCAATAGCGATTGATCCGTCTAAACAAGATTACGAAAAATATTTGCAGCAAAATGTGTATATCCATTAAATATTACAAAATTATAACCTTCTGTTATAGCCTCTTCCTATTTTTGAATTGGTAAATATTTATAATGATTCCACCCATTCACTTTTAAACAAATTTATACCTATACCTAGTTGTTCTTTTAAAATCTAGGTCCAGAGTCGGATGAAAGTTACAGAAGATTCTTCAAGATAGAGTAAGGTGTCAAGAATTTGATTTTTATTGTTCAAAACAAGACGACCCCTGTGTTTTTTTTTTTTTGCAGCTTTGATTTATTCGAAAACACTGGTAGACTCTATCAAAAATCTTGTTTCTGGATGCCGTGCGGGAGGGAATTTGGTAACATATCTTCTTAGCGCCAATAATAAGCTTATATTGCTCGATAAATAACATTCAAGCATATCGGCTATTTCTTCTGGGGTATACATTAAATAACTTTAGTATTGTGGGTGAATGCTCCCACGTAATGTGTAGTTGTTATCGCGGAGTTTTCTACCTGGTGTCCCCATTAACAAGTTGTGGGTTCTAACCACAATATCGGGCCCAATTCTCTTTGGTCCTTTTTATTTTTATTAAGGTTTCCTTCCTGGGATTCTTTACATTTCAAGCCAGCTGTTATATTTCAAGAACTGCGCTCGATGGTCATTATTTTTTTGCTGGGAAAGGACACACCGGCGAGTACGTCGCCAAGCAAGCCTATTTTCGGTCTTAAGGTAGAAATAAAAATTAGTATTCTTCGTTCCGCGTTCAGTTACACAACCCTAGGTAGAGAGCTCTGCATATTTAATATTTTTGCTGATATCGTATATTTCGTTTACTTTTGTAATTTAGATTTTCAAGAATAAATCTTTAACTCTCTCCTGATGTTCGGCCCTGCCAAAATTGAAAGTATTTCAAATTCACGAGTAAATTAAAATAAGCGTATAATCTATCTCCAACGCTAAAGTATATTAACATAAATAAAGCAATATAACATAACAGTGACAATAAAAGTGACTCGGTAAGGAGGCATAAAAACTGTCAAACATTGATATTCAAAATCGCAGAACACATACAAGTAACCCTTATTTTTAATGCTAAATAAAATAAAATTATAAAAAAGACGTTCCTATTTAAAAAAAAATCTTTCATCGATTTTTTCGTATAAATTTTTAAAGTTAGTTTTTGATCACCCTGTATTTATTTATTACAAAAATATCAACACAGACCACTACAGCAGATCCCCTTCGACAAGAAGACCAACTTCATTTAATGAAGGCTGTTATTAGGAGAAATTGATAGTTATATCTAGACTTGCAAACGTCATTTTTCACATAAAATTTCAAATAATGTGTCAAAAACGGTTAGATTTGGGTATGGGACGTTATATATAAATGCCATAATATATAGGACATTTTATTCAAATGAAAGGAGTTGATACTTATCCATGAAAGTACAAACACCTTGTATATATAAAAATATAATATTTTAAAAGTTTAAATGGATCCAAACAACTTTTGCCTTAGACATTTTTGGGTATACCCCGATCATTTTGAGATGAGGTGTTATCCCATAATAAACGAGTACATTTTATATGCGATATATAAACCCATATATGATATAAATTGATGTAAATCCCTTTTTTCAATAAGAACGTTTGCAACAGTGTATTTCGGTAATTATTCCGGTCGGAGTCGGCTGGAAACGGTCTCGGATGTTTCATAAAAATTGGTCGTCAGTGCCACCGACCCGATCGGGGTAGTTTGGGTTCGAATCGGACAAGTTTTTGTTTTTTCTGTTATTTTGCTTTATACTCCCAAACTACATCTAACACTGAAAAGGGTGTTTTCTAACGTAGCTTCATAACTAAGTGCGAAAATATGCCTTGCGACGGTCCACTAATCATAATCGGCAGTGAAACTGTTAATTAACTTATTTAATAAAAATGATGGTTCACCACTGCTTTTTCTAATTTTAGTAGCATAGCCAAATGAACTAATCAAAACCGAACAAAAGTCGCCTCCCTACACGATAGGCTTTCCGCATGTTCAGCTATTTAGTTGTGTTGCCCTCAAAGATAGTCTTGATTAATGTAAAGGAACTACTTTTCTTGAAACAAAAAGTGGCCGAAGCTCCTCTTCAGAATCCATGAATATATCTTGCTTGTGTGTTGTCTGTTTTGATAATATACTTGGGGTATGTTGTACTAGTACGTTTTCATTTCAAAAAGTTTCGATTTACTGACGTTTTTTTTTCACTTACTTGTCGTTAATTTTTAGCTAAACACCAATGTGAACAGTGTTATCGAAGATACAAATCCAAAACAGCTCTAAGTAGACACCAGCGCTATGACTGTGGCAAGGAAAAACAATTTGCATGTACATACCCAAAATGCACATACAGAGCATATCAAAAAATTCACGTTATCCGACACGGCTTAAAGATTCACAATATTTCACTTCAACAAGAAGAAAAAGAGAAGATTGTTCAAAATTTCTTGGAGGATCTAGATGTTGCATCAGGATATTAATCTTATTCAATTGTATTATTCTGCATATATTCCTTGCGAACCTGTAAAGAACAGGACAAAATACATCGTACCACTACTTGACTTCAATATTCATTGATCTGCCACATATGATTGTAATCTGTCACACTACTTACAATTTTATATAGCCTCTATTATAGCTACCACGAGAAAAGATATTCCTAATTAAAATATTCTTCCGAGCTTCCATTTTCTCTTGTTCTTACTTAATTTATTACGTTCCGAAATATACTTAAATTTATTGTCAAAAGCATAGGGTTTTTCTGAGCAGAAATGTACTCTTGTGGGGTTTTCAAAAATATCATTCGATTAAATAAAATACGTTAATTTTCATTTGAGGTACACTTTCATATTGTAAGTCAACACTTTTTTATTTAAAAAGATGTAGCAGCCCATGTATGGTTACTTCATAATAACTGGGTGTGCGGATCTAGATATTCTGTGAAAATATTACTTGAAATACGTTTTAGTGGTACCATGCGAGAAGTGCTCAAGACGATACACATCTTTACGTTCACTAAAGTTTCACCAAACTTATGAATGCGGAAAAGTAGCTTCATATAAATGTGCATTTTGCTGCTATAAAACGAAGAGAAAAAGCTGTGTCAAGAAGCATTGTTTAGTCAAACATCCTGTTGCTTTAACTGGATGTGGTGAAAATTACTATCATCAAACTTAAATGTTGTTAAAGTGTCTATACTCTGTGGTGGTTAGTGGTAAGATTTGTTTTTTATTATTGTTTCCTTCGTTTGAAAATATGTATATAATTTGTTCACATAAATCAGATATGATTTTTGGTGCGATTTAAAATAAAAATATTGTAAATTCATTTAGTTTTAGTATTTCGGATATCTTTTTTACCCATTCTATTGAATGAAACATGAAACCATGAAACATGAAAGTGGAATATGAAATATGAGACGCTTGTTTTAAAACGTGAGATATGAAACTTGAATTCAAGTTATTCGGTTCAGTATCAGTATCAGAACCGCTTTAGAGAACTTGCAGGATGCCGGTCTTCGTTAAGAAAGCCTACATATCCTTTAGACTAACACGACGCACTAAGTCTGGTTCGATCAGCGTCGCGTCGTGCCAACTATTCTGAATCGTGCCGACGCAAAGTAGATGTATATATTCCGTAAGTATTTACACTCCCCATCTTCTGCAATTCTCAGCAGAGTCAGGTGCCGTCTAAGCCTACAGGGCAATGTGTACAGTCCTAACAGTGTCCTGCACTCCTTCCTTGGTAGACCCATCAACCCCCTAATGAGACTCTTCGCAGGCCCATGTATGATGTGCTTCGTTACCTCATCCTCGGAGCCGTCCGCCATAGCTCTTCAGCCCGACCCTCTGTCCAGGCTTCCAAACCTCTTTCGCGAACATTCTGGGCAATCCCCCACACAGTGATCAGGCCCTAAGTATCTAAGTGCGGAGTCTTCTCTGGCTAAGGGGTCAGCGGCCTCGTTGCCCGGTACACCCGAGTGTCCCAGTACCCAGACCAGCGTAACCTTTTTGTACTTTGCAAGTTCAATCAGCCAGCTCCTACACTCCCTCACCAACAAGATGCGTGACTTGAACGCAATGTTTGCTGTTTGAGCAAAAGAAAATTCGGTTCGGTTATTGAATAAGTAAACAATTGAACAGGTTCAAAATAAAGTCCGATGATAGTTCAGGTTAATTTAAAGTTGCTATTATACCTAAATTTGTATTCTCAAAAAAAAAATAGGAACTAATTGGTAGATTTATTTATTTATTTATAAAGAGATGCCTTAAGCTACTTGATTTTTGATCTAAAACTAATAACAAACTTAACAATATATACATATTTGCAAATAAATACCTATATATTACCGACTAAGGTGGTACCTAATAAGCTTCCACCTGAACCTAAGATAACTAAATAACTGAAATGATAAATTTAATATTAAATTATTATTCTAGCTCTGCACTTTTTGTGTTCTTCGGCTTTATGCAGTCCTTCCTGGTGTGGGGGGCATCCTAGTGTCCTAGTCATTGTTCCTGAATTTTATATCATCACCTTGTGTATTTTCCTGAATGGCATTCTTCTATGGACATTGTTCCTATGTTCCTGTGTCCTCGTCGTGAACCTGAAGAATTTCGTCGCTTGCTTCTGCAGTCTCTGTTCTAGCGGTCAGTGTCCTTGTAGTCTTCAAATCTTCCCATCTGTAGTTCATGATTGTGCGTAGCATCTTGCGTTCCAGCATGTGTAACTTCTCCTGGTGTGTCTTCGCTGCGGAGCTCCAAACGGGCGCCGGCGCGCGGCGGCGCTGCGTACATGATGATTGGCCTAACGTATGCGTTGTACAGTCTGATCTTGATGTCCTTGTCCAATCTTGACTGCGGCGAGATGTATGGGAAGATAATTGGTAGAAAGAAGATATTGGGTGCATCCATATAATATTAAATAACAGACGCACGATTCTTATTTATAGTGGCAACGAAATTAAATAATTATGCGTTCAAATTACAGTCAGGACATATACGATTCTTAGAAGCATTTAGATTTAGAGCATTGGCGTTCTTGTTGGCCCTCACATGATATGAAATAGCACATTTTAGCTCAGCTGCAAATAGAGATGCTTATAGATAACATAACGGTGAGTAAAAATTATTTAATAATCTAGGTATTAATCTACCATTTTTTTTTCTTTAAATAATGGGTTAATTTATATAATGCACAAGACAAATTATAAGAAGTTTATATTGAAGTACTTTAGCCTCCTTTAGTACTCTTTTTCTGGGTAGTGATTTAGACTGAGTTCTCACGCGTGACGCGTCACGCCCGCTACGTGACGATCTTTCGGGTAAAATCGGCATCGGTGTCCCAAGCCAGAGAAATAGTCAGGAAGTGAAAACTTTTTAAGAGCAAAAAATTGAAATAGGGCCCTTTTTTGGAAACACTTGATGACCGCCGACAGTCCATTCTTTTTGGCGATCTGATTTTCAGTGTCCGAGTTAACGACAAATGTGAGATTTTTCAAAATTTTGCTTCGATGCATGATGACTGTTTAAAAAATTAAACAATTTTGATGACATTTCTGGACACGTACACACATAAAAAAGAGTTCTCAAACTGAGGCAATTGACGTTATTCCAAGAGCATATTGACTTTCATATGTGGCAAAAGAATATTACTTTGTGTCGAGAGAAGTATTTCTTCACCTCAGCGGATTCAAATAAAAAAATATATATCTGAACTTCACATGTTCTTATGGCGAGGAAAAGTATTTCAAAATAAATATTTATTTCTTCATAAGGAGAGGAATGATCTGAACTCCTCGCTGTTTTTAGCTCAAGAGATCTTTTCTATGTGTGTATCTATTAATGATCTTCCGAATTCAATTGAAATTGGCAATAAATGGGTAAATGACGAGTATTTTTTGGGAGTGTATATTTTTTAAAGGAGGTCATTTTAGGTAGTTCTAGCGCCAAAAAATCGCAGGGATCGAAGAAAACTGAGAAGGCAGTTCCATAGGAAATATCTAGGAAAAAACTCTCTATAAAGGCTTCTCTGTTTCGAAAATATCGGGAAAATGAAGTTTTCAGGGAAAATGTGAAAGCATCGATTTGTCGGTTTTTGTTTTTAGAAAAACCGATTTCTTGACGAGAACTGCTTAAAAACCCTATTAGAAGACACTTTGGAAATGATGGTTTTTATTCCGCGTGAGCTAGTTGAATTTAAATTTCGCTATTTCGAGTTTTGATACAACTCTTCATCAATCTTTCGCACTCGACGCGCATTTTGCATACTATGCTAGCATTATCAGGAAATGATTAAAACTGATTAAAGTCTCAATGTTCTCCTGATGATGGTCAGCGAAACGCGCGTCGATTGCAAAAAGTCTGCTTCGGTATTGTGGATAAAACTGTGTTTTAGTGCATTTTTTCGGTGCAATGTTCCAAACCCTAACTTAGTGGTAAATAGCAGCTTTGACCCGGTCCGTTAGTGGACGATTTATTTTTTTTTTTAATGATCCATCGAGTAATTTAAATACTAAATCAAAATATGCTTATTGCCTGGATACTGTTGTTCCTGGGACAATATTGAATTATTGTCACCACTGATATTTCCGGATGTAAATAATTTTGGATTACTATTATCAGGTAAAGCTATCGATAAATGTGAAGACGCGACAACTTAAACGTAAAATGGAAAAATTGGTTACTTATAGTGTCTTTTCTGAGCATAATTCAATTTTTTAGTAACTTGCAACAAGTCAGCAATCTTCAACTGCGGCATGTGTCTTTTTCTTTATACCCATTGTGTTGATCATATCAATATTATACGACTGTCGTCTTTCAAATAACAGTCTTTATATTTTGACAATTCAGTTTTTGACGCGCATGCAGGAGTAGTCATTTCTACACTGACATGGTTATTGGCGATGTCGCATGTCGGCGCGGCGTGACAGAGCCTGCATTTCCAGTTTAATTGCAAGATTTCGTGTATGGTATCAGAAATTTTAGAACATCTTCCAAATAGTAGGATTTTTCCTTTTTTGCTGTTGAACAACTTGGTTTGTTATTTGCTCGCGAATATTTTAGAAGAGATAAATTTAAATAGAAATATCTATTGTCAATCTATCTATTCTAAATAGGTTTTTCTGCAGATATTTGGCCACAGGTGTTTTTTTCCGAGCCTCAGAATTATAGTCTATGAGATAAGAGACTAATGTAAGGAAAGTGGTGGAAGAAACAAATTGAGCTATTTGGATGAATATTAAGAATTTTCAGAAAACATGTGGTGCGGTGCGCTTGACCAAAATGCAGATCCAATGACTATAATTATTATAAACCTTTTGATTCCGGACTATTAATGGCAATTGCTGATCCTGAGTTTCTTTTTACGACAATATTAGCAAGCGTAATGATGGTGTGGTATTCAAAAATTATCAAAATCAAAGTTGGTTGGCCAAATAAACTACGCATTCCACTTGTCACACAATTGCCTCGTGATAATGGTGCCCTTTTTTCTATGTTTTATGTTGCAGACGACGCATTTGCATTAAAATCAGAAATAATAAATCCTTTTGGGTAATTGAACAGAATTTTTATTGCCTTTCAAGGAGAAAAAAACGTCCAATGTCCTGTTGGAGGATTGTCTTTAAAATATGTACTTAAATTGCCTGTAGTGTTAATAATACTGAAGATATTGTAAAACCTTCATGTGTCCATGTGAGATAATACAATGTCATACCGAGTAATAACACAAGTATGGTTCATTATATGGTCGCCCAACTTCGGATGAACTTTAAGTTAATCAAGGGAGCTGATATGTGAATAATTTTTACAACCAGAAGATAGCTTTACCGTTGAAAAATAAGCTATATGTTTAATTAAAAATTTAATATTATTTCATTAAGTCAATAATTGATCTTAGTAAAACATTTCCAGAAATGAATCAGAACCTATTTCATGAAACTTGTTTCATATTTCTTTGATGCGCGACATCCTTTAGGCTGCTCACAACCTGGGTCCTGAAGTGGGGCGACATTTTCACTAGAAAAATTTTACCGGAAAGAGTCAATTACTAAATTAACGGGTCACTTATGCATCATTAATACTTTTTAATGTCATTGTTCTCTAAATAATTGACAGGCAATGTGTTTAATATAAACTATATAATTACTCTTCTCCGTGAAGTGAATTGGAAAATAATTGAGACGCAACCCACGATCCTGTAGTATTACCACCTCTCTCTCTCTTGATTTTCATTAATCCCTTCAAGGAATAAGTGATCCTTATCAAAGAAGGCAACTAATGTATTAACTGTTTTAACATGCATCTGAGCTACTTTCGTCGCAATTTTAATCTCGAGCTACTGGATGGCAGATTGATTCATTATTCAATGGAATTGTATTTTAAAAATACAGGTTTGTAAATAAATTAATAATCAAGGAAGTCTCTGATTATCAAATCTTGCGGCTTATGCTATTCAACGATTTTTTAGGGATCATCAATTTGTGTAGTTTTATGATCTCGAAGTAGATTTGTTTACGATATGTCATTAATAATATAAATTTTAAAATCAGCATTATATTTTAGGTGACCAACTCAGATGTCCCAAATGCAGAAACATCTATAAGAATAAAAACTCATTAAATGCGCACTTTTCGCAAAAATGCGGGAAAACCACCAATATGAAATGTGCATTGTGCCAATATGTGTGTATGAGAAATTCTCAAATGAAAAGGCACATGTCCATAAAACACAATGAGATTTTTGATCATAAGAAGACTTTGAGACATGCTCTGGTATCTGGATTATTTGGAGACCTCTAGATTTTTGAAGTTGATGGAGGAGTTCGATAATAATGCCACTTTTTATTGTAAAATATTCATTTATTGATTATTGATATCAATTTAAGTTCATTGATCCTGATGAGGTTTAGACCGCGATAAAATTAGATTTGTTTCGTTTGTGCACGATTTATTTTTTTCAAGAGATTCATCGAATAATTTAACTATTAAATCAAAATAATGCAAGAGCTGATTCTCAACTAGAACGGTATCCAATAAAATCCTGAAATAACATGCGGCATAATAGTATATTATGATATAAGTGTATAAGAGGGCCTTTAAAGCACGCGCGACATATTTCAAAACACGACGCGCAGCGGAGTGTTTTGTAAGTCTCAAGGGCCTTAAAGGCCTCTTATACACGTATATCATACGCTATTTTTTATTACGAATGCATCATAATCTCAAACATGATTTAAATATTAAACTTAAGGTATATATTGACGAATAAATTAATCTGTCACATTTGACATGATCAAATGTTTCTATAGCAACCTTTTAAAAAATAGGCGCACCATAAGCATCATTTTAAGCACGCTGCAGCGTGCGATAATCGTTGATTATGATGCATGCGTAATAAAAAAGTATTTTCCTAGTTCAGCGGATATAATCAGTTGGCGATTTTACGAGGCTTTTATGATTTTAAAATGAATTTGAATAATTTTCAAGATTACTTCGATCTTCGTATGGAAACAGTATCTATGTTTATGGTAACTGTGCATTTTGTTTCTTTTAAAAAATTTAACAAGGGCATGAATGTGAATATCTGGACAAAATTAACTTTCATATGATTTTTTAACATTTGGTAGCCTTGGAATTTTCACATTTTCTTTGTTTTTGTTTTTATGATTAGTTTCGGAAGTTTCGGGATATTTTTTTTTTAATAGAATTTGCTGGGTATTTTTGGTCAACATCGGCATCAAAGTCGGCATTATTTGGACTAGAATATTTTTTTGTTCTCAAAATAGAGGAAATGTATTAAGTTTTATTTTTATGTTTGAGATTGAATTTTACAGAATATTGGAAAAAGTTTGGCAACAATGTCTTGAAATATCCAGATGTACAAAACCTCTCGAATCTTTTTTGAATTTTCGCGATATTTTAAATAAAACTAAAATATTTAGGATATCTCAAAAAATCAGGCCATTTGCCAACTTTGTTTTTTTTTTAAATGGGTACTCCTATTTTTTTAAACATTCCGTTTTCTTCTAAAATTCTGGACTCTCTTTATATTTTAATTAATTAATTGAATGAATTATCGATGAAATCGCTTGTTGACCTTAGTGGATATTAAAACTTATGAGATAATGGAGACCGTTACTCTCTAGTGAAGTCGTTCAAATTCTACAAAAGTCAGAAAAATGTCACTGTTCAAACATCAATATTTTGCAGGCTGGAATTCGATTTTTGAATTAAAAGAAAAGAAATAAAAACGCCATGTTTGAGTGTTATTTGCAGAAATGTCTCGTTTTGTTACATTTCCGTATTTAAACTTGTTTGCACACTATTTTCTGAATCATAAATCCTCTATTATACGCTTACCGTAATTTAGGGTCCGATTGAATACGGCCGTAATGAAATTATAGAAACGAAACGTTCTTGCTTGGTCTACCTTAAAATTTTTGATTATTTTTCTGTTTGAATTAATTCAGAAAATAAATTGTGTTTCTAAATATGGTCAAATATATATGCTTCCCTTTTGTTCGAATTTGTGCGTAATTTTTTCACTGCCGAAAAAAAGAAATATTGCTTAAATTGGTATATTCTAGGACCTATCTATTGGTAGAAATTCATCTACAACCAGAAGGCAAGAATGCCATTTTTAAAAACTTAAATAAATTTCTTAGAACTTTTGGTTTATAAAATACGCTTCCCCTTTACACCATGTGGGCGGTACATATTTCAAACTAAGTAAAATTCGACCAAACAGGCACGTTTAGAATTAAATTCTCTTTTAAATTCTGCGAATCGCTGATTGATGTCTATTGGTTTACCTAAAATTTTACTTAATCCGCATGAATTGCTCAGCAGTTTAGCATGGATTAATTTGAACGATTACATCAAGTGTTGGATTTGCTCTTTGTATAATTTCTATTATTCTAGTCATTATTTGAAACCTAAATGAGTTTCGTAATATAATAAAATTTGTACGTTGCCTTAAACCCTAGAAGAAAGAAAATATAGTATAAAATGAGTGTACACTAAAAAAGTTTATTGTTTTATTGGGTATGCCATATTTTAAGGTCCTGCCCTGTTCTGTCGCCGCTTTTCCA
The DNA here is from genome assembly GCA_016904865.1 of Pissodes strobi. NCBI lineage: Eukaryota > Metazoa > Arthropoda > Insecta > Coleoptera > Curculionidae > Pissodes > Pissodes strobi. Next base: position 139,037 of record MU182344.1, read on the forward strand.
ATTAGAAGGATATGTTAAAATCATATACAGGGTATCCAGTAAGTATATGGCATACTCTCGGGTGCGTAAAAGTATGTCATAAAAAAAATACTGAGAGCGATTACCATACAAGAGCGGATTATCCGTACAGTTCAAATACGCAGAGATTTGATTCGACAGATCCGGATCGGACGAACTAAATCTTTCCTTGTCCACTAATTAACATACCAAGCACGCGTGCCGAATCTTCAGTCAGAATTCGAAGTGTCAGATCCCTCCATTAGTGGAGTGAAATAGTTCATTTTAAACATATTTGATCTGGCGCGTGGCATTTCAGATGAGCTAAAACATCTGGCCGTGGCAGAGACAGATCTAGTGATAAGTGAGTGTTTAATATTCGAAGCAAGAAACGGATGGCTATTGCTTGTGCTGCATCATAGTGGTTTGAGAATGTCTACGCAAAAAAAAGTGATAAGAAAGTGGGTCAAGAATTGGTTATCGCGACGAGAGAGCTCCACGCAACTGGTCCAAATGATGTTCGACCTTATTTACAAATGGACGAAAATACGTTTAAGCTTCTAATAAACCGTGTTGAAGAAAATTTACAAAAACAGAATACAGTAATGCGACAAGCAATTCCACCAGAAGAACGACTAATTGCCAGCTTTGGATTTCTGGCTACTGACAGATCGAACGAAGACTTGAAATTTTCTGCATGCATTGCAACGCAGACATTAGGACAGCTCGTTCCGGAGACCTGTTAAGCAACATATGCTGCATTGAAAGAAAAATGTATGAAGACAATAAATAAGTTTGTATTTAGAAATATTGCGAAAAGAATACTAACTATATTTTAAGGCAAATCGAAAAGGTACAGTTACAACTGTTGTTCGGTTAACTCAATAAACAAACCTTTCGTAATTATTTGATTAATTAATGACATCGAAAAATATGCTTGTTCTAATGATATCTTCTTTAGTTTTGCCGCGATATTTATACCAATCTCCATGAATGCACCAACTACTTTTTCTAATAAAGCGGTGTAAGACATTCATAAATTTGTTCATTTCTATTGCATTGTCGTTTGCCTTTCGACAAGAGTCTACTGGAAGATGTATTTGGTGTCTTAAAAATCTACAAATTTATGATTTTTAACAAGCAAGTTGGTCAAGTTATACAATCGAAATTGAAAGAGGGTTGACGCAAACGTTAATTTTTTTCCTTCTGTTTTTTAGTTTCCGGGAATAAAACAAGTGGATAGAAATTGCACAAGGTTTTAAAAATCGTTCAGCTCTGATATTTTGATTTTTGTCGCCACAGAACCTCGATCTACGTTTGGAAAATAAGTCTGGCTCATCATAGGCACGATTTTTCAGATATGTTTTGCTTTTATTTGCCAAAATCATGTACGAATTCTGTAAATTTCTATAAAGCCCATTAAAATGTCTCGTTTCCACTCACTCATGATGATCATTGATAAATATAATTATACTATTACTCACCCGTACCCATTAACGACGAGATTTGGCCGGCAAGTCCAAACCTACAGATTTAATTTTTCCGAAATTCTTAGCGCGCCGTATCTGGCTCATGGTTAACCATTAACGCAGCGATATCCTTATGAATCGGGCTCGCCACATATCAGATGTGATAGATATTTCACGTGTATGGGGCACTATTTGCCTAAGCCCTAATTTTTCAACCGACTTGCTTTAATAAAATATTTTATGTAGGCGACAAGTACTCTTAAAATCGTACTACAGTACAGGGTCATTTTTTATATTTTCCCACCCCCCTTAACTTTTTTGTGCCACTGTTTAGAAAAAAGATGTAAATATAAAAGTTGTAGTGCTGGAGAAGTAGTTCTCAGAAAACATATTTTTGTCTATACAGGGTGTTGCAAAAAGTGCGAAAAACAAAAAATATATATTTTTTAAATGGGACACCCTGTATATTTCTCCTCAGGACGAAAGATCTTTATTCTCCGATTACAAAAATATATAATTTGTCTACATTTGCTTAAGCCATTTCCGAGCTATTTGCCTTTAAAAGTTGACAAAGCATGAATTGAAACCAATCGAAGTAGCCTTGCTCGCCATTAAGAAAAATATGAAATGTGTCAAAATAGCCGTGAATGACAGTGGCAAAAACAGCTATTATGTCAAATTATTGGCTCTATTTTTTATGAAGGTTCCCTAACTGGCGAAAGATATTTACAATTTTTAAATCAGGAAACAGAGATTCTCTTGGTATGCTTCCAATTCGCCAATCTGCTCAAATAATAGGCGGGGAACCGTCTACTGGCCACCGACAGCCCAGATCTGACGCCCTTAGATGCGTTTTTGTGGGGATATTTAAAAACAAAGTTTATGTTCAGAGAAGTGCCATTATTGAAGAGATCAGGGTGAGAATTGTATCCTATATAAACGACCTTAACCAGAACAATCCCATTTTTATTACCCATGCAACAAACAAATTAGAAAGCGACTTCCGAGATTGTATTAATAGTGGGCATATTCAACAATAATTGAAATACTGAAGTTTTTATTATCAAACATGTTAAGATACGAATTTGTATATAATAATAAAAAATTATTAAAACAATGATTTATTTTATTTAAATCAACTTTTAAAGTTAAATAGCTCAGAAATGGCTTAAGCAAATGTAGACAAATTATATATTTTTGTAATCGGAGAACAAAGATCTTTCGTCCTGAGGAGAAATATACAGGGTATTCCATTTAAAAAATATATATTTTTTTGTTTTTCACACTTTTTACAACACCCTGTATAGACAAGAAAATGTTTTCTGAGAACTACTTCTCAAGCACTATAACTTTCCTATTTACATTTTTTTTCTACACAGTGGCACAAAAAAGTTAAAGGGGGTGGGAAAATATAAAAAATGACCCTGTACATATTTTACATCGTTAGGGAAGTCAGTAACGGACTTGCCATCACACTCGTTCTGATAAAGTTAGCCGTTTCCGAAAAAAATAAGTTGTAGTATACCACGTTATTGAAATAATAAATCAAAATACTATAATAAATCATCAGTGGTTTTTATTTCTCTGACAATTGAATGAGGTAAACCTATTTTGTGGCCACCGAGGTAGGGATGGGTAAATTTGACTTTTCACTTCGTCTGGAAATTTCAAAATTTCTAATATTTACTGAAAATTTCAAAAAAATCAGTGAAAATTTCAAGATGATCCTATTGAAAGTAAGGTAGGACAAAGATAAGTACAATGTTTTAACATTTATTGACATTTTCTTCTACTGTCTAAATGAAAAATTAAGACTTAAAAACAAAATAAACTAAAGGGGTTTTCAAATCTCTTTAGAAAAAAATAATAAAGCGTAAAACATAATCTAACATCATCATACTCTTAATATATGTAAGATGTTCAATCTGTACAAACATTAATTTTTTCAAAGTTGAAATGTTTCAAAGAACATTGCCGAAAAAAACAAAAAATTATTTAAAAAATCTGTAAATCTTTTAAAGAAGGACAAACATAACACTATAGACTATAACACATAATATGAAAAAACTTAAGAGAATCAAACACGAATATAAAAAAATAAGTAAATAAATGAAACATATAATTTAGTTGAAGTTCAACTAGTAGTGACTTGAGTTTTGAATTGCTGAAAGCCATTTTAGGCGTATCTTGCCATTTATTAGAGTTTGGTCAAGCAAGCTAAATTGTACCTTGTACCATTGCATTAAATTTTAATTAGCTCTATCCTCTATCCCATCACTTTCTTTACTGGTGGGATTTTGCTTATCCAAATTCTACTGAATGACAACATACATCAAAAATGGCATTCAGGGACTATAATAGTGACATGACATGCATCATGCATACCTAATCATCAGTCTTGATTGGTACTGTGGTCTGCCTGGTCAGGATCGTCCAAAACAAAGTGGACCAACGCTGGTCGCAGAGTCATGGAGTGAAAAAGTTTCTTCTTCATAACTTGTGTCTGCTTAGTCTGGCGTTTCTGAATCATCAAGGCTTTATTTGCCTATTTTAAATGGTATTTTTAGTTAAACAGATGGCTCTCTTTACACTATCATGTACATCAATTCGACTTGTACAGTGCGTTCAATTTATCTTGATAACATTTGGATTCGAACTTTTTTATTTTTAAAGTTATCAAGGTAAACAAAAAAGCAAAATGTAGGGCTGGTAGCCAAGTTTTTTTTTCTAAGTTACATATAAAACAAAACACTAACAATTTTCTGACATATAAGCCTACTCTATATTTTTTTAATTGGAACATCCTGTATATTACTGCATTTTTGGACTTTAGAGAAATCTTAACACATTTCGTGTATAATATCCTATACCTATCTTTAGGTGTATAGGAAATATTGACAGTTGATGTTGGGCATTTTGACAGGCTTTTAAATCTAAACCGCACGAGAGCAAAGAAAACGGTTTGCGCATTCCTATCTTAGGTTTTGATGAACTATCCAATGACAGTAACTTTGAATTTAACCCGTGCCTAATATTATCCGGATTAAATTCAAAGTCACTGTCATTCGATAGCTTATGAAAACCTAGGATATAAATGTGCAAACCGTTTTCTTTGATCTCGTGTGGTTTAGATTTTAAAGCCTGTCAAAATGCCCAACTTTCAACTGTTAATATTTCGTAAACAGCTAAAGATTATTATGTATAGGATATTATACACGCAATATGTTTAGATTTCTCTAGAGAGTCCAAAAATATAGTAATACACAGAGTGTTATATTTAAAAAAATATAAAGTAGGCTTATATGTCAGAAAATTGTTAGTGTTTTGTTTTATATGTAACTTATCCTAAGTTTAGAACTAAACTTGACCGAATAGAACGATTTATCATATCAAAATAAAATTAAAATCTAAATGATTTACTGCTCGCACTGTTTTTTTTTTAATCTCTCAAGGAAACCAACACAACGTAATTTGTAAGATTGGTTATGAATGTAATGAATTTTTTGTAATTAAAATTTTTATGCTATTTAAAGAAATAACTAAATAGCATAAAACTTTCACACACTGCGGAAAATTCCAAAATCAATTTTCCCCAGCTTTGGAATGAAATGCTAAAGGTAAAGAGTTTCTTCATTTAAGTTGCAGTTTTAGTAGTGATTGATTCCCGATGACTCGAATCAGAAGCTGATATTGGACAAGTAATGATAAACAGGTAACTTAAAATATGTTGATACATTAATTTCAATCATTGCAGATGTTGCAAAAGAAACTGTACTAGGTCTTTTTCCAACACGTACAAACATAAAGTTTTCAAAAAACTCCATATCCGTTGTGTTATGTTTTGGGATGCTTATATTTATGAGATCTTTCCATTCAACGACATGCTATTTTCATTTAGAACATTGTTTTAAATTAATATTTGATTTATTGTTAGCTTCTGCAATAAAGATGAGAGATTAAGAAAGAGTAAACTTTTGCTAAGACCGTGGCAATTTATCAGTTTTTCTCTAACCTTTGGGTAGAGATGTGTAGTTAAATTAAAATGTTATATGCGTTTTATCACCAGATTAACGATTCTTTTCACCATAAATAATTCATAATTATTATCATATTATAGTCTGTAAATCTAAAACGTTGCAAGATATTGTAGCAGTATTTGATATATGTAATTATCGGTTGCATTTGAACCGGATTTTAGTCAGATGCTTAGTTTATCTATAAACTGTATTGGGTTGTAATCCGAGGGTATATCAATATTGACAGATATTACAGAGGAATCTTTGCATGATTAGTTTGGTGGTTAAATATCTCTTTGCGTTATTTGGACTTATTTTTTTTAGGTGCTAAACATGGCCATAGTAAAAAAAATGCACGTATTCAAGCAGGAGCAGTCCTGAAGCATTTTCGATCTGCCAATGGCTGCTTAAAGTTCGTAAAGGAAAATGGCCTTAAATGTCCTTTCCAAGGCTGTACATATATTGGAAGGAAGGATGCTCATTTGAAACTACACATTAGCAATGGACACAGGCAAAATTGGGCCGCCTTTTTTAAGCCAGATGACTAGATGGGTTATTTTGTACAGGTTTACAATAAACACTGATTCTAGATTGTGGTGTCAGATTCATTTTCTCGTTGTTTTGGGCGTAAAATGGTAATAACTCAATTTGTAGATTAAAAAAATACTTTACTTTTCGGGGTTTACTCAAGTCGTTTTCAAAAGTTAAATAAAAAAGGTAAGAACGAAAATGTTAAACACTTCTTCAATATACTTACAATATAATTAATTGTCCTTAATGAGTGTTGATCATATGATTTGTAAGCTACTGTGATGTTCCGAGGTATTTAAGTATCTCATTACTCTCCTTTTATTTCAGACTATTATTTTGTATTTTACTTTAAATACATACAAGTGTAATTTTGCCATATTACTTGTAATTTCCGTGCATCCATTTTATATATCTTTTAGGTATCAACTCAGATTTAGTTTTAATCAAAACAACTGTTATTAAAATAAGTTAATTTTAAGCAGTGCGGTTATTTTTATTTAATACTCTAAAAGCATTCTCTTTTAATTTTTTTTAATAAACGTTCCTTTATGAATGTAATGTATTTTACATAGCTGAAATTTGCAATACATTAACCAAACGAATGAAAACAAGCTAAACATGTATAAAAACATAAATTACAAAATACATGTTTCAAGGACCCTTTTTAAAAAAAAGTGTGCTTCACACTACGCGATAGAAGTGAAAATTTTAAATGGCATCAAAAACTGTAAAAGAAATATCCTCAGAAATATCATTTAGGTACCTATCAAGTCCTAGATATGCATAAGAAAATTATCAAATAATACGTAATAGGGTGTACGATATTTACATAAATTCAGTAGAATACAAAAATGGGAGAAATAATCTGAAAAATTGCAGTATGATTATTTTGAATGCAGAGGGTGGCTCGAATTCGAGTCTATTTATGGGGAACTCGAAAACCGTAAGAGATACAGTGTCGGTCATATTAAGGCAAAATTGTGCATTTAGATGCCTAACAATATGCCGTTTAGAAATTTAAAATTCGAGTATTTCCGGAGATATCCGGAAAAAACCGAAATTGATTCGTTTTATTTTTTTCCTGGGCTTATTTAAAAACGGATTTCAAATTGAATTACACTTTTGCATTGCAACTTTTTCCTCTCTATCCAATGATGGTATCCAGTTTTAAATCCGACGTTTCGTCTTCAAGGGATCATCATCAACTTTCTTTTTTTAAATACGAACTTTAAATTTTTATCATTTTTCAGATGGTATTGGCGTTATTAATATGATTAGGTGTTTTTATTTTGTTTTTATTTTTATTTTTTTTTAAATTATATATTTTGCTTTGGCGTAATTTTAAATAAATTAATGTAGGTACTTTTGAAATTTTTCTATTCTATAAAAATAATTTATTTTGTTTTTTGTATTAAGTGGAAAATTGGAGCGTATTAAAAATAAAAAATAGTAAAATTATTTTTTACGAGAATATGACCATAAACTATTACTCAAACAAGTTGCTTACTGGAAAGATAAAATATTCTCAACTTTTAACCAATTAAAAAATTTATTGAATAGGGATCAACAATTTATAATCATACTACGTGATACTATAGGTACTTTGATGGAAAAATCCGTATTGGAATTTTGTATGATTATAAATTGTTGATGTTCTCTATTAAATTCATTTTTTTATTGGTTAAAAGTTGAAAATATCTTATCTTTGCACTAAGCAACTTGTTTAGGTTATAGTTCATGGCCATATTCTCGTAAAAAATAATTTTACTATTTTTTATTTTAATACGGGCTCCAATACAAATCAAATATTTTTTAAGAATATGAAAATCTCAAAAGTAACTACCTTAAATTATTTCAAATCACGCCAAAGCAAAATATATAAAATAAAAATAATAAAAAAATAATAAAATAAAAACTATGCTCATATTAATAACGCAAATACCATCTGGAAAACGATAAAAAAAATAAAGTTCTTATTTAAAAAAAGAAAGTTGATGATCCCTTGAAGACGAAACGTCGGATTTCAAATTGGACATATTCATTGGATAGAGCGGAAACAGTGACAAGGCAAAAGTGCAATTAGATTTGAAATCCGTTTTTAAATAAGGATATCTCCGGAAATATCGAAATTTTTATGGTAGGTGTATGAGGGGCTACCTTGGACCATATGGGGGGACCAAGGCTCCAATTTAGAGGGGAATTTTGGACAAAAAAACAGTTTTTTGTCGATATCTGCAACGGAGCCTCGGATCGAAAATATTACAAGCGATGACCCCGTGTCACGGTGTCATTAGTGTGGGATGGGAATTACACGATAGAAATGAACCTCGACCTCCCGAAAAAACGTAATAAGAAAAAAATATTAATTAAAAAAACAAAAGATTTTTCAGAAAGTTAATAAAAGTATTTTAAAGCCAAATAAGAAAAATAATACAAAAAAGGAGAAAAAAATGTTCGGAAAGAATAAAAAATGTAGAGCGACGCGGTTTTTATCAAAAAAATAGAAAAAAAAAATAAAAAAAAATGTCAAAACCAGAGGCAAAAGTTGAGGGAATCGACTGGTGGGTATCATATTATATCATCAAAGACTAGCTCGAAACTGTTCAGTTTAGTAGATCGAAATAATAATCAACATGTATTCTAATTTCAGTAAAGTCAATGAGTATAACAACACTTATAATAATGTATTTAAGAAAGATGAATCGGAAATTAGTGAGAAACTCCAAATTCTAAAATGTGTTTTTTAAATAATGTTCATCTAAGTTCATAGCTGTTGGAAACGGATTTTATGTGAGTTCAAATGAAGAGAAATGGAAAGATCTGTTGAAGTACCAGGGAGTGATAGCTAATTATTTATATTCTTCTAATTCTGATACATAATCGTCGATGTGTGGCACCATTACTTTAAGCTTTCATAAATTCAATGAGTGCCTCATCTTAAAAATTCAAAAATTTGATGGAAATTATGTGTACCTTTCATGTAGTTCTGTTGACACATTATGATCATTCATTGAGATTGTGGATTACAGAATTCAACTAATTATGATATAAGATTTTGAGAAGTATTTCAAATTGTTTCAAACTAGCCTTTGCACACAATCAAGAAACATGCTATCCGACATATATGAAGTGCTAAATTCAAATCAGAATATTAATAGTGAAAATGTATGTGTGATGCTAGAAATGCTGTCATTGTATCTGGAACAATTGGAAGAAAATTTAAAAAACGGTCTTGCAACTAAGAAATAGTATGAAGAAATCAGGCTATATTTTTGAAGATAAAAGTAAACTATATTTGATGGGGGTGTGGTACAAGCAAGCGTGAACACCTGAATATCAGAAATTCTATGGAGACAGACTTCGCGTCGAATGAAAAGTTGTGCAGTGTCAAATCGTTTTGTACATAGTTCCGAGTGAGGCACATAGCAATAAGATTTTTAATTAAAGATTCAATTTATATATTTAATGTGATTTTTAATACATTTTTCAATACTAATATTTGTTTTGTATAATAATAAAATATAAACATTTTAATTAAAACACGTTTAAGGTACAACCATTAAATTATGGTACATCTTTAAGTACCCACGCACTGTGTGATTTACCAAACCATGCCATTCAGCATATTGCCCTTTCAGAATTTTCACTTCAGTTGTGTGCTTAGAAAGGTGAGGCACATAATTTGTTTTTAAATAGCTAGGCGTTGGCTGGCACGTACGATTAAAGTAAAGTTTTCAAATTGAAAATCAAAAATATCATCACTGCGGCATTTTCAACCGTACACGCGACCGATTTTTTGGTATGTTGTGCTCGTAATCTCCCTCTTTAATGTACGGAAGTTTGGTTGCTCAGGGCTATTTGGTTTTCCAGTAATAAAATATTATGTGGTCAAAATGACGAAAAATTTAAATTCAAGTAACTCGTCCTGTATAAAAGTGTCTTTTTGTATTGCTTTGTCGTAGATTTTTATCAAGTGAGCAGCTCTTTTTATTAAAAAAAAAAACAAAATTAACCGATGGTTTTACATTTTTCCTCAAAGGCGCATCATTTTCCCGACGTTTTGGAAACAAGGAAGCATTTAAGTAGAGAGTTTTTCTCCTATCGGACTGTCGCATGTCGTCTCGGTTTTTTCGAGCCTGGCTACTAGTATTAAGAAAAATTAATTTTTTCAGCAAATATCGTGTATCATAAGCAATTTTCTTAAAAATTGCACATGTGACGTAACAACACGGAAACGGAAAATCGGATCGCCAAAAACCGGTGGCTCCCAAGTGTTGCCTAAAAATGTGCTAAATCCGAAATTTCCATTTGCAGTCATATTCGAAGGAAACAGATAACGTAGAAATTATTTGAATGAGCGTCACATGATGTCTCAATTTCATTTACTACGCAGGAAAAAATGTGAATTTTCAATTCAGAAATCTGAAATTGCAGAAGATAATTTTATGTTATTAAATAAAGGTAGCTCAAAAAACCTTAGCTATATCCACTTCAATCATTATATCAGTTAGGTAACTGTCAAAGTGCAAAATTTTCAGTTGGAATTCTTACTAGTAGTATAGTCTGTAAACCGAGCGTTGATCGTTACGTCATAAATCCTGACGTCAGATCAGTTCTGTTGTGAAGCATGTCCTGAATTGATTCACAAGAGTCTTGGGAGGAGCATAACTTACGCTTCGCGCATGATCCATTTCGTGTCGGTAAAATAGACGGCTATTGTCGATCTCGAATGTGAGGTTAGATAGGACGCTGAATTCAAAACCAAAACAATAACAACATGTCATGCTCATGAACTCGCGATTGATAGATTTAATTTAAAGAAACTAACCGATAAACATGTCTTTTTTCACTCTGGTAAGATAATATTTGGATCTCCAATATGAATATTTTAATTTTATGCAATCTACTTTGTTTTAGGTGAAGAAAAAAGTCTTGTGAGGTTTGCAATAGGAACTTAAATTAACAACACAATACAAACAGAAATATTCTAGTGTTCTAGTAAAATTCCAGCAGAAATTCTTAGATATACAGGGGTCGTGTTATCTTGTGTGAATGAAAACATCTAAAACCTGCGAAATTTCGAATAATAAGTGGAATCTTTGCTATGAGAAAAGTTTTATGCATGTGATATGTGGTTAATTGAAGAAACATTCAATTCAATTCAAAAGCAATGTACTGTGAAACAAACTTGGCCGCGAGAATAGCTTATAAAAAAATCACAAAGACATTTTTAATATCAGATATGCAACTGAAACGTGATTTGGACCTTTTCTTTACCAATTAGTTTTTATTTGTCATACGATTGTGAACTTGTAAGCATCTGTAAAGAAATATTTACCATTGCAGTAAACTTTGGCATACATTTAAATTTGACTGTAAATGCAATTTTATTCTTCGGTTAGCTACGGTTTTTGTTGTCTTATCATTTAATTAATCATTTCACATTATAGCAGTGTTCTGTAGTTAATAAAATTGAAAGACCTCAAACATGTAGCTTTTCTTTAGTTTTATATATGTAGGTAAGTAAGTTTTGTTTATTTGTGTTTTGCAATAGTTCAAACGCTTATATTCGTAAAAGTTTATTTCATTTTTGTACAAGTTTTGCTTATTATGTAGCTGTAAATATCACCATTACGGCCTTAGTTCAAACTTTTAATAATATTTATGCTATTTTTAACATAGGACATCTCGTATAAAATATATTAAATGGGTGACAGTATAGCATAATATTGTATTTGAGTCTGTTGTACTTCAGTTATAACCAAAACTAACTAAAGTAACTTAAACAAAGTAGAGTAGATTGATACCATGAAATAAAATTCAAGGATGAAAGAAAACGAAAACAATGCTAATTTATTTCCAAAGAATGCCCAATTGTTTATGAAATGAAAAACAATAGTATATTGTGTAACTAGGAGGAAAAGCAAAACATTCCTGGACGACTGTGGTAGTTGCTGGACGAGGCGCAGCCGAGGCCAGCAACACAGGAGTCCAGGAATGTGCTTTTCCTACGAGTTGCACATACTATTTTTTATCCGATCGAAATTAATTAGAATACGTACTTATATAAATAGAGCCAAATATTACTGTAAATAAAAACGGTGTTTTAAATTTAAACTCAACATAATATCAAGTTTTGAATCGAGCGAGCTTGAAGTTTATTACGTAGCTACGGAAACTATAGCTAAATGTTACTTTTGATAGACGTCAGATCTGGCAAACAAGGCGTTTGAATATGACAGAAATGTTACATTCCCGGCCTAGGACGGGAATGTTATATTCCCGGACTGTTATTTTCTATTCTTGTACAGTTATTGCATGTTGCCAAGGAACGAATACAATATACTGGAATCATGACTTTTGCGGTGAAGAAACACATCGGAAAGGTGTCGTTTTTCGTCCGATCGGATAAAAAACATTTTATATAACTTAAAGTGTGCTATAACATGATTCATATACAACAACAGTAAAGGTTTGGCATATATGTGTTAACTTTAACAATTTAAAATCATATTTTTCTTTATACAAACACAAATGACAGACAAGACAAAAGATAATAAAACTATAATTCAACTCATCATAAAAAACAATAATTCACTCATTATAAAAAAAAAACCACATCACACAATCCATGGAAAGAGATGTTGTAATTTAAGGGTCATAGTATCTTCTGTGCTTATGAGCACACTGTTTCCTGCTCATCGCTAAAATAATACACATCATCATCATCCGAGTGACAAGAATTGAGATCGATAATGACCGGTAATATATCCGAAGCATCTCTCCTTTTTCCAGTCCTCGTTAATTGTATTATAGCATTTGTGTGATGAACATAATTTCTCCATTTTTTTGGTGTAATCTAAAACATATTCTCTTATAAAATAGCAGTATCTAAAAGTTGGACTAGATTCTTACCTTTTGAAGTGCTTCATTCCACAAATTTAAAACAGTTTCGCTTGTGACAGGATGTATCGAACTGATACAAGCCTCGTAGTAAAGCTTACGTTCTGACCATACCATCTCAATAGGATTATATTAGCAGATCAGTGGATATCTGCACTATGTCAATATTCATCAGATTCGTTTGCAATGAACGCAGTGTGAGATGTTCGCCTACAATAAAACCGAAATAATTAATAAATTATTTAAAATAATGAAAAATTAAATGCAGATTACCTTTCTCATACATAGTATATGCTCTCCTTATAATATGGCCACGAACTTTGTGAAGAGGCTCTCCATGAGAGGAAATAATAGCACCATTAGCCTTGGTTTTAAAGTCAACAAGTTTCTAGACTGCCTTTCAATGCATTCTTTACCCAGTGGCTGACGATATTCCTAAAGAACTCATTAGAAACTCTCTACAACAAATAATCCTACTCTTTATATATTGTTAAAACTGCACTTTTGTATCAACTTACATCAGGTATACCGGGTGACCACGAGATTACTACCCAGTCCGTAATTATCTTATAAAATAATACATCGCTTTGAAATTTTAAGAAGTCGTGTCTTGTCTTGAGGTGCATATTTTGGTCATGTAAACACTTTACTGTCATTTCCGGTTTAACCGGAAGCCGTGTCAACTTCGATATTTTAAATCGAATACCCTGTATATTTTTCAAAATTTAGATTCTACGGAAAATTCTAAGTATAAAACATGTATTACACCTTATACCTATCTTTGCCAGATTTCGAGATAATGACAATTGAAAATATCACATTCATCGGCTATTCCATCAAGTTGACAGAAAACAAATGAATGTAGGAAAAATATAATATGACTATTTAAGCTTATTTGAGGGTTGCTATCTACTAGAGGTATAACAATTTCACTTCCGGTATAACCGGAAGTACTACAAAATCTCACTTTCAGACTCAAATTATTTCAATAATTTTAATGGAACACCCTATAACCAACATTAAATTTAAATTCTACTTATATTTCTTGATATGTTTTGTTTATAGTGTCCTATATCTAAACCTAATAGTTTTTGAGATATGGACAATTAAAAGTTCACCTGCATTCACGCGGGTGGAAAATTAGGCAATGTAAATTTAAAAACAATAATTCTATCTTAGATGCATGTCGAAGCGCGAGTTTGCTGGAATTCATTTGTTTTCAGTTTAAGCACTGTTCTTGATAATTGAGAGTTAATTTGACCTTGCAGCAACAATTTTGTTCATAGGTGTAAACTGATTTATTCAAAATGCCTTTTTTCACCCGCGAGCATCAAATTGACATGTTACTAGTATACGGTGAGGCAAAAAAAAACCGAAGAAAGGCGAGAGCATTATGTATGTTCAACGTTACCCAGAACGTGATCATCCATGTGACAAATATTTTCCTTGGTTGGAAAATCACTTAAAGCAGGAAAATAACAATGTAAATGAGGATAGTTTTATAGTGAGTGAAGAGGCGGAAATAAACACATTAGCTTATGTTGAATTTAATCCAACCATTTCTACAAGGCAAATTGGTATTGATATAGGAATAGGCCGCGAAAGGTTACAAATCCATCATCATCTGTATGAAGCAGACTATTTTCGAAGATTGAACTTTTGCAATTGGTATCTAGAAGAAGAGCGACAACAGCCTAATTTAAAATCCTCCATTTTATTTTCGTACGAATCCCGCTTCACCAACCTGGGTATGTTTAATAGAAATAATTGCAGGTATTGGGCAACTGAAAATCCCCATTTATTTCGAGAAGGGGCGTTCCAAGAAAGATTTGGTATTAATGTATGGCTTGGCGTTATGGGAACACGCATTATAGGGCCAATCTTTTTCGAAGAACCCTTAAATACGGCAGCTTATCTTAACTTTCTACAAAATGAAATTGAAGATTTTCTAGAAAATCTGCCGGTGAATCAATATCTACACGCCTTCTATCAACAGGACGGCGCCCCAGCCCACAACGCTAGACTGGGTGCCGAACATTTAAATGCTACTTTTGGAGATCACTGGATGGGTACTAATGGACCTGTAAGATGGCCGCCAAGGTCGCCCGACTTAACGCCCTTGGATTTCTTTTACTGGGGCCACATAAAAGAAAAGGTGTATAAGACAAAACCGGAGTATATTCAGGATCTCAGAAATAGAATTACTCAAGCCATAAACTCCATCACCTCCGTTCAGATGGAAAATGTCCTCCGGGAATTTCAAGAACGAATTCACTCGTGCCAACAAGTAAATGGCGGCCGCTTTGAACACTTAAGCTATGGTTGATTTTTGTTGTTTTATATTATAGTTCTTAAATTTACATTGGCTACTTTTTCACCCGAGTGGGTGCAGGTGAACTTTTAATTGTCCATATCTCAAAAACTATTAGGTTTAGACGTAGGACACTATAAACAAAACATATCAAGAAATATAAGTAGAATTTAAATTTAATGTTCATATTAGGGTGTTCCATTAAAATTATTGAAATAATTTGAGTCTGGAAGTGAGATTTTGTAGTACTTCCGGTTAAACCGGAAGTGAAATTGTTATGCCATTAGTAGATAGTAACTCTCAAATAAGCTTTAATAATCATAATAGATTTTTCCTACATTCATTTGTTTTCTGTCAACTTCATGGAATGGACGAACAATATGATATTTTCAATTGTCAGTATCTCGAAATCTGGCAAAGATAGGTATAAGGTGTAATACATGTTTTATACTTAAAATTTTCCGTAGAATCTAAATTTTGAAAATTATACAGGGTATTCTATTTAAAATATCGCAGTTGACACGACTTCCGGTTAAACCGGAAATGACGCTAAGGTGGTCACACTGCCAAAATATGCATCTGAAGCAACGATACGATTTCTTAAAATTTCAAATCGATGTATCATTTTATAAGAAAATTACGAACTGGGTAGTAATCTCGTGGTCACCCGGTATACTGCACTCACGGGTAAAAGCGTTTTTCCTGCTGCTTTTTCGCGATTAAAATAGTCTATTAGTTTTAAAATGAGGACTTGCTCATTTTCAGTGTACCGATGTCCAGGCATTTTCAACTGCGATAAAAATCAACAGAAAAATACGTTGGACGAACTTCAAATAAAATAAATAAATATATATTTGACACTGACAGATGAGGAATTTCATTAATTTCATCTGATATCCTAGCATGCGCAGCTAAACGTACGTCCGTGACGTCTAATTTCTGTCACCCCCGTTTTACGGTGGTGTGAGAGAGAAAGACAAGGTATGACGTAACGATCAACGCTCGGTTTACAAACTATATCACAGATCTATCATCTATCTATTGCGCGGGGCCAAAAATGTTCACCGGCTTAAGGAACGGGTCGGTGTTGCCAAGTTAGCACGTCGAACAATATTTCTGCTGACTTTTTGACCCGCTCAAATCATCGAGTTTTATTATTAATATTTATGTATCAAATTAACACAAACATATTTTTTTAGAAAAATACGATTTTTACATTTTTTATTAAGTATGCTAGTTTATTAATGAAACGGCAATTTAAATGAACAAATTTATAATATTGATAGTAGAGTTTAAAACAAAATTAAATGGTACTTTGACATGTCGATAAACATTTCAAAAATTCCTTTGATCTTCGAAACAAAAACCTGCGTGATTATTATTACTTAATACAAATAAGAGATATTACAGTATAAGTTAACAAAATTTGTAATGACCTTTTACACCGATATTTAAGGTAAGTTTTAGCCGATGTTCAAGCACACCATTCACTGAATCTGATAATGAACTTTAATTTGACATAATATATCATACGATTGCCAAGAAAATGAGTAATACCATAATGTGATATGAAAGGTAAACTACAGTTCGCGACTTGGCAACACGGAGGGGCAAAACACGTCTAAATAGGAAAATATTTAAGTTTATTGCATTATTGGCGAGCGACACTTTTAATACCGGTGTAGGCATCTGTTGCGTAGCTATATAGATCTGTGGTAGTATTCCAAATGTTTTGTTTTAATACGTCACTAAACCTAAACATAGAGTCGGTACTGAGGGTATTGGTTTGGCTGTTAGCTTAAAAGCTTCAGTGCTATCCGCTGCGTTGCTATCTGATCTTCTACCTGTAACTTGGTAGTAGAACAAACCACTTTACCGAAGTTGCGCGTTGAAGACATGCTGCTTAAAGTAAGGTGCTTGCGCCTTATTAAATTCTGCCGGAGCTTAATACACAGTTGGAGCCCCAAGAGTTTAAGAGTTTAAGTACCTACCTAACGACTTAATTTTACTGCAAAAAACTAAATTTTATTCAATTCTAGAATTATTGCCAGTACATTGGGCTTGCAAGTCTTGTGGAAAAGTCTATAAGATGAGAAGTTCGCTAAGGAATCACGTAACATTTGAATGTGGGAAAGAACCGAACTTTTTTTGTCCGCAATGTGAATACCGAACAAAAATTAAGTGCAACTTTGGAAGACATCTCAAAAGACACAACCTTCAGTTGAGTGATGTTTGTGACTAGATTTTCTGAAAAGGCATCTTTTTTGAATTTACTTTGGTTAATTTGATGCACTTTTATGTGATAAGCAATGATTGCTTTCTAGCGGTACCATTATATAAATATGTGAAAGTGAAAAACAGTTCTGCCAAGAGAAGATATTTCATGAAATGAATAGTTTAATTCGTATTCAATGATGATATTTTACTGCAATAAACAGTTATGTAGAATAAAGTGATTTTATATGATACAATGTAAATGATGGTTTTTATTATAAATTTAAATGTAATTTCCGCCTATAGCCTGTATTGGATTTTATTTATATATTTTTTATATCGAATAATACCGTAATAGGAGTCAAATAAGATTGAATATTACGTGATTACGTAGAATAGAAATAACATTCGTTTCAAAAACTTCATTGGCGAATCCCAAGAGGTATTAAGGCATATTATGTATTCAGATAAAGTAATATCATCTTCATGGAATGAGTAAGTAAGTCAATTTCGGTAATACTGAGTACGACTTTTAACATATTTTGAAAATGGTTATAATAATTTCACTAAATTCGTCCTATTTAAGTCAACTTTTTAAGCTCTAAAGTCAGAGAGAGAGATATTATGAATCTGAAATATATAAAAGATGAAGGTAGACACATTATGAGCGATGGTCAATAAATAATATAATATATAATCTAATATTAACAATTTCGTGCTCATTGAAACTTTCTGGGTAAGATTAATTTTGCTCACAAAAAACAGGAAAGGCCCAAAAATAATGTACTGTTTACGTAGAAGACATAAAAAAGCATCTTCTACTGCAAAGATATGTTTTTATTAAACATGCGAAAGATAGAAAACATTGAAAATCTTTAAACATGTATTTCAAGTGCAAGGTTATAAAACACCTATATTATCTATTTAAAGCTATAAGAAGGAGTGCTCCAAAAGTTGCAACGGAAAGTAATTTTTTGCATAATCTATAGAGTGGCAAAGATATTAATATAATAGATAATAATATTTTTCTGATGACATTGAAAAGTATGCACGCATTCGTGAATAATATTCACTTTAATTATTTATTTAATATCACATTCTTTATTTTACAGACATAGGATTATGTAATATATACGCACTATATGCACTTACAATAAAAAAAAAGAGATAAACGCGTTGAGAAGAACCTGTTTTCGACACTCCATTGCAATTTTTTAAAAGGTTTTTCAATAAAAAAAAGGTTCAAAATAGAAAAATAGTATAAATACACGTTTTAAAACAGATTTAGCGCACTCGCACGTTAGAAAACTCTTCGCAAGCGCTTGCGAATAAATATGATCTTTTAAAGCTAGCATCTATTCTATTTCCATTTTGCGTTCAAAATGATTTAATTTTTAAATCTAAAGAAGTGTCGAAAAAACCTTTTTTCTACACTACTTTTTAATTTTTTCAAAGATTGGTTGCGCTGATATTAACATAATTGTTTACGCCAAGGTCATCTTAGTAAAAGTTGTGACATCGCCTTACAACAGATCTCTAGTAGTAAAGACGTAATAAATCACAAAATGGCCGCGCAAAAAAACTCAAATTAGTATATAATACACCTCTTAAAGGACATTTAGCACACTCGCACGTTACTCCCCGCAAACGCCTGCGAAAAAACATGGCCCATTAAAACTAGTATCTATACTATTTCTATTATGCGTCCAAAATGATTTCTTTCTAAACCCAAAGGAATGTGAAAAAGAACTTCCAACAATATTTTAAAACTTGTTATTTGCACTGATATTAACAAACTTGTTTATATCAAGATCCACCATAACAAAGGTTGCGACATAGGCACAGCTTTGAAAGCAGTAGCACAGCTTATTCAATAACCAGCTACTCATCTTGCAGCGGCATCCTTTGATTTGGGAAAGTCAAGTGAAAATTTTAGAAGAGGGCCATGAGTTAATATTTTTCTAAACGTCTGAGCATCTGAATAATACTTTTGACAATTCGGTTGATTTAAAGTACGATGTTTTATCGTCTAAAATCCTTTTGAAAGCGATTTTAAATGGCAAAATTGTATAAAAATCCGAAATTTCCGGTCTTTTTAGGGCAATAGCCGCAGCTTCGGGCGAATTTGTCATGGATTTTGAAGGGAATATTCATTTTAAATTCAGTTCGCTTCGTGTCATTACATGGCCTGAAAAATCACGAGACTGTGAAACTGAACCGCTAAGGGCACTGTCAGGAAGCACAGTGCCCGACACTCCAACTTTCCGATTTCGATAGAGATGAATAGCTGGTTATTGAATAAGCTGTGGCAGTAGTAACGATGTCACAAATCTCAACATGGCCGCGCAACTGTTGATCAGGACTAGCTTCTATATGCCCATGGCATTAAGAATATCCCCTAAAGCAGGTCGTTTCCTAACTTCGTGCTCGTTCAAAAAAATATGGTTTTTCAAACTAGTATCTTAATATACTATTTTGCATAAGAGTCTATCCAACCATCCCTTCTTACCTTTTTAATACCCTCTTTCAGTTTCTTCTTGCTATCTCTAGAGGGTGTCCCGAAATTAGGTGGTAAAAGTTAAGCAGTGCAATCTCCATAGAGAAATAACACTTGTTTAATGAAAATGTATCGGGAATTTCCCACTAACGGAGCTACGGCCTTCTAAACGTAGACCCATAAGTAACTCCTTTCTCAAATTATACCTAAAAAGTTGAACAAAAAGAAAACATTTTTTTTGGTATTTTAGAAACGTTGATATGCTAAATCTAGATCTGAAGGCAAAATTTAATCATAGGCTTACATTTGTGGGGTGGGGGGATATGGTAGAGGTACAAAAACAGGTCAAACTTTTTCTGGACAATGTTTCAATGTTTTATCTTTTTTCTGAAATTATGAAACTTTAGAGCTTTCTCCTGGTTTGCTTCGCTTAGATGCACCATTATTGAGAAAAATCCACTTAGGAACAACGCTGTTTGGCATGCACAGGGTTTTCATTTATATTTTGACACCCACCTATAGAGTTTATTAAAATTTTTATGTAAACGTTGTATGGTTTTTTTCTGTATTATCTTTTGAACTTATCAGTACAAACAAATGAGCGTGGCAAAGTTAAGAAAAAAATCACTTTTTTAAATGAAACACCCTGTATATTACTATATTTTTGAACTCTGTAGAAAAGTCTAAACACATTTAGAATATATTATTCTATACCTATCTTTAGCTGTTTACGAAGTATTGACAATTGAAAGTCGGAGATTTTGACATTTTGACAGGCTCTAAAATCTAAACTGTACGAGATCAAAGAAAACGGTTTGCACATTCCTAGCTTAGGATTTCATAAGCTGCTATCTAATGACAGTAACTTTAAATTTAACCCGGAGGCGTATAAGTTCCGGTTAATTTTTTTCCGGGTTAAAATTACTGTCATCGATAGCTTATAAAAATCTAAGATAGTGTACAAGCCGTTTTCTTTGATCTTATGCAGTTTAGATTTCGGAGCCTGTCAAAGTGTCAAAATGGCCGATACAACTGTTAATATTTCTTAAACAGCTAAAGATAGGTATAGGATATTATACATGAATTGTGTTTAGATTTCTCTAGAGTCCAAAAATATAGTAATATACAGGGTGTTCCAATTAAAAAAGTAAAGTTGTTCATTTAGCTTAACTTTGCGATGCTGATTTGTTTTTACTGATATGCTGAAACGATAATAGAGAAAAATCATACAACTTTTATATAAAAAGTTTTTGCTGATCTCTTTTAATAAACCCTGTAGGTGGGTGTCAAAATATAAATGAAAACCCTATACAGGGTAGCTCGGGTTAAAATTTGGAGTATTTTTGGAGATATCCGGAAATGAAACCGAAATATTGAAAAATCGTTTTTTTGCTGAGCTATTTTAAAAGCGGATTTGAAATTGAATTGCAATTTTGCATTTCCATTTTTGCCGCTCTATCCAATGGTAGTATCCAGTTTAGAATCCGACGTTTCGTCATCATCAACTTTATTTTTTTAAATACGTACGAACTTTATTTTTTTATCGTTTTTCAAAGGGCTTTGGCGTTATTAATATGAATACGTATGTGTTTTTATTTTTTTTTAATTCTTTTGTTTAAATTAAATTTTTGTTTAATTATTTATTTTGCTAATTTTTATTTTTGTTAAAAATAAAGGCTCCAATTTTCCACTTAACACAAAAAAGAAATTAAAATATTTTTATAGAATATTAAAATTTGAAAAAAAAAACTTAACGCCAACGCAAAATAAGTAACTTCAAAAGCTATAAGTTTGCTATAAGCAAACTTATAAATGAAAGTTAAAAAGAAAATGATCAAAAAAAAAATTTAAATATATATTCTTATTAATAACGCCAATATCATTTGAAAAACGATAAAAAAACGTTCAGAAAGCTGATGATGGCCCGTCGGATTCCAAACTGGATACCACCATTGGATAGAGCAGAGAAAGTGGCAATGCAATTCAATTTGAAACCAGTTTTCAAATATGCCCAGGAAAAAAAAATAAAACGATGTTTCAAAGTTTTGGTTTTTTCCGTATATTTCAGCAACTAGAAAAATGCTAATTTACTTGAGTAAATATTTGAATTTTGTTGGATACACAGTTTGGACTATTCCCTGATATTTTGGGTCGTACGAGGAAATTCGAACCGCTTTTCTTTCCACGCTAATTCGTCTTATGTGCTCCTGGGCTATCTATTTCTGAGGCATAAATAATATTATACTGCACATATTACTCCACAAATAATAATCTAAAGGATTTATATCAGGCGATCGGGCTGGCTAGTTTACAGTTTTTCATAGGTATTTCAAAGCGGGTTGGTACCCCGTCATGCTGAAACAACTAACCGAGTACGTAAAGGAAAATTTCCGAAATTCTACCAGTTCATTTTGAAGAAAAATTAAATAATGATGGTCATTTAATCTATGGGGCAAAATAAAAGGACCAGAAAGACCTATGAATGTATCCCCTATGATACCTGCCAGTACATTGTAAGAAAACCTATGTTAAATGCCTTGTCTCTTGAACAGGCTGCCTCATCCGACCATATTTTTTTTCTCAAAGCAATTTGGTGTTTGTTAATGACAATTCGTCATTTAAATTCTGTATCTCCCTTAATGAAAAGGATGTAGTCCCTGCATTTGGGTCATTATTCCAATTCCAATTCAGTTACTCTAAATAAAGCCGGTATCATTACACCTTACTATACTTAATTAAACTTAAGGCAAACATAAAACTGGAGTTCGGGTTATAGCAGATTCATATCCACTTTTGTCATCCACGTCGTATGTGGCGTGGAGAAAATTATTTTTTCGGTTTAAACATCATTAAATTGTTTTGCCTGTCGGAAAGCACATCTAATAGTAATATGAATACGAGTACCATACCATTGTTTTAGGGATTTGTCAGCGGTCGTAATGCAATTTGAGGATGTTCACAAATTCCTAATTTCCCTTTCGTGTTCTACTAAATTTCTATGTACATCGATAAATACTTGCAGATGTGGTAGTCTTCTCTTGGAACCCGGCTGTAGTACTCTCGTACAGCGGTACTTGCGTTACCATTGCAGTAACCGTAAACAAAATGAATATCAGCTAATTAATTCATTGTTCCAAAAATGCTCCATTAACTACTGCAAATAACAAGCATATTTCAAGCCCTTCTACTAAGATTGAATTAAAATATATGTGTATGCACAGTGGCATTTTTCTAAATAATGGTTTTTAGTAGAAAACTGAATTTTCATAATTTCAGAAAATTAAAACATCGGACCGGTAAAAAGTTAGGGTTCTATTTGAACCGCAGTCTTTGCTAAGTTCTGAAATTTCGTCATTCTACCAATACGTACACTGACTGGTTCACCGCTTCTTACACTTTTCATTTTGGGCAGTGATTGGTCGCAGATGTTTCACTTCGGATTTTTATTTTTTATATTTCTTATTTTAGAATTTTATTTTAAGCAAAAGTTAGAGCAGGATTTCAAATCTCTAACAAATATAAAAAACTGCTTGGTTTTTCGATGATAATGTTGGATGTTATAAGCGTTGAAAATAATTGAAGTGCAGCCTACCCCTTTTTTAAATAAACATTTGCCTATGCCTGGAACTGAATTTAGAAAAAAATGTTTTAGACTTAAGAGATATGATATTATTTTCTTCTGCAAGCAGCTATTTTAGATAGTGAAATAAATATATTATTAAATGAAGAGTAAAGGCTGTGTGCATGTACGAAATATAGTAATGAAAGAATCTTTGTATATCATACAAAATTTAATCCACTTCTATAAAGAGCGTAACAAAGCAATGCCGAAAGCGCGTTGTTACGCTCTTTATAGAAGTCCCTTTTGGATTAAATTTTGCATGATATACAAAGATTGTTTCATTACTAAATATATTATTAGTTTAATTTATTACATACTACATAGTATGTGAGTCTAAATCTAATAAAATTTCGCTTCTCGTTCAAGTTACTTTAAGTTTTTATTCATTTAAAATGTGTTTTTCGCCAAGTATTGATTTATTACTGATGGTAAGACAAGTTTTAAATTTCTTGTTTCAGTAAGGATACATTTAGTGACAGATGTACGCTTTTTCTGTTCTTCTGGATATTTCGTATGTTTTAAATGCACCAAATATATATTGTTTTATTTTGATTTTCTGATATACCAAGTTTATCCATGTGTTCTTGGATTTGTGTAAATATTTGTCTCGTATTCCCTTTTAAGTAGCTACATGACCTGTACATAACTATATGGAAAACAAAATAACAATTGCTTAACATTGAAGGGTGTCAATGTTTTGGGATCTTGTACATAATTTAATACTTTTCGTGGCTTTTGGCGACAGTGAAATATGTTCGGCTTCGGGGGATGGTTAAGGGTAAATATTAATACCACATTTTAGCAATATTGTTTTGGCTTTCCATGCTCTGTTTCTTTTTTAGTCTCTATTAGACGTCCAAAAGGTTTAGGTACCGAGCGATGCATATGTGGGAAAACATATTACGAAAAAAAGAACTTGCAGAGGCACCAGAAACTTAGGTGTGCACTCTTAGGGATTACGTCATATAATGATTATGAAGATCTGGATGATGCCCCGCCTACTTTTGGAATAACATTTATTGAAGGCGAATCAAAAATATGATACCTGATTTTTTAGTAAAATTATTTCAGCAGGGAATAATTGTTTTGTATAATGTGCCGCAAAAGTAGTGTCCCTAATTACAAGCAACGAGAACCCCTGAATATATTTGTCAACATTTTATTTGCATGACAGCTAAAATATATATCTAATATTTAAAAATACTGGGAATGCCAGAATTGTATAAAGTCAGTTGCTTTCGAGATATTGCCGTTTGCGAATTTTCTTTTAGACATTTTAGATTCTGGAATATGTTCACGGTTTGACTTAGAACAAAATTGATAGAACTTTCCTATTTTCTTATGATATTTTTTCACTAACCTTCTTCAAAGTTCAATTTCTGGTTTACCTTGCTATATTATAGAAATATATTGTACTGTTTATTTTGATTTTATTTGATAGTATTAGACTTATTTGTTACGATATTCGTACATCATGTAGTTTATGTATGAATTAAAAGAAAACTATTTGTGAGAATTCTAAGCCTAGCCAAAGAATATTCTACATCGTAGAGTAGAATATTATTTGGCCTAACTAAATATTCTGTCCAGTCCGGTTTACTGGCGAGTAAAAATGACAAACTAGCCTCAAGTTACACCGAAGCGTTAAATAATGGTCATCAGCAACTTCCGTCTTTATCCGGATATTTATTTTTTGTTATTTTCAGTGTCTTCATACTTTTTAAGATCGTTGAAGTTTTGTAGCAAGTTTTCGCAGCAAGTTTCCAACTAAACCGCTGGCCATTTGCTTTCGAGCCAGAAAAGTTTCGCCTAAATTTAAAACTAAATATTTTCTTAACCAGATATGATATCGACCTATGGTTTTTAATGATTAATAGACTTATCCCTTAGGAAAAACTTTCCAATGTTGGATTTTTTAAAACTCAAAAAATATTATATACAGAGTGTGAAAGTAGACGATGATTTTTTCTCCAATTTCAATAACATGTAACTTTCACAATAATTTTTTTAAATTTTGTCATTGTAGGTCAATTGAATCACTGGTCCATAGTAAAGAAAGTAGTTTGTTTAACTTTTGATATCTGCTATATTTTAAGAGATATTGATTTTTTTGTAAAACCTTCAGTTTTTCAACTTTTTGGTAGCTAGACCCCACTGTGCGTTATATCGTGCACATTTTATAAGTGATTATCATTATACCTTACAAAAACTTTTTTTATGTTCAGTCAAAAAATTGTACCTAAATGTTGTGATGTGCAGTGGTGTACTTATAATCACTTATATGTCTATATGGTTTATGAGTATCTCAAAATTTTTCACGATTGATTTGTTTTGGAAAATACTAGCCTCTAGATTAAGCAAGTTTTATCCATATTTTTTATTTTTTAATATTGCACTGTATCTACATGTATATTTTACAGTGTGTTTAAAAATAAATTTTTTAAATTATAATTTTTTTATTTAATTTTTGGAAAAATGTTATTTATTTATTTCTAAGACAGCACTATTCCTAAAATTAAACTTGTTTTAAAACCCTTAGAATTAAATATCACTAGCTTGATGTGTTTGATTTTGCGAGCGAGTACTTTCCAATACAAAACAATCGTGAAAAATTGTGAGATACTCATAAACCATAGACATATAGTGATTATAAGTACGCCACTGTACATCAAAACATTTAGGTAATTTTTTTTTACTGAACATAAACAAGCTTCTCGTAAAGTATAATAATCACTTACAAAGTTTGCACGATACAACGCACAGTGTGGTCTAACTACCACAAAGTTGAAAAAAACAAGGTTTTACAAAAAAATTTGTATCTCTTAAAATATAGCAGATATCAAAAATTTGACAGACAGCTTTCTTGGCTATGCACCAGTGATTCAATTGATGTACAGTGACAAAATTTAAAAAAATTGTTATGAGTTGAGGGACAAATTTATTCACCATTAAAAACCAGAGATCGATATCATGTCTGGTTAAGAATATATTTAGTTTTAAATTTAGGCGAAATTTTTGTTGCTCGAAAGCAAATGGCCAGCAGTTTTTATTTTGCACTTAAGTAATTACAATCATAGCAAGGCAAAGTACCTACAATTATTCAGTAGCAAGTAGTAACACAGGTGCCTTAAATTATAAATTTAAAAATATGTTAAAAAATAATTTTAGAGTATCAAATTATGTATGCATGGAAATCTCAAAATCCGTAAGTGATATAAAGTCGTTTAGATAGTGGCAGAGTTGGGAAATCTAGCGCCTAATAGAACGCCGTTTTGAAAATTGAGAGATTTCGAATACTTCCGAAGATACTAGAAAACAACCAAATTTTTTAAATTAAAATTTTATTATTTGTAGCTTTATTTTGTATTTTTTTTAAAACCAAATGATATCTTCTCACTCTTTTTAAGTTTTTTAAGGGGCCGTAATTTGTTTTTAAATTTGACGTTTCTCATTGTCTACCGACCCGACGTCATGGTTTGGTTTTTTGCTTCATTTTGAGGCATTTTTCATCCTAAAATACATTTTGCTAAAAGTGTTCTGTCATTTAAAAGTATCTTTAATGATATATCGATTTATTAATAGGGTCCTGCTAATTACAATTTATTATTGAATTTAAAAACTAAATTACCCATTTAATTAATAATACCTGTCTAAGTTAGAGTACAATTCAAAAACATAAATTAGTTTCTTCTCCAATAAAAACTAAAATACTAACTAATTAAAAGACTAGAGGGAAGAAATTTAAAACTAAAAATGTACTACTAGCATCCACAAAAATATAAGTTTTCAAATCAATTGCCGTTTACATTTATACATTGAATTTCCTTCCGATATGTCTTTTTGATGACCCTCTCAATTACTCTTGTCATGTTAACAGTTAAACTCTCGAATTATGTATAACCTTAAATCATCGAAGTTGTTTACAAGAGCTTCATAAACTTTATATTTTAAAATATCCCAAAAGAAAAATTCGACCGGTGTTAAGTCGGGAGACCTCGTTGGCAGCTCGGGGAGCAAGCAACAGCTGATTTGAATGTTTTCTCATGTTCTCCATGTTCAAGAGCCTCGAATATGCTCAGGTGAGTCTGACAATGAGTAAAATTTAGTATTTTTCAAACTATTTTTAATAATGACCTCAATGCATCTGTTCAAATGTGAGTTATCCAAAAAGTTGTTACATCCTTAAAAATGTTACTAGTCAAGTCATATGTATCAAGCGATTTGATTTTATTGTTAAAAGTACTAATGAAAGCCGTACTTGTAGAACGCTGGTTAATAAAACATCTTATTTATAAGCTAGGGTCAGTAGAAAGTTTAAAACCATTTTTGATGCCACAGCTATAAAGGAGTCCTTAAGATTCAAATAGCTTCTGCCCTTAGTCTTATGAAAGTCGGATGCCCTGTATGTAGGTCATAAGAAAAATAGTTTTATCAATAAACCGGTGTGATCAAAAATGCCAATTAATTTAGGAATATTTTGTAATGCCTTGATCTAAATCCTGCAACTATCTTTATAATAATATGAGATAATAATAAACAAAAGATATCGTAAAACTATATTCTAGCTGACAGGTCATTTCTGAATATTGGATAAACAAATACTATGCGTATAGTATAATATACAGAAAGTAATTCTCAGCTCAAAGCCAAATATGTAATTCAACTAAGCCCCGACTTTCTGTAGATTTTAATAAAATATGCAACATTTACAAAAATTCATGAAAATATATTTGAGTTCGTTCATTTATAAAATATTCAAAGAAATGTTTGATTTTTTTTTTCTAATAAAATATTTACGTAGTTTGTATGTGTTGGCCTCTTTTCCGATCGTTAATCAGACTTATATTGTATCTATTATTAAATATCCGATTTTATAAACTCAAACGTCATGAGTTGCCAGTGCATTGAATCTCAGACGATATCACGGGCAATATCATCATCAATTCATCGGACGTATCTGATAAACTTTCGATTTTTTATAATAATTATATTTATCAGTATGTTTCAGGATTGTAGTTATTTTTGAGTTGTAGTAGTTTCTGTTTATTTTTCTTTTATATATTTTATTTTAGTATTATAATTTGTTCGTACGGTACTAACTGTCGAATTTTAATTTAATTACTTAATTTAGATGTATCAGCATAGTAATTAGATGTTGTTTTGATTATTTAATACCTTACATATTAATAATTGTTATAACGGCGTATATTTCCTAGATTTTGTAATATTTATTTTATGTTACTATTTTTGATAATTTTATTTGTGGATAGTATATTTTTAAGTGGGTTTTGCAATGGTGACATTTAGGGGAAGTTTTGTTTGTGTTGGTAGTGTTATGCATTTCATACTATTATGTTAGTATAAGTACGATTGTTTTTTAAGATCATACTAAATATTTTCTTATTAATAAAATTTATTTAATAACTGTTTTTTTCACTGATGCTTATTGAAGTGTTTTTTACGTGTGTCTAGCAAGTATTTTTTGTTTTATGTTATATATTTTATGGCAGTAAATTTTGTATACTAATAATTTATTTAATAATGATCATTTAGATTTGGATTTTGATTTCTTCGGTCCTTACTGTGGGCAAAGAATTTTACCATTCTTTAATCTTTGTGGATGCTTCGGAAATATATATTATATAAACATGTGTTCTATTTAATAAGTTTAAATAACTAAAGGGGTGGCTTAAATTTAAAATATTAGAGAAACGGAATCCGTGAATGTTTGTTTTTCAGAAATGTGATAGTGCTGCTTGATCTTAAAAATCTAATTTTCTTAAGATGCAATACTTAAAAATATTATAGTCACATGGCTGACTGGTATTATTAATAACTCCACCGTTGTCACTAAGTACTACTGTGCTTATCGAAAACGATACCCGGTATATGATATAGTGTATCAACAGAATTAAAAAATAATCATAATTCTTATCCCGAAATGCCACCTCTGATCTCAATTAGAAAAATTTCTTTGGGCTAGTAACCATCATATGAGAGGAACCGTATGGAGATTACCAGGTCCGTACTTCCGTTTTATTAAAATGTATGAGCAAAAGTGTATGCGTATATAGGATATGTCTTATTAATCATCTCTTAAAAGAAATCTTCGAAAGTTCTTATACTTAACAAAAAACGTTTATGAATTTGCCAAAATTTTATTTTGAATGCATTGCTTGACAAAAATAAATTAAAATCATAAAAGTTTCCATGAAACGAAATATCTGGAACAGCGATTAAACGGCTTTGTAAGTTAACAAATATAAAGAGAAAGTTCTTTAAATAATTGAAGATGCTTCTCTGACATCTATTAAATATGCTTGAAGGAAAGAATAGAATAATACACGGTTAAAATTACAAGTTTTTATTGGTATCTAAAAATTGTGATTTTATTTTTACTTATATTTTTAAATTTCGGTTCACATATTTTAAGGATTAAAATATTCCTAATCTAAATATAAATTTATTAAACAAGCAAAAGGAAAATGTTCGTATAAATGTTTAAATTGAATAAATTTACTATTTTGCTCTAGATTTAATACAATTTGTGTCTGTATGGCAAATTTTTAAATTTTTAATTTAAAAATACATTCCAAATAGGAAATATAAATGACAATATTTTCAGAAGACATCATAAAGTTTCCAAATACGCCTGGATCATCAGCCTGATAAACTTTATAAAAACCAAACATTTTTCCATATTTCCGTCCTAGAACAATTTAATGCGTTCTAAAGATATAGGGCGTTCACTCAAAAATTAGTCGCGTATGTATATACGAGGGCTGTTCAATAAGTTTGTAACATTATGTAATTGTAATAACACGAGCACAAATTAAAAGAAACGATGAGCGCAGGTCTTACCTTACCACAGTAGTGAAAACCTTAACTAAGCGATATTAAAAAGTAAATAAAATTAAGAAAAAATCTCCTCATTGATCCTTGGTACCTCTCGCATGCTGGACGAACGCCCTACTTCTGGGCTCTCAAAAGTAGACTGGCAAAAAAAAATCACAAATTGTGCATTTTCAATCGGATCGACGCGATTTTTTGGTGTAATGTACTCGTAACCCCTCTTTCAATGTAGTAAAGTTTGGCTGGTCCAGATTGTTTGGTTTTCCAGTAAGAAAATGTTATGTGGTGACATATCATGTCAAAACTCGAAATGGTGAAGCAAAATTCAACGAGCTCACACTGTACAGAAGGCATGTTAATTTTGAAAATGCCATTTTGTACAGCAGTAAACAGTCAGTAGCCCTTTAGCGTTGCCTAAAACGTGCCAAATTTCATCTCGCAGCCACTTTCGAGAAAAAGCCCGAATGAGCATTAAATATTCGCACGTAGACAGCTTTGAGCGTTACAGCGTAGACAGCTCGGTCTTATTTACTATCCAGGAAAAAGTGTGCAGAACGCGCCAAAAGAAATTTATATACACTTCAAAAATAACCAATTAGCACTCTCACTGGCTGAAGATTAAACAACGATCCGTTCACTAATCGCACTCCACTGTTCTTTCGAGTACTAGCGCCGCGCCGCCGCAGCCGTCGCCGACGCGTCGTTTCTATTTTATTTTTTATTCTGTGGTACAACGATAATACTTCTGTACTATTTTTTAAATTGACGGTTGGACATAAAAGCAGTAAACGTTATTAATTCCAAATAATTAATTCCGCTAAAACTTTAGCCGCGAAACAGTTATTTCTTAATTACGCAAGAAAAACTCTAAAATGCGAGCTTAATTTACATAATTTCTGGTTTGATGTCCGTAATTCCGTAAGAAAAGTCTTTATTAAAATCTGTTCTGTTCTCATTCTTGCAATATTATGTTACGGAATTCCAAGTTTATTAGATGGAATTCGATGAAAAAGATCGCACGCAAAAGGAACGTTAAAGTGATTGGTCTCGGTATTCGGAGTTTGTTTTAAGATATCTTGTAAAACAAATTGCAAAATTTCAAAAAAACCGAATATTTTCGCGACTTGTTTTATAGACTATTAAGACTTGGGAAACCACATTTTATTTCCTTATATTAATTTTACTATTAGCCGAAAACATTTATATTTTATATTAATGTCACATTTTCTATATAAAATATTTAATAATATTTTTATTTTAGATCGTCCTTATGAATGTACAACGTGCCATAAAAACTTTGGGCATCTTGCTTCGCTTTATAACCACCGAAAATACACATGTGGCAAAGGCCCGACTTTCTTCTGTCCTTACTGTGGGCATTCTGGAAAATATGTGCAGAATTTCCAGATACACTTGAGAACGAAACACAATATCGTTATTGGCACAAAGGAGGTACAACTTTATAAAAGGAAAACGAAGGCAACTGTCTAAGAAAGGAAAATTGATGTTATTAACAATACGCATTTGCATAAATGAGATAATATATATAGCACTGTAAACTCTATACCATAGTGAGGAATTCAATAAGCACTTTTTAGAATATCTTCCTGGCAGAGGTATTGTCACACAATAAATATTGGAACATTTTCATTTGAACGTAGGTCTCAAAACTGAAAATGTCTTCCAAATGTGCCCTTTTTAAGCACAATGATTCTTTGGTATGATTTGTCTAAAATATTTTCTTGTGGAAAGTCATAAAACTATACTTAAATTGCGGGAAAACAAAAATGTATACCCGCAATACTACCGCTATTTTTTTTGTACTGACCGAGGTACTGGCATTTTCAAAATGCGATTTTTAGTGGCTATTTAAATAAGGAGTGGCACTTATACGTGTGCTTCTAAGTACACAAGTAAGAAACTTTCGTAATTTCAAGGTATTAAGTATATTTGAAAATAAATTCATATTCAGGATTTTAATTGCATAATAAAGTAAATCTATGACATCGTATTAGTATTTATTTTCTCAACATCACTTTGAATTTAGTGTGATTGCTTCCCAAGTTAATTACCAAAAGTTACTTTTCCAGCTGAGTAGGAAAAAAAATACTATTTCCTAACTGAAATTAATGGGAAAATTTCTCGAAAATAGATACTTAATGGTATATTGTATACTTAGCAGGAAAAGTTACATATTCTCGGCCGATGTTGAAATTTGCTGGACGTGGGCAAGCGGGAAAGACACTTTGCGCACGTGTTAGGAACAATATTTCAGATAACAAAAAAAATAGTGATTATTTTTTGAAGAATCTTTAATAAACTGAATGAACTAAAACAAGAATTTTATAAATTGATGAAAAACTACCTATATGGCGTTTCACAGTGTTTTTAGTGCTGACATGGAAACGGAGGAAAAATCTGATATTAGTCAAGTATTAAAATCAACAGGTAGTTTAATTATTGTTGTTCGTCTTTCTGTAATATTTTCAGCCCCCTACCTGCAACTCCTTAATCACTAGCTACCCCAACTTTTTCTCGTCAAGAAGCAACTTAGGTCATGTGGGGACTCTAGGATGGGTCTGCTCATTCCATTGCAGCAAAACCAGTCCATATAAGTTTTGTAATTAAAATTCGAGTCTGTGCTATGTACTATCAGCCGTACTTCGAATATTTTCGGCAAGTACATTAGTAAACTCCATCCTAATTCTATCGTTTAGGTCCGCAATGCTGTTTGGTCTATTTTTATACACTTTCTCCTATAAATACCCTCATAGAAAGAAATCCAATAGTGTAACATCCAGAGAACTGGGTGGTCATTCAATTGCACCCCGTCGATCTATCCATTGATTTGGAAAAAATTCATCCAAAGACCTTCGAACATTTGCTTCAAAATGCGGTAGTGCGCTGAAACCATATTCTTTCATGGGGAATATCTGGATCAGCCTCGTGAGGAAACATAACTGCTAATGCAGATATTAAATCGAATGAGAGGAAATCTAAGTAACGCTCAGAGGTAAAACTTTCGTCAAAGAAATTAGTCCTGAAATCATTTAGTGTTTCACATTGACTTTTTAGGGATGTTGTGTATGTCCCTCATGAATCCACTGTGGATTTTGATCAGACCAGAATCGATAAATATATCTATTGAAAATTCCAATAAAAAAGAATTTAGCTTCGTCGATGAAGATAATATTTTGAGAAAATATATTATTTTCGTCACATCTTGCCATCATTTCTTCACAGAATTGTAATCTTCTATCGGAGCTACCTTTCTTATATGGGTCATACACCTGGCTGTTTAATTATCGCTGTACAGAAGCTCAATTGACATTTTAATTAAGGGCTAAGTTATTAGTTGAAGAATACGGACTGTTATTTACTGATAGGAATATATGAAGTCTTTTATCCACAGTTGAAACCAGTAGTCGGCTCGTTTTAGGTAAATCCCTTACTGTCCCATGTTCTTCAAATTTGTGCATTATTCTACTCAAACTTGAATTATTAACTATACTCTCAGGGTACTTTTCATTAATCAACACACAAATTTCATCCGGTCTTCGTACTATTTCTCCGCAAGCCATCACTAGTAAAATTACAATTCGCTGCCTTTCTGAGAGCACCATAGTACAAAAATGCAAAATTTTCAAAATACTAAAACTTGCTTACTTCAATGATCGAACTAAAAGATTAACTGAATACATTTCAATCTGATGCGAGTGCAGTAAATAACTTGATATCGTTCCCAAATAATACAACAAAATGTGGGAGAAACGGTCCACGAGGTTCAAGGATTTTAGTGTTCCAATATTCATTTTATTTTAGGGTTATTCACAATATTAACATTTTAGGTATCTTTTATTGAAAATTAGTGATATTAGATATGATACTACCATAAGAGAATCCCATTGTTGGGGTTAATCCTCTCAGGATAATTGAATAAATCACTTGATAGGTCGATGGGGTCTAAGGGACTGGCCACCAAGGCCATTGCACCTTACAACATTTGATGTTTTCCTTGGCGGGTATTTGAAGGAGAGAATGTATCAGAATAAACCACATAACATGGATAATATTAATGTCAAGAACCATATTTTCGTGGACTGGGTTTCACTGTACCAAAATGAGTGTTCCCTTACTTTGTTGGCAGTATCGGATTGAGTTTTAGAAGACCTTCTCATAGAGCCCCCACATGACCTAGGTAGTGAGGAGGCAAAACTTGGTCTTGCCAAAACAGCAATACCAAGTCCGGAACCATCTTTTGGGTAGCAAGACCAAGGCTGTGTATGCACGAATCAATATCATTATTATATTCTGCAAATCCAAGACTTTTGCAAGTTGCAAATCTCTTTCAAATCTCCCACTGTATGATAAGCATTTAAAGATCCTTTACACAAACAGTGCACTAAAAATCGACTTCTCCTATTGGTCGATCCATCTCGTATTACGATATGTCTGCGTGATGCAATCGATTTGTAGCGAGAGCTCTAGTGGTGTAGAGGTTTAGATCGTTGGGTGTCACCTGGAAAACGCGGGTTCGAACCCCGTTGCTTTTTTTATTTTTTTTAAAGATTATGTTTCTAAACAGCTTTTTTTCTTGATTTTGGGTATGTCTTGGGTTAGATTGGGTTAGCACCTGGTTAGTTTCCTTTTCTTGAGCCCCCGTAGCGAGCGAAGCGAGCGGAGGGCCATGCGGATCGACCAATTTGAAAGGCCGATTTTTATATAGTGCACTATTTGTGTAAAGGATCTTATAATGCGTATGATAATATCAAGGAATTGTTTGTATTAATATTTTAAGCCACAAATAGCTCGCTTTTTTGCTTTGGCGGTGAGTTTATAGAAGTTCCTTTAATGTTTTTCGATATTTTAATATAGGGTATTTTTCTAAATTTTTCCACCCTAATTTCAATGCATGAAAACCATTGATATATTCATAATAGAAAATTAAGTAGCGCCTTCGCCCAACTGTCATGAGTAAACCAGGCATAGGGACCGATTTTTAAGCATTTAAGGAATCGTGTTACATGGTTCGCTTGAGTATTTATATAATGAAAATTGCTGATCGTCGCACGTTTAAGGTTTATAATCGCTTGCGTTGACCGCTCGCGTTGTTTATAATTTGTCTTGTATGTATACATATTATCTTCCAAGTTCGAATTCAAACTTAGGAGAGGGTGATATTTACTTGCTAGTTTATGCGTTTTTAGTAGTTTACAATATCACAATGTCTCAATGGGATCTCGAAAAACGTAAGAGATACAGTGTCGCTCAAATTAGGGCAAAATTGCGTATTTAGGTGCCTAACAATTCCCGACTTTTTTTTAACATAACTCCCAAAGATATGAACTTAGAGCGTTTCTCTTGAACAACCCTATATATGTTTCTTTGTAACTTAAATGTTGAGAATTACGAACAAATTTAGGCAAAGAGAAACTAGGACTTGCAACGGATTCTCATGCTCCATAAAATAGTCCACACTTCTTAAAGTACATACAAATAATGTTCTTACCTATAAGATATTTGAGTAAGTTGACTTTTCCGCATGCAATATGGAAATGTATCACGTGTAGGTTTTAACTTTGTGCACGCTCGTTGAAAAAGTAATATTTCCGGACTGTTATATACGATTTCCTAGCAACCCTTAACAATGCTAGAAAAGCGAGTTTTGCGGCCTGTCAGCGGACCGAGATTGCTGTCATTTTCGGACGCTCGCAGAAAAATAATTTTTGCCGATGGACCTATTATATAATGTATTGATTTGCAGAAATAAATGAGCACCATGTAATTTTTAGTAAATTTTCATGAACCTTTTAGGAAAGGTGTATTTTATTTCTAAGAAACGATGAAAATTTCATTAAAATACAATTTCTCTATTTTGGCGATGAAGGATAGAAAATAGTGAGAAACAACGATATTTATGGGAAGTGGTGATGTATGAAGAGGCTTAATTAACCAGTAAATTTCTATGTGATTTGCATATTAAAATTCTAATTAAAAACGTGCAAATATTTAAAAGTTATGTACAAATAACATTGTGAGGTAGTTCCCTTAAGATAAGACAGGTTTCGATTAACCTTTCTTTACTACTTTTCTTTCCAATGATTATTAATAATTTTATAGCTATTAAGGTAGTAAATGTGTCTAATAAATTTTTGATGTATTTATTTGAAGCATTTCCTTTTTATTGCATTTTTATCAGCAAAATAAGCCTTTACAACCTGTTATAATTAATCAAAACAAAGGTACATATTGTTGAATACCTTGTGTTCATTTACTAAATTTTTAATTTGCTATATTTTAACCTTTATATCTTTGTACGCATAATATAAACTATTTTTTTTTGTAATTTCAAACTATTGACTTAAACTTAGCTATTTATTTCTCTGTCCCATTAACCTACTGTTGATAAATATGTTGATAGTAATTTAAATTTTGGGATTACTTTAATATGTTGACACTGAGAGCTCTGTGTGCGAGATACGCGTATCCGAGATACAGGTTAAACATACATTCAAATGAACCTATTTACACGGCACGAGCGACACATAGGGATCGCTATACCGAATTTCTGCATCCCGGCAACTTCGACCGCCGAAAGCTAAATGCGTATGCCGCGTACAAAATTACCATTACGATATATCGACGTGTTTAGAAATGGATACTTTTGCAACGTAGAAGATATTATAGATGCAGGATATTTTTCAGTATAAATTCAATCGTCATAGGTATTACTTACTACCCGCTATAGTGGTGCGACTATTTTAGTACTGATTGAAGAAGTACGTGAATTCTATGCAGCTGTCCAAGTTTTCGACCGCGATTCTGTGTCTCGGATACGCTAATCAGTATCCTCGTATGAAAGAGCACTAGCACTAAATGTTGTCGCTGAAAAAAATATGTAGCGAAATAGGCGAGTGTAATGCAAATGTAAATATGAAATATGATTTTTTCTATAGCTTTCTAATTCTGAAATATGCATTAGCTCCTATAGTATTTCTCTTAGCGATTTTTTACGAGGCTTTTATAGAATGACTATTATGTCAAATATTTTAAAATGTTTCCGATAATTGCATTTTATTTGGACAAGTTTTTACCATTCGTCATCTTTTTAGCAAAAATTGAATACTGCTGTCCTAACTGCACGAGACCTTTTCAACACCTCACCACTATGAGACGACATTTGAAGTATTTTTGTGGACGAAAACCCCCTCGAATTACAGGCTATATCCAGCTAGATAGTCGTACCTATGAGTGCCAACAGTGTAAAAAGAGATACAAGAACTATTATACTATGAGAAGACATATTGTACACGAATGTGGAAAAGAACCTTCTATACAGTGCCCTGTATTAGAATGTGAATATAAGGCGAAGTTCAATAGCAGGATGACTCAGCATTGCAGGATGGTTCACAAATTGGATGTTTGACAAATAAATCTTTTTGTAAAGTATCGAAGAATTAAATTAATTATTCTCTAATAAGAACAGGATAATTATGAAAAGGAATAGGAGAATGGCTTGTGCTGATTTTTGTAGGGAAGAACTTTATCAGCAAACTGAAATAAATTAATACATGAAACAACTATTGTATGTATTGTAAAATTCTAGCGTAATACCCTCTCTTCTAAATCGACGTAGTATATATCCAGGTTTCCAAAAATGTTTAAAATAAATTTAATTATTGCATATATATTTTAACTAACCAAACGGATATATCGTGCTAACTTATCTACATGACCATAAGTGAACGTAGACGCAAGCACTTTAAATTTTTTAAAGTGAAGGTTTCATTTTGTCGCGTTCAGAATCTGACGCTCATTTGGGTAAAGTCGACCTCTTTCTTTAGGCGTGTTTAGCGCAGTTTTTTCTGGGTAGAGAATTAGAATGAGCCGTCACGCATCAAACGTGACGCTCGGCTATGGCTCGGGTAAAGTGGTCCTCAACTTTTTCTCGAAAAGCGCTGTAAGTGGAAATTTGAGATTTGAAAACTTGATAGCAACAGACGGTCAATTTTTTTTGCTTTAATACACGATAACTGTAAAAAAAAATAACAATTTTGATGACATTTTCGGGACGCGTACCTTTTGACGGTCTTCCGAACCCCATTTAAATTGACGAGAATCGCAAAAGGGCGAGATTTTTCTTTGGAAAGTCACGAGTATCGAAAAAAATTAAGCGGCCTGCGGCAGTTCGATAGGAAATTTTTATGAGAAAAACTCTCTAAAAGCTTCTTTGTTTCGCAGATGCTTTATTTTCACCATTATCAATAATATTTTGTAACTAATCACAAACTACGTTTTAGAAGAAGTTCAAGAATAAATCTTCAATCAATATAATTTTGGAAACCTAACCCAAACAACTTTGTGAAGAAAATAAACGCAAGCTACTCGAATTATGTAATGCTATGCTCGAACAACGACACATGGATGGCATTTTCTAGCGTAAGTGACATAACGCCAATTATTGAAGTCAAGAAAACCGTGATATTGTTAAGGCCGGTAAAACGTCAGGATGTAAAGCTTTCAGTGTTTGGTGTGACGTTAGGCTAATAGGGCCTATTTTTTACAAAGATGAAGATATTAGAAGTTTCTCATCTAAAACTTTTTAGATGAATTACCGTACGTTTAACATTCCCAATCCTTAGCAACAAGATAGTGCCCCTGCTCAAAACACGTCAAATGTGATGGATATGTATTTCTAAAGATGGCTCAAAGACAGAGGGCGTAATCAAAACACATTTAACAATTTGGAAGATTTAAGAAAAAACCGTCGCAGAACTATAATATATTCACACACCAGAGGCAGTCTTTGATTGATGGATGCCGTCCAGCATTAAGAAGTATGCTATTGCCATTATAACGAACAAAACGGAGGTCACTTTCAACATCTCTTTTATAATTAATTCATTTGTTTTAGTTTAATATAAACAATGTCTTAAAACAATTTTATCCACAATACAGAATCAGAATTTTTTCACTCGACGCGTGTTTTGGTAATAGATGATTACCATGGGGTTTGAAACCTTCGGCAACATGCACAAAAACATAGTTTTATCCAGAATACCGAAACAGAATTTTTGCACTCGAAGCGCGTTTCGCTAAACATGTTAGCATCATCAGGAGATGATTAAAACTTTTTAATCATCTCCTGATGATGCTAACATGGTTAGCGAAACGCGCGTCGAGTGCAAAAATTCTGTTTCGGTATTGTGGATAAAACTCTGTTTTAGAGTTTGGCAATTATGTTAGCATCATCAGGAGATGATGATGATGAGATGGGATCATATTAAAATAATTTGTTATAGTGTTATCATTGCCTGCGAAATGTAAACAATATATTCATAATTTTTTTTGCAAAGATAAATTGAATAAACTGGATATCAGCTCAGATGTTTCAGAGAAATCTCTAATTGTTTTAATTTTATTTAAAATATAATTCCTTTCAATAACCACAAGGCGTTTTTATTACGTCCCTAAAATTCATCCCCATCTCTATTACAGTTTTCTTATATCTAACATTGAGAACCAATAAAAACATATATTAAATTTTAGGTAATTTCTGTTGCGTCGACTGTGGAAAACCTTATACCTATGAAAAGCGCTTTATCCACCACAAAAAATTTCAATGTAGAGAGAAGGCTCTATTTAAATGCCCATCCTCCAACTGTCCATATAGTTGTGAACTGAAATCAACTTTAACGCGGTAAGAGCAATAGCAGTAAACATAGTTTTAGTAGTGAAACTAGATGAGAAAGCATTGGAACTTTTGCCTGTTATGATCAGTATGTATGCCCAATCAAACACTGAAATCCGCCAATGCTGTTATGCTTATTCGGTACAAAAATTGCCGGCAAACGATAGAACAGTTAAACTTGCTAGCTACTCAGTCTGTCCCTCTAGCACAAATTATGGGTAATTTGTGCCTATTATAGCTAAATACAGTTGTTACATTGTTTGTTAACTCCAGTCAATAATTATTTAATGTATTTATCTATCCGCCTGTTTTAGTATCTTTGTAGTGTAATTATAGTGATGTCGCAGCATTTTGAGTCATTTTATAAAAACAAGTAACGAGAAATTAACCCATCAAGTACAACAAAACATTCTAAACAGTGATCACAACAAGAAGTGTTTACTGCTGACATAATATTGCTGCATTTTTATTTAATCAATTAATATGTATCTTTGATCTCTTTGCCGTCACGTATATCATAATAATTGCCATTCAAATTTCAATATGCCTTGATTCTGTAGGGTACCTCATATCCTTTTTGAAATGTCATATTTTGTCCTAGTTGCTAACCTCTAAGTAACGTCGTTTTACTGAGTACCTAACCTCCACTGCCCTTATTGCACTTCTTACCCTCATCTTTTCGTACTTGAAAACAATTTTGAAGTTATGACCGGCAATTGGTAACAATCCTATATAGCATCTGAAGCAAGTATGTGGATAGTGGATAATAAGTTTTGTTATCGTCTTACTTCGATAATATTCAATACATGCTGAGGCAGTATCTTACTCAACATTCATAATCCCGAAGATGCCAGTTGATCGAATTATTTGAATGAATACTTTAAATAATCATAGAGAATACTCCATAAATTACAAATATCGGCCACATAGCTGATATTGCCTTTTCTTTCAGGCTGAAGTCAGGTAGCATGAATTGTGCCATTTACATTCTAGTCGACACTGGCCCTATCGGTTAAATTGTTTTTTGTTAAGCAGTTCTGTTACCTGACAATAATGCTGAATATTCCTGTTAATTAAATTGGTTATTTTTTGAATTTGTAGACATGTAAAATTGATGCATTTACCACTCGTAGGACAACTGCTCCAAAAACTAGGTTGTCCAGGGAACAAATCTAACCAAGCAAGCACGACTTCGCATATGGTGTATCCTTGTCCTAAATGTCGGAAAGCTTTCTCATATAAAGCTTCGCTGCAAGATCACCTATCTTATCAATGTGGAAAGGAGCCACAATTTAGGTAATTTCTTAAATATATTTGTCATTATATAGTAACACTAATTTACTAACTTTGCAAAATGTTCAGCCAAATCATACGCTTTCTTTA
This sequence comes from Pissodes strobi, assembly GCA_016904865.1. Lineage (NCBI taxonomy): Eukaryota > Metazoa > Arthropoda > Insecta > Coleoptera > Curculionidae > Pissodes > Pissodes strobi. The sequence goes on from MU182344.1 coordinate 180,523, forward strand.
AACTTGATGCAAAAGCAACCGTCTCTTTATCTTTAAAAGGTGGGCAGCTTTAGTTTCAGATGGTGAAATAATGTAATTTTTTTTTTTGATGGGACTGATAAAGGTTTTAACGGCTGTTGTGATGGGAATTCAACTAGCCCAGCTAAAATTGTGATCAACTTAGAAATACATTAGAGATAAATCTTAATTCCTAGCATATTTGAAGATAGATGGAATACTACCAATATTCACATACGAACACTTTCGCACAAACTTGCCAATATTTAGTTTATTCAAAATAATAGGAAATTCTCTTAAAATACCCAAAAGAAATAGGACTCAGGTGCCCATTGTCATTTCCACTATTCCTTCACCATTGCTCATACATATTTACTATTAATCATAATATAACATCCTGCATTGCGTTCTCATCTAAATAAAGTGCAACGCCTGCATTCACTGACACTATCCGTCATATCTCCTAATTATGATTCAATTCTGAGAATAGCTCTAATTTTATGGTTGCATCGTCTTAGAATTACAGCTGCCAATTATGTTTCTCTATATATTTTAAGGGGGATTGTACTCATCATCCTCTTTAATAACCGGCATCCCATTTCGATTCATTCCACTCCGATTGAAATCATCTGCATGCAACAAAAATGAAAAGAAATATCGTTTTCTTGAAATGCATTTCTATCTAACCTTACGTCTTCTTATTATAATTCGTTCTCTTTATCTTTTTTATCGAGTATTGAATCACAACCCTTTGTGGGTTTTAGATGCAAATACAACTTATCACCAATGTATTCTTGGTTGTTGTCGATGCCCATAGTTTGAATGTGCGATTTTACCTTGTCATTTCTTTTCATTCTGGACCATCCTGGTGGTCTTCCACCAGTCAATGTTTCCCGCCAATGCATCTGGTGCTCTCTGCCCATGTTCTGCTCCATAGCTTTAATTCTCTCACGATGCCTACTTGGTAAAGTTGTTGCTACTAGGCTTTTGTTCTTATATTCAATATATTAGCCTTGGATTGGCCCCTATATTGTCCTCAACATTTTTCGCTCAAACCTTCGCAAATTGTTGTCAGTTGCACTGGTTAGGGGTCACATCTTATCATTGTAGAGGGTCCCAGTTCTATTTGTTATATGGAATAAATTTAAGTTTGAGGATCGTAACAACTATTCTGGATTGTTAAAGCTTTTTTAATGCACCAGTAGTACTCATTGTCGCTTTAGCCGTGTCGAGATATTTAAACTATGCAACCCGCTTGCAATGATAGTGGCCGTTAGTTACGTTTTACCCTATCCTGTCTTTTTTACATATTCCGGGGTTTATTATATTTTGCCTTCTCTTTGCTGATACTCAGTCTCATCTCCTTAGGCTTTATCTTTATGTGTTTCCAAGTAGTTCTTTAGTGTTAATAGATGTTTTACAGATAAGGTTAATTTCATTAGCAAAAATCAGTACCAACCTTGGTCTCTTATTTGAGAAGACTTGCATATTATTGATGACTCGTTCAATTGCTACATTACAACATATTAACATACACCTGAGATTGGCTATTCCCTTGCTTTAGATCACCGCTAGCTAAGAAATTCTCCGACATCCTGCCACTGATTTTATCACAGCATCGACTATTTTCCACGCGCATCTTTGTTACATTTATCTAAAGATTTCTGTAGTTTCCTCACTTTGTCATGGCTCTGCAAACATGATTTAATATTGCGCTATCATAAGCTTGTTGAAAGGCAACAAATAGTTGCTGGAGATCCCTATCGAATTCCCAATGTTTTCCAATGATTTGAAGGATAGTAAACAGATAGTCGATGGTTAATCGGTTAGGTAGGCCTAACCCAAACTTACTCGCACTGATAATCACCTATCCATTATCTGCATAGGGTGGTATGCAATTGAGTATTAGGTTTGAGAGCACTTTGTTGGTAGTGTTAAGTGAAATACTTCTGTACTTTTCACATATCTGATAACTTTCTTACTTATTTTCAAAAAGTGAAGTATATAGTGTGATTAATGTAATATTGTGCATATTTCTCTTTGCCCACATCATATCAACTATTCGTATTCAAGATCAAAATGTGGAATGCCTCAAAATTTATTTGATGAAATTCACATTTCAAAATAATGATGACCTTGCGGTTGGTAGAAAGCAGTGGACTGTATAGAGTATTTGGTTGTTGATAACTAGTAGTACCGTTGACTATTACCCCTTTTGGTCTTTGATAGCTAGATTGCTATGGGCCAGATACATTCTAAAAACAGTCCAGCTCAGTCAGCATAGTGTATGTTAGATTCCTTTAGAATTAAGCTCTATTCATATTTTTGGTTTCTTAGTATGTGTCAGTCATCTCCACCGATGAGGACGTAGCGCGCGACAGGTTTCCCTGTCTAAAAAGCTGCCTAGGCTGTCCAAAAAGCTCTTTAAACTGACTAAAAAGCTATCTGAGCAGTCCAAGTCACCGAAAATTTCGCGGATACCTGTCGCGCGCAATCTGCTCCTCGGCGGAGGGTGCAGAATATACCATCTATCCCTACTGTCCGCTTGTAAATTAAGGATCTGGTTACCAAATAGAGATTATGTATTAGGAAATCAAATCCCGGAGCAAAAATGCGACTACAGGATATGCTTCCAATCTCGGAACCCCGGGATTTGCTTTAAAGCTACGATGCCACCTTTTTTTATATTTTCTTAGAACGTATAAATACATAATATGTATAGTGTTTATTGAACAATAAACCATATTTTATAAATAAATGCATTTAACTACCTTGTAGCTGATGCTCAAATAAAATAAAAACTTCAACAAAATGTCTTATTTTGTCAATCACAAGCAAACTATAAGACAATAAAGTAAAAAAGAAAGCATCAGCAGATTAAGTTACTATCAATAAAAATTTAATTTAGAAACGTAAACGCAAATCCAAGTTTGTGTGCATAAAACAAATAAAACTTTAAAAATGATGAACTCCAAAAATTTCTATCGGGGCTCATGAATTAAGAAAACTCTGTGAAAAGCAATTTCGTAATGTGAATAAATAATCCCGTATTTTTTTATTTTAATCCCGGGAAATACTTCAGACTAATATGAGATTCCGTGATCCCGGGACTGGATTCATATCTGTCTATCTACGTAAAACTAATAGCATTGTTAGATAATCAGTTAATCAACGCCAAGTCCTAGGTAAATACGATATGCAAGGTACGTGCAATGCGGGAATCGCACGCATCGCAAAACGGCAGCGAAAATTGCGATTATGTCCAAAGTAAATACGACAAAACATTTCAGTATTCAGAGAGATTGCAACAAGTAATCCATGTAATCCATAGGTGAACCATGGCTCCAATAGAAAGAGCACGTAAAATATTCCTAATGGATGATGCTTTGGCGAAATTAAAAATTTTTAGGAAAATACAAATGAAAGGAAATTACAAAAGAAGAAGATAGACAGAGATAGATTAAATTTAGGAGAATTTCATCATCTATATCCACAGTTGCGAGCAGATGGAACTGCCTTTCGACAACATACCTACAAGAATGCTTTCAGCTACAGAAGATGAATTCGTATTGGACTTAAAAATTCTTTGATAAAAATGAATATCTTGAAAATGATTGCTGATGTGTAATTTTTGTCTGAATCTTCGCTTACTCTTACACAACTGTATCAAGGTGTCCTATATTTGGCATGTTGCTCTCTGTATGTCTGGGTGTAAGTGTGTCTTTTAAAAAGAGAAGAGTCGCAAATACTATCATTTTCCTGGATACTCAGGAGGAGGGTCGCCTGATTTAGGTTTTGGTATTTTTTTAATGCCTTGGCACACACAACACGTTACGTTTATGGATTTCCGCAATTTGACTTCCATTGTGCGAGTTCACGTAAACACAGCGGGTCGCGCGTCGCGCGAATGAAATCAAACAATTTTGATCATTAAAAAAATGCGTGCGTTGCGGGTATAGAAAATCGCCCGCAATGCATGCACAGCACATTTACTTTGGGAAGGCTGATTATAAATATATGGGTTTTATCACAGACGTTGATCGCGTCGCACGCCTCGCACCGCACGCACCGTGCATATCGTCTTTACCTAAGACATACCGTTACATCTAACTCACAAGAATAAATGGTCTTTTTTAATCTTGTGTCTATCTCAGACTTTCTAGATCACCATATTTGCAAATGCCATCACGTTGTTCTAGGTTCAGACAGCGTCTTAGATTGTACACTACCACGAAAACAGTAATAAGTAATGGGTCTAAAGTTGCCCATTTTTAGGTGCCTGTCGTAATTAATACTTAAATTCTAGTATGGTCGACTCGATTTTAGCTCTTTACTATTATGATCTTATGAACTAATATATCATATATGATAGATAATGGTTATGGTAATATTTTTGATGAGACACATTTAAGGGTAATATAGATGGAACGATTTTAAAGAACTAAAGTGATGTTTTAGGTGTGGTAAAGAAGGATGTTCGTATATAAGTCATTTTAGAAGAAACGTTGCTATTCATATGAGACACAGTCACAAAGTGGATTATGACGAAGTTTCCAAAAGATTTGAGGAGCAACTTAAAGAAATAGATAGCCAGGCTGATGTGGAACAATCATTGAGTTCAAGTTTAATTATTAAAGACGAAATGCATAGTAAATCAAATTAATGATCCGTTTTATTCGGGTCATTTTATATACACAATGTTATTTTATGATTGAGTTATGGTTATATTTCACTTTTCGTGAAGTTTATACTTACCGCGGTGGCTTATATTATTATATATTTAACTAGGTATGCACTGATACACTACACTTATAACTCTTATAAGGATTATAATCGACAAGTAAAATCATCTAAGATTATAATTTGTTAGGCTCTATTAGATGGGCACTTTAACTGAGGATCCCAACGAATTTGGGTGAGACTTGCAGAGGGTCTTTTACTAGTTTATTTTAAGAGCTATGGTATACTCCTGACTGATTAATAAAGAAGAGGAATTGTGGGGAATTCAAAATGCATTCAACATATTAAAGAACGATGCGAAACTGATGCAAAGAGTACTTTTAAACTTTTTACGTCGTATTGGTCTTTATACTTTTGTTAATGGAGGTCATTTTGAACAATTATTAAAAGTTTACGATATTAATTTATTATTAATTGTTCCTCATTGAATTAAAAAAACAATTCCCAGATTCTTCCTGCAACACTTAATGTGAGTAAACGAATTCAAACACTTTTTCCTGCCGGAAATTCACTGATAGCAGAAATCATTAAAGGACAATTTTTTTTAATATAAATTTGTCTGTCTGCAAATAAAGTTCCAAAGCTGTCCGCCAAACAGGTAAAAAATAAGAGGTTTTCTCTATGTGACAATATTAGGGTATTTACGTACACTCCAAAAAATATCTTAAAAAAATGCATTTTGCTCTGGTAATTCACTGATCAGATTTCATCCTCAAAGATAACAGCCACATTTTTTATTCAAAATAATTTGAATATCCCGGTGCGGCATGGACCACTAAAAACCAAGATATCTCAAAAACGATTTACTTTAGCGGATTTTAACAGAGGTACCTTTTTTGTCTAAAAACTTTCAGGAAATTATTTCCTTAATTAAAGAAAGTAGCAAACTACACTGAGAAAAAATTTCTGGCCATTTGAAACCACCAGTGTGCATTGTGAAGCGCCCTCTAACGGCCACAGTGAAAATATGTCCGTATTCGGGTTTTGCAGTCCAAAGAAAAAAGCTGGGGTATTAGTTTTTAAAGTGATATATTAAAAAACTTCATAAATTTAAAAAAGTTCGATTTTTATTTTTTTGCTTTACCCCTTGTATCTCGAAAATGGCGCAATTTCGGACTAAATTAAATTAGCTTTAAATCAGCTTATTTTGACCTCAGGAATATTGGGTTAGATTTTGTACAATACATAACTTTTAGAGACACCCAGAGGATTTTGACATGAAAATGTATGTTTTGGGCCAAAGTCAAGTTCAACAATATATGCATAAAAAATTAGTAATTCACACACTGCGTCATTATGTTAATATGATAAAAGTGTTCAGGAATTTTCGGTTGTATTTTAATCTTTGATAATATACAGCACGACAAAAGAACTATTTTGCTTTAAAATGTACAGGGTCTCCATTTTAAAACGAGACACCCTAAACAACTCGTGATAAACTTTTTTCTGAAGTATGTCAAAAATAAACAGGAAAGTATTAGTGTGATGAAAATCTCCATTTTGATAAGGAAACACACACGCGGAGACCATGCATAGAAATTTAAAGTCAGGGCAGGAATTTTGGAATTTAATGGCGGAAAACCAAACTGTCTACATTTGCAGCAAAATGCAATAAAATCCTTGATCATTGAAAAATTGGGGCAAAGAAATGACCTGCCTGGTAGATGGTATAGGGGAATATTTAAACCAGACATTCTCTGGTAAATGAACGGGAGAAGAGGAACGATCAAATGGCCTGCCAGGTGTCCACATCACTTGAGATTTGTTCCTCTCGGGGTCACCTTAGTACATTTCATGTAGGTAACTAAATCAGATAATGTGGAGGAGCTAGGTCTGCAGATGTTTTATCAACATCCTGCATAAAAGGTAAGGGAGGGCATTTTCACAATTTAATTAAATGAATAGTTATGTTCCGATTTATCAATTTATTTTGATAAGCGTTTTATACTACTATTTTATGTACTTTGTCTTTTAAATTAGGTTACGTAGTTGTGCTTTTCACTTTTATTTCCGCCTGTTTTATTATTAAAGCTAAAGCAATTGCTATTTATTCACAGTTGTGACTTTTACGTACAAAAAATGATCTATGAAAAAAATTTTCATATTACTTGTTCAAGGTGTTTCGTTTTAAAATGAAAAACCTGTTTATATTTAAAGGACTAACTCTAAGAGGTCGATTCTATATCACATATTGGAAGAGGTAAAGGACTCTCGATAGGGCAAATAATTTATTCCACGTATCTATTCTTTTAACGATTGTACTCCTTAGAAGTAATTACGTTGGTGACATATTGTAGAAATATATTTTATTTTGTCTGTTTAGTATCTTATTTTATTATTGTTATGTGTTAATGATTTATATTTTAACAATATTGTTAGGAGCTAATAAAATAAAAGGTTATAGGTTAGCGTTTTAAATAAATAAACATTTTTAAATATTTCTCTTATAAAACATATTACCTTCCTCTTTAATAATGATTGACTATTCTTGCTTAAGATGCGAATGTGATTACCCACATTTTTCAAATTTTATTTGTATTTCAATCTTCATAGCTTAACTTTACAGCCTATTATGTTGATGTTAACCAATTATGTCTGTTGATTTAATAGACCGTCAAAACAGAATGCAACAAGGCAGTCTATAAAACTAATGGACAATATGTTGGCTCATAAAAATTTTCAATTTTATCGCATATCATGTTGAGAATATTTAAAGATTTATGTGGACCAAATTGAACCATATACAATAATCCCGATTAAAGTAACATAATTAGTTGTTCTGTTATGAGCAAATCGTCCTAACCAGTCATGCAAATATTTTTAATATTAATAAATATGGTTTAGTGCTATTATCATTCTGAATGCTGCAGCTTTGGCTCATACAGAAGTATTCTTTTGTAATGTTATTTAAATAAATAATATTAGAAAACAAAATCTTAGTTATTTCGGACTCTGTTTCTATAATATATTTTAGCAGGAAAACTAAAAATATTTTATTTGTGTATGAAAAGTTCATATTCAGTATTAATCATAGGTATCTGATGTCAAGTGTGTGTATGAATCGTTTGCCAACTTTTCGGCAAATCTAATATGTTCCCGTAACAGTAAGAGGGGCGTATACATATTAAAACGAAGGTTAGCATCTTGGCTATCCTACGGAGGTAAGATCACCAGTCAAGTCGAATTTCAGTGTTTTTTTTTCTGGAATGCTTAATTGTATTAAAAAAAAAAACGAATAAAAGATAATTGTAGATTCGAAATGTTATAGGGAAACTGCCTTTTGTTCAATAGACCATCCTTATATTATGTAAGTGTGGCAAAATTTATTTTATTTTTTCATATTTTGCGTATTTGTCCGAATAGCCTGATATAATTATTTCAAACTTGATACACTTATTATCTTTAAGAATCTCTGCAGCAAAATGTTAATATCGTTGGTCACAGCATGCAGGGTGTTACATTTCTTTGAATCATCTATCATTTTATTTTTCGCAGCTTTATTTTTAGAGAACCCTGTATAAATTCTAATATGACACTTGAACTCTCTATTCTTTTATTTAGCTTTTTGGTCTCTTGCATTACTTTCGTCACCGTTTTGGATTTATTCGCAAAAATAGCTATCGATGCAAATTAAGTGTAGGCGAAATAATTAATTGGAAAAAAATAATAGGCTTTGGTAAGTAATTTGTTAATTCTGTTTTTTGACCTTCTGACGTTTTTTGGTAAATATTTTTTTTATTTGACGTTTCCGCAGATTTTTAAGCTGATGGCTGAATTAACAGATCAAGAATATGTTGTCTCTATAAACAGGGATATACAAATCGAATACTACTTGGCCCACGGACATTCGCAAATGTACATATTCCACTATGTGAAAATGGAACATTTAAGAAATTCACTCATTTAGCAAATAGAGCGGTTAGGGTTTTTGAAGTCGAAGAAGCAGTCTTTATTGCCATCTACTCCGACAACCAAGCAGCAATAAAATAGATGGAATTTAATAGAATAACATCAAAGTTAGTTATGGAGTGACACAGGGCCCTAAACGAGATAGGAAGTCAGCATAAGGTGACCCTGTCATGGGTAACAGGGCATTAAGGCTATCAATGTAGCGAAATCGCCAAGAGTCAAGCAGAATGATTGGACCAACACCCTTTTGTGGGGCGACCAAGTCTATTGCCAAAGTATCCATTAAGGAGTGGGTAGAAAAGGGATTCAGGAAATGGGGAATACACATACTAGGACAAAGACAGATCAAGGAGCTTCGGCCAAATTAACAGCAGACCTGCTAAGGCGTGAAAGGTAGGCCGTCAGAATAATAGTGGGTCTACCAACGGGCCAGTGCCAACTGAAGATGCATCTAAGCCTAATGGGAGTGGAAAGGAGACAGTGAGTGTATGTTCTCCCAGGAAAATGAGGAAACGGTGGCTGACGTATGTGCCAGCGCAATGGCTTATCGAGAGAGCGAGTTTCCAACTGTCCTGCTTAACCAAACCAGAGGCTACAAGCTAGACAGAGGAGCCACTGTCGACGCTGCGTAGCCTTGATAACACTCTATAATATGAAGAGAGTCACAATAGATTTTATGAGTGGCAGTGACAAATACGCAGAAGGGCTACTCTCCCAAAACTGTAAACCTCTATCAACAGAGATATCCAAATCGAATATTACTTGGCCCACGGATATTCGCAAGTGTGCAGTGTGCATAATCGGCTATGTGAAAATGAAACATTCAAGAAATTCACTCATTTGGCAGGAGAAAATAGAAGTGTGAGGACTCCTGAAGTCGAAGAAGCAGTCTTTATTGCCAGTAGTTTCTACAAATGCCAGCCCAAAAGGCGTTATTTTGAATCATGATTTTATTTATAAATACCATCAGTAATTTTCCTAACATTCATTTTTGGGCAGAAGGAAATCCGTAATTGGTGCTTGAAAATAATTTCCAGAAACGATATGTTGAGTGGCATTAGTAGGAATTATTTTATAAGACTATTTTTCCTGCCAGCAATGCCAAAAGTACATTATATCGTCAATTTTATGAAGGGAAACTCCTAGTGCTGCTAGAACAAGTCACAATTCTTTCGAGAAACCAAATGTGTTTCATGCATGATGATGCCCTATCGACGCTGAAATCGAAGTGAGAGAGTTTCTAAATAAAAATTTTAACAACCGTCAGATAGGTGGAAAAGGACCTCAGCCATGGCCCCCTAAATACCCAGAACTGCATAGCCTGGATTTCGTTCTTTGATGGTACCTAAAACATTAGTGTATTAGATACCAATCCATATAGGAGGAGATTTGAGGAACAGAATAATAGCTTCATGCTACATCATCCGCGATAATCCTGGAATATTTGGCAAAGTTCGTCAATTCATGGGGCTTGCATTTTAGCAATTATCAAAAGTTTTTATAATTTTGTTTTGTTTTTATTCAATGTTAAGAATTTCTTCCGATTGTTGATACCCTGCCGGTTGATTTGAAATAAAAATAAAAATAATTGCTTAGATAATACAAATTAAAATAGTTTTTCACTTTTCCCTTACTTCGCCTACACTTAATTCGCTGATGATGGCTGTGCGAGATACCAAAAAGCTAAAAAAAAGAACAGCTAGTTCAAATGTCACATTAATCAGAATTTATACAGGATGCTCCAGAGTAAGTTGCAAAAAATAAAATGAAAGGTGCTCCAAAACAAATGTATACTGCGACAGACGATAAAATTTTGTTTTAAAGATTTTTGAAGATAATGAGGGTACCAAATTTAAAATAATTATCTCAGAGCAAGAGAAAAATAAACGGAAAATACGAAAGCAAAATTGAAACTTTGACACCCTGTATAACGTTCAAGTGTCACATCAGAATTTATACAGGGTGCTTCAAAGTAAGTTGCAAAAAATAAAATGGAAGGTGCTCCAAAACAAATGTATACTGCGACAGACGATTTTAAAATTTTGTTTTAGGGATTTTTGAAGATAATAAGGGTACCAAATTTAAAATAATTACCTCAGAAAAATCGAAAAAAAAAAACGGGAGAGCAAAATTGAAAGTTTGCCACCCTGTATGACGTTTCTGATCATGCGATATAATGGATTTTTTTCTTATTTTATGGAGTGAAATATTTACATGACATTAGTTAGCACCCTGTATTTTGCCGTTTGAAAATCGACCTTTGTCAAATTTGCTAGGAATCTGAACAACTTTGCCTAAATCAAGATTACAGCATCTTCGATCAGTTGCAAATAATTTTTCTTCTAACTTAAGGTTTAGCCGGAAAATGTTTAAAACTTTCAAAATTCGATAATATTCAATTACTATAAAACGTCAATATGCAATATATTATCTAAAATTCGCTGGGTGGCTAGAATTCCAGTATACGGAAAGTGATCGGTCAAATTAGGACAAAATTGCGCATTTGAGTGCCTAACAATATGTCGTTTAATACGTTTTACCATCCCGAGTATTTCCGGAGATATCCGGAAAATAAGTATGTCATTATTAAAATCGTTTTATATCTTTTCCTTAGCTTATTTAAAAACGGATTTAAAATTGAATTACATTTCTGCATTGCCACTTTTTCCCTTCTATCAACAGTGGTATCCAGTTTGGAATTCGGCGTTCCGTCTTCAAGGAGTCATCATCAACTTTCTTTTTTTAAATACAAACTTTAATTTTTTTTTATCGTATTTCAGAGGATATTGATGTTAATAATATGATTATGTGTTTTTGTTTTTTTTTAATTATTAGTTTTTTTTAAATTTCTCTTTATTTTTTTAAGTATTTATTTTGCTTTACGGTAGAAAAGAACAAAATTAAATAAACGAACCGGTTTATTTCATTTTGCAATTTTTTATTGTTATTAAAAATAACAGCCTCAATTTTCCACTTAACACAAAAAAGAAAATAAAATGTTTTTATAGACTATAAATATTTCAAAAGTAACTTAAACTATTTAAAATTACGATAAAGCAAAATATATTCTTATTAATAACGCCAATATCATCTGAAAAAGGATAAAGTTGGCATTTAAAAAAAGAGAGTTTGGTGATGACCCCTTGAGGATAAAACGTCGAATTCCCCACTGGATACCACCATTGCATAGAGAGAAAAAAAAGTAGCAATGTAAAAGTGCAATTCAGTTTGAAGTCCGTTTTTAAATAAGCCCAGGAAAAAAATAAAACAATTTTTCAAAATTTTGGTTTTACTCGGATATCTTTGGAAATACTCAGCATTTTAAAACGACAGATGGTTAAGCAGCTAAATGTCCAATTTTGCACTAATTTGACCGACACTGTCTCTTTTACGGTTTTCGAGATCCCCATACATAGATTCGAATTCGAGCCACCCTGTACACAACCAATTTTTTTTATTTATTAACACATTTTTAGCCGAAAATAAAATATGGAAATGTGACAAATGTGATAAGTCCTACGATCGGCGATCATCTTTATATAATCATTTTTATCAGTGCAAGCAAATACTTCAATTTTTTTGCCCAGAGAAAAGCTGCGAATATAGCTCCAATTGGAAAGGAAACATGGAAAGACATATCAAGATCAAACATAGACCTACCAGAAACACTAGTTTGAAATTTTTTTAAATATTTCCTATAACCGGATTATAGATAGGGCTTTTCATTTCGCCTCTTTTCAATGAGCAATTAAGTAAGAGGTGAATAGTTGTTTGCTAAATGCTGCCAGGTTGGGGGGGGAGCGTTCGCCGAATCTTCGAGTTTTTGTCTTAACTAGATTATTTTTTTGTTTCTCTCGTTTCGCCTTCGAATAGGTATGAAATCAATGCTCTTTACTTCCATCCATATATTGCACTATACATGACCATACCACTAATATTCTCAGTAAAATATAATTTTATTTTGCCCAGAAAGATTGGGCTTTTTTAACTACTCCTAATAATTTTAAGATTATTTATGTAAATATTTATTATTTTTTTATACGTTTTTGCTTTTTTATGTAATAAAATGTATTATTTTTATTATTATTGTTATTATTATTATTACTGTTAATATTATTATCATAATTTAAATTTTTAAATTTCTTTCTTTTAAAAACGGGCGGGGATTAGATCTAGTGCCTTACTTCTCCATATTTTAAAATATTAATAGTACTGTATGGGTTCAACTCACGTGGAAATAATCTAACTGAAGTGGAAATTTGCTGTTAGGTACCTAGCTTATTTTAAAATAGATTTGATGAAGCGTCGAAGTGAACCTTAGATTTCTAGGTAGGTGTCTGTCCAAAAAGCTCTCCGCCCGAAAATCACCGGAAGAGTATCTAATTACAATTTTACATGAAGGTGTTTCTGAGGAGTATACATCTTCCGCGGGGCGATATGAGGGTAAATCTCGGCAAATAAGACGGAAATGTTGGGATGGAAACGTGTAAACCGATGTGACAACATAATCCATGCGCATTGAGGAGCAAGTTCATCCAGGACGGCCGCGATTGCAACGACTCAAGTGGCATTTCTAAAAAGTTAGCCCCTAGGGTGGTATTAGATTTTCATGTCCATGATGTCACGTCCATCATGTACGAGTACTAGCAGACTCGCTCAAATTTTTTTTAATTTTTTTTTCTTCTTAGATGAGTATGAATACTTGCGGGATTGAGATTAGATATCCTCAAGAAGGAACTTCATTCTGTGATAAAATACTTTAGCATCTGTAACTAAAATTCTAAAAGAAATAAAACTGCTTATGCAATATTTTAACGTGTTAATCGTGTTGAAGTTGAATATCAGTCTTATTTTGATCTCCTTAGCAAGGTATTGAGGCCCCACTGGTGAGTGAAACTCAGAAAAAAATAAATCGTTTAGTGTCAAGTTTTGTTGCTGTGCTGATGATCACTAGGTGATCTAATATGACAATTTAAACTAATATGCTTTTTTTCAGAAGGAAAATTATCTTGTCCACGATGCAACAAATACTACAGCCAATCATGTTCCTTGAATAGGCATTTAAAGTACGAATGTGGAGTAGAACCTTCATTTAAATGTCAGTTGTGTCCATATGTGGGGAGACGGAAATTTTCATTACAAACTCATCTATATAATAAACATCAGTAAATAGCATGCGTGTATTTGAATTTGTTAATTATTGATAATATATTTTTGTGTTTTTACTTTAATTTATCATTAAAAATAAAATTTAGCATTTCGTAGTAAATCCAGGGAACGGGCTCTAACCCAAAAGAGATGGTAAGTGCTATGGAGTCGCAATATATATTTATGATTAAGTTTCAAATCATTTGCTATTTCAAATTTCAAACTTTTTCCAGCAATGTAGGTAGCTCTGTTTGGCTTATATGGATGACTTAAATCAAACTTCCTTGCTAAACGTCAAAAAATACATTACGTCAAATATTCATTGTGGACTTGTTAAATCCAATTTTGTCTATTATTTTTTACATCCATTTATTAAAATAGTGAAACAATAACTACTAATCCAAAGAGATTATATTTAATGTGTTTTTTATGTCGAATCGCACGTAAATGAATACTATACTAAAGAAAAATATATCATTGAAATAGCCGCCGAATCTATTTACTGCTTAAAGAATGCGTGTTCTGATGCAGCTCGTTAAAAAAATGAAGAAAAGGAAGCATCTCTTATTATAATAATAGCGTTAAGAAAAATTTTTGTGTCGATTTACGTTAGAAATACGTATATTACAGGCAAATTATTACAACCGTATTCATCCGAAGAGTTATAAGAACGCCGCTATACGTTCAACCTGGATTTAAAAAATTAGTTCTAAATTCAGGAGAAATAAGATCTGACAATTTCTTCTAGAAGTACGATTTTCCTGAGGTAGTAGAAGAAAGAAGCTCGGATTTTTAAGCTCATACTTCAAGGCGAAAACGATCGCTATAACAAATAAATATAAGAGAAAAGTAGGGTATGCATTCATTGGTAGTGGAATATTAATTTGGAGATATAAGTTTAATTGTTTTTGAAGCAGAAAGCACAAAGAATTGCAGGAATCATATTATTTCAATTAATACAAATCGTGAATGTTTTCGAAAATAATATGCGCAAGTCCATTCCAGAGCGAAGCAGTCCTCCAGGCAAAGGAGTCCCGGAACGGCGACGTCCTAGATGTTCGCAATCATATGTTAATGAGCAGCTTGTATCTGACGGGTGTTTCTGTTTGGCCAGCTCTTTCGAACACCTTCCGTAGTAAAATTGATAGTAAAGAGATAGGTCCGCCACTGTTCTTCGATGTTCAAGGCTATCAAGGTCTTTAGTCAATTCTGGGTCATCCACAAGATGAACTACTCTCCCATGTATGGAATCTAATATCTTGAGCAAGTGTTTGGATGCCGAGATCCACACATGGGAAAAGTATTCCAGAGATGGTCTTATCTTGACCTTATAGAGCAGTAAGAGCTGATGAGGTGCATACAACTTTTAAGCTCTACAGTGCTCCTAGCTTTTGTGCTGCCGCCTTGGCGATTACGATTTCAGAGGCGTGACTATGCCAAGACATGTTGTTTTCTATGTTGATGCCCAGCGAGCTTATGGATGAGGCCAGTGTCAATGTTTGCCCTGTCATTGATATGTCAGGTCCTGCGGTGTTTGCTTTTTTTTTTGAAAAGATAGCTGCTTGAGTCTTTCCTGCATTAAACTGGACATTGTTTTCCCCACCCCATTCCACGATGGCGTTCATATCTTCATTGATGGTAGCAATCTGATTTCCTTGCTCGTGTTGGCAACGAGCAGCGGTCATTGGAGTCCGCGAGACGGATGAGGATATAAGAACGCTGCCGTTTGCAAAGCTCCAAATAGAATTGTTTGTCCTGTTTAAGAGATGTTGTTGATATACCTATACTGTGGGAGATAATATACACACTTGGCGAACTCCTTCATTGATTTTAAATTCCTCCCAGAGATGTTCATCAATACCAACTCGGATGTTTCGATCCCTTAAGAAACTCGGAAGCCATAGGAGGTAGTTCGTATGCTGTAAATTTGCTTAAAAAAAAGATTGCTGCCATCAATGAGGATATGAACGCTATCGTGGAATGAGGCGAGGAAAACAATGCCCAGTTTAACGTCAGAAAGACTCAAGCAGCTCTCTTGTCAAAAAATCAAACATCCTAGGTCCTGGCTTATCAATGATAGGACAAACACTGACACTGATCTCATCCATAACGTTGCTGGGCATCAACGTAGAAAACATCGTTTTTGACATAATCAATTCACGAAAATCTGGAAGGCAGCAGCACAAAGGCTAGGAGCACTCTATTCAGTAAAAAAGCTTTATACACCTCATCAGCCCTTATTGCTCTATAAGGCCCAGATAAGACAATCTCTGGAATAGTGTTCCCATGTGCGGAGCTTGACACCTAAACACTTGCTTAAGATATTTGACTCCATACAGAGGAGAGCAGTCCGTCTTGTGGATGACCCAGAGTCGACTAAAGACCTTGATAGCCTTGAATGAACCTCGTAGAAAAGTGGCCGATCTATCTCTTTACTATTGATACTTCTACGGAAGGCACTTAGGATCCCGCCCAGAGTTGTGCCAAACAGAAACACACGTCACACACAAGCTGCTCATCTATTGGCCGAAAGTATTCTGCCTTACTGGGATCATCACACTTAGGAATTGGAACAACTCTGGAAATCCTCAGACATCCAGGAAAGGTGCCTATCAGAAACGAATGGTTGATTAACTCAGAAAGGCTAACCGGAACACAATCCGGTAAATACTGAAATATCCTCAGTGAAATCCCATCCCAGCCAGTGCTGGTCTTGTTTTTTATTTCCTGTACTTGCTAGTACCTGTCTTAGTTCCTACTGGTTTCTCGGAGCAAAATAAAATGGATCAGGAGATTTGGTTTTTAAGTGGTCAAGAGGATCAGATGCAGACTTTATATCCCTTGATAACCTTTGTAAAACATTACAAAAAAAATAGCTCGAGAGAATGTTTACTCCGCTTTGTTTAGTTTTTCCGCGGAGTTGGTTGACAATATTCGAGCATTATCTTTGTCTATTTGAAGAACGAGATAATTGGGATCGAAAATTATTCTTTTTCCATAAATCTATTACTCGTCTGTACATTTTTCTATAGTTGTTAAAGTAGGAAATAAAAAAATCATTATTGATATAAAAGTTTGGGATAGTGTGAAGAGATCGTAAATTCTTGGATGCAAATGGTAACCCAAGGCTTTTCAGTGTAGGGTTTGATTTTTAGGTTCCTTATGGGAAAACATTTTTCAAAAATTGTGGTTACAAAATTTAGGAAGTCCAATTAGTGTTTTGACATTGTAAAATTTGTAAAATTAGTTTCGAAAAAATTCTTCCCTGCCACTTAGCATACCCAGTTTGCCTCCCACACTCATTCAAACAAATGCTAAAAAGTACATCCTCATGGTCTGAGAGACCTGGATTCATGACTGCACATTCACAGCTATCTTTCTCATTTCTAGTACAAACGTAGTCAATAATAGTTGACGAGAATTGTGATATTCTTGCAAGCTGTTCAACATGCATTTTTAAGTCAAGGGACTTTAATAAGTTCGTCAATTCAATAGTGTAGATACGGGCACTGTTTGTAAAATTAATATTCAGATCACCGGGTAGTAAAATATTGAATCCAGGGTTAAGCAATTCTAACATGATAAAATGCCTTTCTATAAAAAATTGTTCACTACATGAAGGAGGCCGATATATACAAAGCTTTGTGCTTACACAAACAGAAAATTCAAAAACCTTCTACAACCAATAAATGATACTAGGAAGCTAGTCATTTAAAATTTTTATTCTTCAATTACCTCTCTTCTAATAAATATTATTGGGCCCATTTTCTACAAAAATATGTTAATAGGGTATACTTATCTAAGAATATAATTTCATTTACCTTTAACCAATGGTCTGTTATAAGGATTAAATCCGGAAAGTTGCATGAATTTAAGAAGGCAGTCTAGTCTAAAGAAGCATCATCACTTACTCTAGTTTTCTGTATTCATTGTATGTATAACTTCGACGTCGCGCGTCGCTTTGTCACATTTGAGTTCACGTTTTATAAACCGGAACAATATAATTATTTTTGTACCAAGGTCGTAAAAGTGCTTTGCACCAGAGGTGCAAACCATCGATCCAAATTATTAAACCATTATAAAATTTAACGTTTTTTTTTTTGATGAATATAGAAATTTTTGCCGGACTCAGTGAGATTTGTTTTCTAAGTTCTAGTGCGTAAAAATGCGATTTTATGCCTGCAAATGGGGGCGTAAAATTGAATTTTACGCCCGGTCGTATAATAATATATATTTCATGGAACAAACTGTGAATGAAGTCACATACCTCGGTATAGCTGTCCAGTTTAGAAGCGTCACCATGTTTTTTCTATTGTCTTCCAAAAAATAGTTCGACTTAATATCATTTTATATTTGCCTAAATTATTTTGGTTTTTAACTCTTAGCACATTCCACTCGTCTCAATATGCAAATATTCTTCAACTAAAAATCAAGATTTAAAGAAAGACCACAAAATAGCTGCGGCATGTACCACCTGCTATCATATTGTGTATGTCTGCCAAACAATTTTTAAATGAAGAGTAAAGACTGTGTGCATGTACGAAACACAATAAATGAAACACCCTTTATAAACCATGCATGGTTTTTTTAATTTAAAAGGACATCTGTCAACAGTGACACATTTGCCGTTTCACCCAAAAACTTGGTTCCTACTTCGTTTTTGTTTTTTAAATTAAATTATGTGAACCCTTTTCTTAAAATGTAACGTGCAATCTGTGAAATTTTGATGTGACCATTGTCGATTTGTGTTGTTTGTTTATCTTCATGGATATGTTCTTTTTTCTATTGACAAGTAACGCTGATGATGGCTTAGGCCGAAAGCGATCTGTAACGCTACTTTTAGAAGTCCTTTTGAATTAAAAACATTTTGCATAGAACACAAAGGGTGTTTCATTTATTAGACAACCTCTACTACATATTACCAAAAATGTCACTATTACATTTTGGTTAATTATCTATTAACTGGTAGCCGGCTGCCAAGTGGCATACTATGAATATTGGCATAACGCTTTTGATGAATGCCCACCGCGGCCCGGCGGTCTTATACTCATTACAACATAACGTGAAAAAACTTTAATCTAACGATTTTTGGCTTCTTATTCCAAGTAATTAAGTTAGTTTGGTCACCGAACATTTACAATAGACTAGAAGGTTCACTCTAAGCCCCGCCCCCAGTCCTTCCTTCCTTGCCCCGTCTCAGAATCTGATGAAATGCTGGTCAACCGCTCTGGCCTCGTGCCACGTTTCACCCTGTCTGGTCTAAAGTCTGGCGTCTCGACTGAGAGTGGACTTTCTAGTCTCTTGTTAATGTTCGGTGGTTTTGGTATTGGCTAAAAATTACTTGAATCATCTGAAATTGTTACAGGTATATTTTTATCAACTTACAGGAAAATATGCTCATGTTATAGAAGAAACAATTGAAAGATGTAAGCGGAATAGAAAAATCAGAAAAAGATGCTTTGTTTGTTACAAAAAAGTTTCAACGCTTCATGGTCCTAAAATAGGTGGTCCTATGGCAAAAAGGGTCACAACTTTCTGCGCGACATGTCCAGATAAACCATTTGTATGCCTAAACTGTTTTCCTAATCATGCTTAGTTTCTAGTTTAATTCGTATTACATTTTTGACTGCACTAATGATATTATTTCTATATTATTTTGTACTTGTTCTTGTAAAAACATGTTTTACTTTCCTGTGAATATTTAATCTTGCTACAATAAGGCAATTACATATAAATGAAAGTTTTAAAATAATGTTGATCTGTTATTCCAAGAAGATATTGTTTGTATGCCAAACCAAGTTTATTCAAGGTTTACTATCTCTATGACGACCAAGTTTGCATCATGTGACTTCCCCTATAAAATGACCGGTCCCGCCAGCTGCTAGGCAGCGTTTTTAGTAAGGTGTGTAAACGACAGCGGGCGGGTCATCAAGAATTTATTAAAATTGGCGCCGGCTGGCACGTGCCTACTTTGGTAATGTTGTCAAAATTTATGTCGGCAGCTAAGTTGTTAAATCTAAACCTTAATCGCTTTTAGAAATCAACTGTCGAAAGCAATCCATCTGACTAAATATTAAATGCCAAGGTAAGTCCAAACGATTTACTTTGTTGATAGTGTATCCAAGTGTCGGTATAGAAACCGTTCCAGGAACGGTCACCAATTTAGATAATCGTCAACTTTCAGCTGGAACTGGTTTTGAGCGTAATTATTTGTTTATGCCAGAATAAGAATATCGCGAAAATTTTTCATCTAACTTAATTTTGAACCAATTGCCAGCAATTTCTTTTGTATATAAGAGTATTTCCAATAGTGTATATATTATTATCTAATTTTTGGTACAAAACCCGAAGTTTACTATTTGTACAAAAGTCTAACCACTGTGGTGTTTATAAGCTATATTCTCTAATCTGCATTTTAATGGTGAATGGGGCAATTTTCCTTAAGCTACTTTACTACTGACTCAGTATATTTCCTTTTAGATTACCTAGACCTTCACTACATCGAAGTTCCCATTCTGAGGAGGCCGAAAGGTAAAGGAACCCATCGCTGTATGTGTGGAAAGACTTACTACGAAAAAAAGAATTTGGTCAGGCACCAAAAAGTCAACTGCCTACTTAACAGTCTAAAAAAAGATAACATAATTAACAAACATGACCGCGGTTCTTAGTATTAGTTGAAATGGTTTTCTTAAACCTATGTAGATACCAAAAAATATTTATTAAATTTACAATAATCTATTTTTATAAACTTCAAGTTTTGCTTATCGTTTCTGACATTTGCGACATATTGCAGTGAAATTCCTATTATCTAGAATTTAGAGTAACAGAGCTATTTTTACCTTAATTTTTTTGATAAATGGCTATTAGCATTTTCTACCACTCTTAATTTTTATTATCAGAGCAAGCTCAAATTTGACTAATTTGCAACAAAATGAATACAACTTGACCTAATACCTTTGATTTTAATATAAAGGCTATAAAATAAATACGCTATTGGTTGATTATTTAAACATATAATTAAATAATAAAATGGACGAGAATAATTAAAATTTATATTTAAATAAAAATCGAAATCTCAAAACACATTTTTATTCTGTCTTAATTTGGTAGTAACTATATGGTGCATATAATTTCATTGTGCCCTTTGAGAACCACATCCTTGAATAGTTTGAAAAGCATGGCCCATCTGAGTGCCAAAACGTGGTTATAATTTACTAGGCAGCTCTGTTTTTTAAGCATATTTATATACATAACGAGATAAGTATTGTTTAGTAGGTAAAACAATAGGACAGTGCCTACTGTCGATTCGGGTTCTAGAGTATTCACGTTCAAATAATTTTACATAATATTTAATTATTCATGACGTCCTAGAAAAAGGCACTTTCTCTTTTGTGATATTGATATTGACAATTTTATTGACTTTTATCATACATTTCTCTGTCTAAAGCTATCTGCTACTATTCCTTCTTACATGTGGGATCCGCGCACGCGATTTTCCCCCGTTCAGAGTGTATGAACTTGAAGAACCGCCCTGTTGAAGCCATCTGTCAATCTTCATAGTCCACCTTTTTAATTGCTATAATCGTTTTTATTTTATCTATATAAATTGGCGGTTAATAAGACAGTTCACAATACAGGACAGAAACTCTTCTTTCTACTAGGAAACAAAGAAGCATTAAATATCCCGAAAGTTGCCTTGAGTAAAGTACTCTGGGAGAGAAGAAATAAATATTTAATATCTTAAACTTTATATTTTTCCATTCATAGGTTTACTTTGTTGTGAGTCAGATAATTCATTAGTACTACAATAGTACTGTTGTTAACGGTTGCTAACACTGAGAATATTAATAAAAGACAAGGGCAACCTATACTTATTAGATCTTGATAGAGATCACCATCCATAATTGAGCTGTTAAATAGAATGGGCTCCAGATGTGCCACACCTGTATTACATTGACAATACGGATATTCCAGAGGACGAATCCTGAACATATGAGCTGGATATAAACAATGACCTGTACTTACTCTGATGATTGTTTTGAGATACATAGTCAATGTTCCTATACCATGGTATCTTAGGAAATTCACCCTGATTTGACACATAACATCTTCATCTTTTGTGTGGAATCCCTCCACGCAGACCTCCAAACATTGCTTATTTCTTCCTTCATGACTGGAAACATATCTTATTTATCCAATTTAATGGTAAAATGGATTCTTAAGATTTGTCCAATATTGGCCGGTTGGTCAGCTATTTCATTCCCGTAGATACCAGACTGACTCGGGGTCCATGAGAGTACAATGTCAAAAGCCATGTTTGTTCGCATCCAATAAGTACTGTGTGGTCAAAAAACTAATATGATCCAATTTGTAAGAGATTAATGTTTTACTGATCTTTTTTCCATCCATAGGCTACATGGTCTATTGATGACAATTATTTCAGCAGAATAAATCTGTGATGGCCCAGGAAGTCTTTGCCAAAATCGGAAATCCAAGGAATTGCGGAATATCCAAGTGTGGTCAGGACCCATATTGAAAGCTTTTTCGACAAAGGTTTTGTTACTAAAAAGTCGGATTTCTTCACGTTTAAAATAACTCTAATTATGGACAACTGTGCTAAAAATTAAACTTATAACATGGTGTCCAATATCTCAGAGTACTTATTGACTTTTTATATGCGTCAATAAGAAACGGCACATTTTTACCCCTCCAATATTTTTTTTTTGACTATCAATACAATCAGATAGCATCCCAATCTGTCAAATTATTGGGTTCATTTCAGTGGTGAGATTTTTAAGAATGCATTTTTATGTATGCATTATCCTTCTGAATTCTAATGATACTTCACTACATTCTGCCAGGAGAACATTAGTGGGAGTGGTTTTTATACGTTCCGTTATTATTTTATGTGCTTCGAATGGAAGCACATCTAATTTTTGAAGCAGTACTTTAGAAATGTGTTGAAATATCAAAGCAGGAAGCTCCATAGGTGAACGAATGATGTCCTTGTAAAAATGTAGAAGAGTCAATGGATCTGCACCCCACCAAACTCTAGTCACTGCTCTCATAAATTGTATACCTTTTCTTTGATTTTACCTGTGGATCGGAAATTTGTTCATTCCACTTAAGATTGTTATTAATTATGATACACAAATATGCGGTTTCTTTAACCCAAGGAATAACTGAATTTGCATAAGCAATTGAATCCAGTGTTACCATTGAATGTCTGGATCTACAAGTATATTTTTAATTTTTTCAGAAGACGTGGTAGTAATTATGCTTACTTAGCCAACCATATAAGGAATGCAAGCCTTCATTCATTTGATTAATAAGATGTGTGTTGTTCTTCTCTGTAATTAATAACAGTAAATCATCTGCATAATGGAGAATTGATATTTGTTCTGAAAGTAACGTCTCTTATGCAGATATTAAATAAAAGTCGACTTAGCGGGCACCCTTCAGCAAGCTCTGTATATGACACTAAAGGCCCATAGATATAATTTTTTTATTCTTAATAAATAGGGTTTTTTTTGGACTTGCAAAGTGTATATAAGATTGCAAATATCAGGGGACAAGCCCAATGATAACATCTTTCTATACAATAATTTGAAGACCACTCTATCATTATGCTGACGATACATCTCATTAGATTGCTAGAGTATGTTCATTCCTGGAAAATCCACACTGTATTTGTTGTTAGATATGCCAG
>MU182344.1:214788-231097 GCA_016904865.1 Pissodes strobi
TATATTATAGAAGTATATTTTTGAAGATAAAATTATCGTTTTTTTTAATATATTAGTAGTTGAAACATGTTTGAAGAGCGGCACTAAATATCTAATTTGATGATGGTATTTTTATAAATTGAGGTTTTCGAGAATTTTCATAATGCCAAATGTTTGGTATTTTATACTTTAATGAGCAGACGAGGCTAGGAAATGTTAATATGAATCCAACAATATAGAGTCCTACTTGGATCGATTAAAGAAGGAAATAATATTTTAGTCATACGCGTAAATCTTACGGAGGTGCAAATGTATAATGTCAAGAGAACTTTTTCCGATCTTTGCCCTCTGTAATAACCTGCGGGAATTATTTTAAATATATTTTATTAGCATTTTATATTAAATGTGAATAGATGTGCCTATTGTTACATAGTTAAAAAAAATTCTAAGTGGACCAAATTGTAGAAACAACCCGAATTTTTATATTTACAATTTTTTAAAAATGTGTAATAAATGAAATACGGTTATTTCCTAGGAAGTAGGTTTTTATAAGGAGTGTTTGTTACAAGGGGTCTCTCACTTTAAAAAAAGATGTACATGTAATGCCAAAATATCATTTTACGCGCGACTGCCAGGGAATGCCCAGTGACTTTAGGGACTGCTGTAAAATTTGATAGGCTGCTAGAGACTGCCTAAAATGTTTAGGAACTGCTTGTGACTGCCTAAGACTGCTTGCGACTGCCAAAGACTTTTCAAGTCTACTAGGAATTGCCAACAAAAGAAAATACCATAAATAATTATTTCTTTATGCCCTGGTCAAGGCCCTAGTGTTCTCCCATTTCTTTTTATTTGTGTTTTAGCGAAATTTGTAGGTATTATTAAGAAACTAAATGAGTAGGAACAAATTAAAATCAGGAATAATCTAAGCAACCAAATTCGTATATTTAAATACCCCATTTATCGAAAATAATGGACATTTTTGAAAAACAAACTAAAATGTAAGCAGGTGTAATATTTCGTATAATTATTAGGTATTTAGAATGGCGGATTTACTAGTCTCCATTTGCTAAACACTGTATCACCCATGGTTATGGGATCCTCATACCGACTTCGCTTCGAATATATAGGTAAATAAATGCATAAAATATAAAAATTCTTAAAATATCCTATTAAAAAATATAATATAAAAATTCTTACAATGTCCTCTTAAAAGTTATATTTATAACATGTAGATTGTACAACTATTATTTGCCCTTACGTCACGGTTAGTGACGTTATAAAAATTTTAGCGATTAACCAACATCTCTTTCTTGAGTAAAATAATTCAAAAGTTTGAAAATAAGAGCTCGTTCTTTCTCATTAAACCGACGATTCATTTTAAAAATGATTTATTCCGCGGTTTAAAAAAAATCCGTCGTTTGACACCATGTTTGACACTAGTCGATACCTGTCAAATGATATTTTACCCAAGATTTTACCATTGATGTAGAAAATACGTCCATGGTGTAAAGATAGATGCCAAGCTATGACGTAATGGCAAATAATGGTTGTACAAATTTTATAATCCAGTACATTTATATTTTAAAAGTAATTAGACACTCTTTTTAAGGTTTTGTATTTTCCTATAGTATTAAGTTTCATTTGTTCCTGGCGTTTCAGTTTAAAGGGATAGTTTTCAACAATATTAATTGGTCCATACAAAATAAATTCTTATTTTACAATCTGAATACCATCTTTTACTGGCCATATGAAGTCGTCAAGTTCTTTCTTAAGAAATTTCATTTTATATTTATTGCTTGGTAAAATTTCGACAATACGGCCAATATACTAGGTATCATCGTAAAAACACCAGCATAGTACTATTCTTGCTTTATGGTATTACAAGTAGTAGTGTTTTGATTTTCTGTTGACTCAACATCTGAAAATTATTCATTTTCAAATTCACTCAACGGTTCATCTGTGGTAAAATCTTCAGAACTTTCCTCACTGCTTCTGTCTCTATTTTTCTTTCTTAGAATTTTAATCTTTGGTTCGTTTTTTTTTGTTTGGCAGTTTTTTTCAGAAGTTCTACATTTGCTTGGGGGTACTTAGTGACTTACATCTGAACTGATAAGTCTATCACTAGAGAGCCTACCATGATGCATTTAAGAATATACCAACATAAAGTACTACATACATACAGTTTACCTATCAATAACTTTGAAATTTTCAGCATCTTTTTGTACTCGAATTCGAATCTATGTAGGGGAAACTCGAGAACCGTCAATTAGGGTAAAAATGCGTATTTAGGTGTCTAACAATATGCCGCGCCGTTTAGAAAGTTTTAAAATTCCGAATATTTTCGGATATATCCGGAAAAAACCGAAATATTTATTGAAAAATCGCTTTATTTTTTTCCTGAGCTTATTTAAAAACGGATTTCAAATTGAATTGCACTTTTGCATTGCCGCTTTTTCAGCTCTATCCAGTTTGAAATCCGTCGTTTCATCTTCATTAGCTTTTTTTTTAAATACGAACTTTATTTTTTGCTTATCGTTTTTCAAATGACATTGGTGTTATAAATATAAATATGTGTTTTTAATTTTTTTTGGTATTTTTTTTTAATTTTATATTTATTTTTTTTAAGTTATTTATTTTGCTTTGGGGTAAAAACTAAATGAACCTGTTTATTTAATTTTACTATATTTTATTTTCATTAAAAATAAAGGTTTTAATTTTCCACTTAACACAAAAAAACAAAATAAAATATTTTTATAGAATGTAAAAATTTCAAAAGTAACAAACTATTTAAATTTACGTCAAAGCAAAATAAGTAATTTGAAAAAAAAAAATAAAAACACATATTCATATTACCTAATAACGCCAATATCATCTGAAAAATGATAAAAAAAAATAAATTTCGTATTTAAAAAAGGAAGTTGATGATGACCCCTTGAAGACGAAACGTCGGATTCCAAACTGAATATCACCATTGGATAGAGCAGAAAAAGTGGCAATGCGAAAACGCAATCCTATTTGAAATCCATTTTTAAATAAGCTCAGGAAAAAAATAAAACGATTTTTCAATATTTCGGTTTTTTTTTCGGATATCTGGAAATACTCGGAATTTTAAAACTTTCTAAACGGCGCGACATATTGTTACGCACCTAAATGCGCAATTTTGCCTTAATTTGACCGACACTGTATCTCTTACGGTTTTCGAGTTCCCCATACATAGATTTGAATTCGAGCCACCCTGTACATCATCATGATCTTCAATATTTGGTTCTATTGCAATATTTTCTTCAAATGGTTTAATGACTGGTTCTTCGGAAAATTGGGTAGCAGGCTCGGTAGTAGGTGGAAAAGATACAGTGGATGATGCATGCAGTTCACCTTCATGTCCTAGATTAACTCCCAACTCACTTATGTCACACAATGCGTCTTCTTTAGCCTTTTCAAAAACTATTTTTATGCTTTTGATTGAATGAATGTCTGTTGTTTTCATAATACTTACTCCGTGGCGAGTATTTCATTATTCGCGCGGAAAAATAAAATTGTTACCTACCGTCCAAATATGTATAAATTATATTTTAAACGTCAAAAGCGTACTAACAAAATCTCAATATAAACTCAAAAAATAGTCACACGTCATTCACAACCATCACCAAATAATTGGCCTAAAAGACAATGGAATGGCGCGCAAACTGCAATACTGCTTACTTGCCTACAGCAAAGCAAATAAACATCCTGCTCAGCAGCCAACAAGGCCTATTGGCTGTCGAGGCCCTTGCGTTACGTGGTTCTTGACCATTCCTTTTAACAAAACTTGCCGATCGCCTGCTAAATTCCAAACGACTGCCGCCGACTGCTACTGATTTGTTAGGGAATGCATTAGGACTGCTGCGACTGCGAAAGAATGCCCAGGGACTACCAGTGAATGTTAAGACGACTGCCTATGACTGCCACTAATTACTAGTTGACTGCCCTGGGACTGCCTGCGACTGCCAAGAAAATGTACATGTAATGCCAGTAGTGAAAGACCCCTTGGTTTGTTATTATGTTTTTTTTTATATAGTTCGATCCATGTTTATACAGAGTTGCAGAAGTTACTTAACCTTTATCCCGATTTTGAATTCGGTATTTGGTTAAATTCTGAAATTAAATTTCATTACTACTTTAAATTTTACTTACTTACAAACTCAAATTAGGGGTTTGGTTATGGACATTATACAGATTCTCTAGTAAGAAGTCGGAATTTAACTAATAACTGAATTCATGACCTAATTTTACAGTACACGTCACTAAAAACGAATTTGAAATTATTTCTTTCTGTGCGTTCCCAAATTTGAGCTTATCTATTGTTCGAAGTAGAACAATGGTGAAAGATAGAAAACTTGATTTATACCTGTATTCGTTTCGCAACTATCAGAGTAGCATATAAAAAGAGACATCGAGTGTTCTGTAAAATTGGCCTATTCAAACTAAAAAGCAAGCTTAGCTTTTTTAATTATATTTAGTTTTTCTTTTCGTATTTTCATGTTTAATATATGCTTTTTCATTATTAAGACCTTCCCATATTGTCTTCCCATAATCAATTGAAAAAAAGTAGGCCATTTTTTATTGCCTGATAAAACTTTGCACTCAAGAAGTAAGCTCGATGGAAACAAATGTAGCTCAAATTCGGTAGCATCTGTAGAACTATTCTATTTCGTTAACTGTTTATAATTAATCGTAGTGTCTGGAGATATATAATAAAATATATATATTATGTTTCAAATAAATGCTAATTTATTGACATTGAAATCCAATTTATAGACATTTTCCCATAAGTCTGGTGGTAATACAAGAAAGGCTGTAAAGCCATGTTTTTAGTGATTTAATTCATATAACCCTCCGATACCCGATTGGAAATCCAGAATGATATCAATATTATTAGTAAATTAGGTATGAGCTTCTATTCATTTTCAATAAAAAGTTGTGAAATAAGGGAATAATGTACCAGAACCATAAATATCGTTCATCAGTTTGCGGCATTAAAAATGCTGAAGGGCAATCTAACTCCCCAGGGTTGTCTCATTCTCATATATTTTAGTGAGAAATAGAACATGAAATGTACAAAAGAGTTTCAAGCATTCCACTTTAGTTTATTGCGTGCTCAAACCTCACTTCATACAGTCGTAGTATAGTATAAAGATTTCCAAGATCAGCAAGTTATAAAACCTCTTTCAAAATAATATGATGTTAACTTGTTGACCGTCGTGGAGACAAGTCGTGCTTAAAACCGATCCGAAGTGAAACCAAACAAAGTGAAGTGCCAGTGCGTATCCTACACTACGACTACTACAGCAGATGTAATGTACATCATTGCATCTGCATCATTTATTAAAGAAAAATCGTATAAATTGAAAGAAAATTCGTTAAGTCGTAGTGAAGGACCCCAGCTTTTCGAGTAAGTCGTACCCGCAAGGGTGCATGTACCTCGGGAAGTTGGACTCAACTCCAACCAGAGCGAGAAACAACGAAAACGAAAAGAAGATAACAATGGACACCAAAACCAAAAGTGGAAAAGAGTTCACTCTAGCCGAACTCGAGAAGGAGAAGAAAAGACGAGAAAGCGTCCGAAGAAATAGTGACCCCAGGCTGGCGGCAGTAAGTATGTCACATTCACAAACAAAACAAAACACTACACAAAACAAAACTTTAGACATAAACAGACAGACAAATGACGTACAACTAGAAAAACTACAAAAATACATCAGGAAACTAGAATCACAAAATAAAGACTTACAGGACGAAAACAGTACGCTAATAGAACAAGTAGCACAACTAAAAAACGAACTTGAAAAAGCAACAGCAACTTTGACACACGTACAAACAAATCAAGACAAATACCATGACGTACTAATGGATACATTGTCAGAAATTAAACAAAAACAGGACAAAACAAGTGAAAACACACACACACACTTCAACACAACACAACCAACCCCCATAGTTGCAGCCCCCCCAACTGAGGACGAGATGGAAACCAACTCTGACTCAGAAATGCCAGTTTCATTCGACAGGGAATTCCCGACCCTCAAAAGGCCTAGGACAGCTAGCCCCCCAATCACCCAAACCCCAAGCCCTAGGCCTAATATCCCACACACGACAAATGTGGCAACACAGGAGTCAGTGAAAAAACACCTGGGACTAGCCCCCCCACAAAAATCCCCAGCATCAGAGCACACCACGGAATCCAAAAAGTCTGAAGTGGTCCCCATAATCATCCGTTGCCCAGAAAACTGGGTCAAAATCCATCAAGATCTAACGTACTCCAAAATTGGTTTTGGAGACATCAAAAAGTCCAAGCTGGGGATTCAAATTACCCCCACAACCCCAAGTGATCATAGGAGGATCACTACATACCTCAATAACAAGAAATTCCCATACCATTCATACTTCCTACCAGAAGATAGGAAATTGAACATTATCATAAAAGGCCTAGACGGTCTAATCCCATTATCAGACATCAAGGACGACTTGATTGCAAAAGGCTATAATCCCATAGAAATGTTCTGGCTTAAAGCCGGCATCAGAAGGAACATCATGACAGAGATGCTCAAAGTCCTAGTTCCACAATCAGACATTAACATCCTCAAAGAAACTCGTATTAACTACATGCCAGTAGTAGTCGAAATTCAGAGAGGCAGC
The DNA here is from genome assembly GCA_016904865.1 of Pissodes strobi. Classification (NCBI taxonomy): domain Eukaryota; kingdom Metazoa; phylum Arthropoda; class Insecta; order Coleoptera; family Curculionidae; genus Pissodes; species Pissodes strobi. The sequence goes on from MU182344.1 coordinate 221,443, forward strand.
AAGCATCGTGTACTCACCCAGTGCCACAGATGCCAACAATTTGGCCACACCGTGACTAACTGCCACGCAATCCCAGTCTGTCACAAGTGCGCAGGCAAACATCACTACCGGGACTGTAAAAAGCCCATGAACACCCCACCTAAGTGTTGCAACTGTGGAGGAGAACACCCAGCAAGTTACTCCTCATGCCCGAAAAACCCTAACAATAAACAAAATAAACCAAAACAAACCATTACACAAACACGGCCGGTGAGCAATAACATCAGCTACGCACAACTAACAAAACCACAACCAAAGCCAACCCCCCAAAATACCACACCAAACTCAGGCACAAACAATAAAAACACCAACGCTCAAAACAACAACATCTTCACACTGCTGACTATGTCCGAGGAGGAGATTAAGGCAAAAATCAACACTATCACCACACTAATACAAAACAACCCGACATTGAGGTTATTCGCTAATCTCAATGGCTAATACACCACCACACTTGTTCTTGATCAGCTGGAACGCGAATTCCCTCTATCCCAAGAGATACGAATTCGCGGAATATCTGGTTGAGAACAACATAGACATCGCACTCGTGCAAGAAACCTACCTACGCCCACATACGCATTTACACATTCAAAACTACACAATTTATAGAAATGATAGACCGGACCGCAGGGGAGGCGGTACGGCCATTTTTATAAAAAACAGCATCACACATGACACAATACGCTCACCACAATCTGATATACTAGAGGTAACTAGTGTCAAAGTCAGTCTGACTGACGGAGACATGGTGATACACTCGGTATACAGACCGCCACAAAATAAACTCACTCACACAGAAATAGAGAAACTTTTCAATTACACACACCCGGTTCTAGCAGCCGGGGACTTCAACGCCAAACACAGGTCCTGGGGATGTAGAACCACGACTCAAAATGGTACTATGTTACTCAGGACCGCAGAAGCACTACACTACACAATACTCGCTCCCACAGAACCCACACACTTTCGCGGCGAAACAGCCGACATATTAGACATCGCTATCACTCACAACATCCCACACAACGTTGTAATAGACAATCTGGAGGATCTATCTGCCTCAGATCATTCTCCGATTGGCATTACAATAAACAACATACACGAGAACGCACGAGCACATACACAAACATTCATCCAATGGAACACATTCAAAAAACACTTAAAAGACAACACACAACACATCCCACATATAAACTCTAAGGCGGAGCTAGACAATCAAGTCTTAAGCTTCACCGAAGAGATACAAACAGCACTAAACACAGCCAAGAAAACAGTACACACAAGACAAAGCAACCCATACTCACTTCCCGATAACATAAAACAAAACATACGACTAAGAAACAGACTAAAAAGACGCGCCAAACTAACAGGCAACGCAGAACTCAACAGACAAGGAAACAGACTAACAAACACAATAAAAACGGACGTGAAAAACCACAAAAACAACAAGTGGACAGAATACCTGACAACACTAAACGTACAAAACAACTCTCTATGGAGAATAGCCAAAACTATGCAGCACAAAGGCAAGATGATATATCCGGCGATCCATGGCTTGAGGGGAATGGCGTACTCTAGCGAAGACAAGGCTGAGGCCTTTGCCGACTCGCTGGAGTCGCAATTCACTTTGGGAAATGGAGCACAGGATATTGATCACGAAGAAGCCATAGAGAGATCATACAGAAGAATCACGAGACAAATCAACGAACTCCCAGAAGACGAAACTCAACAAACGGACACACAAGAAGTTGTGCAACTAATTGCGCAACTCAACCCAAAAAAGGCCCCAGGCCTAGACAACATACAAAACAAAGCACTTAAAAACCTACCAGACGTAGCAATACGAAAACTAACATACATAATAAACAAAACACTGCAACTAAACCACTTTCCAACTTGTTGGAAAAAAGCAAAGATTATACTCATACCAAAACCAAACAAGAATCTAACATTTCCACAACACTGGCGCCCTATTAGTTTGCTCTCCTCATTGAGTAAGCTAACAGAGCGCCTCATACTCAACAGACTAAACACCCACGTTACAGCACACAATCTAATCCCAGATGAACAATTTGGGTTTAGAAAAAACCACAGCACCGAACTCCAACTTGCCAGACTTGTCGAGGATGCGACTAGAGGACTACAAAGGCGGGCATCAACCGCAGTTGTGGCCCTCGACATCGAAAAAGCCTTCGATAAAGTGTGGCATGAGGGACTCATTCACAAACTACATACACAACACAACCTCCCACTACCCTTAACACAACTGATTGCCTCTTTTTTAAAACGAAGAGCATTCGTCACACAAATAAACACAGAACTATCAACCACCAGACACATGGAAGCGGGAGTTCCCCAGGGCTCCCCGCTTTCCCCAACACTATACTCACTATACACATCAGATGTACCCAGACACCCGCACACAAAGCTCTCAATATATGCAGACGACGTCTGCATATATTCAACACTCAAAAACATAACAAGACTCAAATTACATGTACAACGACACTTAAACGCCATAGACGACTGGGCAGAAACTTGGAACATTAAAATTAATAACGACAAAACCCAGGCAATGCTCATTAGCAGTTCACGCAGATTACCTGCAAATCTAAATCTTGGAAACACCGAATTAAGGTGGAACAACACTCTGAAATATCTAGGGATGACCCTAGACAGCAAACTTTCATTTAATCAGCACATTCAACACAAAATTAACATAGGCATTGCAGCAAAGCAAGCCTTCTATCCATTAATTAACAGAAATAGTTCAATGTCAATCAAAAATAAATTACTAATTTACAACCAAGTTATCAAGCCCAAAGTCCTCTACGGTGCCATCGCATACACACACACAAGCAAGACAAACAAGAAAAAACTACAAACTTTCCAAAACAAAACACTGAGACAAATCACAAACGCACCATGGTATATACGAAACACCAACATACACGCAGACTTAAAAGTCGAAACAATCCACGAACACCTAACAAACAGACACGCTAGATTCTTGGAACAAGTACACACCCACACAAATCCGCTAATTACATCACTTTTTGACGGGGAAGACCGGCCGGGAAGAGCAAGGCTAAAAAGCCTACGAGATCCACCAATAGACACACAATAAACACACAAAAATTACAAATAAAAATAACATAAAAATCATAAAAATAAAAAACCACCAAAAATAATACTAACACATACTAACCCATAAAAAACTGTAGCTAAACACTACAGAAAAAACCCCAAAAATAATTAACCCACTAACTCACGCATCACAACATAACAACTCACATCGCATAACATTACTCCACACATTACATAACACTCAACATATTACTGCAGCCAGCCTGGAGTCAATCAAGAAAATCAACAGAAGGCCATCACGCCAAAGAAGAACGATGCAAAAGTGACGTGGAGTCACTAGCATCATGAGATGGTGTTTTTTGGTGGGTATGCTTATAGCGAGCCCCACACTACCCTCAACCGAGGGTGTGCATAAGGGAGCATTTTTACACCTTGACAAAAAAAAAAAAAAAAAAAAAAAAAATATGATGTTAAGTAGTTTATTTTCGTAGCACTCCCCTGGCCAAATATCAGTTCTCTGCACGATCTGTCATTCCTATGAAAAAGCAAATCCGGCGGCTGGCGATGGCGCTAGAATTGATATCAGTAGCTTTGCTAGTAACGGCACCGAATATTAACACTAGACTAGGAGTTTCACTCTTAGCCCCGCCCCCAGCATTTCCCTCTTTGCCCCGTCTCGGAACCTCGTAAAATGCTGGTTAACCCTTCAGGCCTCGTGCCACATATCACCCTCGTATTTAATCGTCTCGTGGAAGTCTGGCGTCTGGCGTTTGTAAGCGCTACATCAAAAGCGTCGACTGATAGTGGACCTTCTAGTCTCTTGTTAACTTGTTAATGTTCAGTGGTAACGGGTATTTAGAGGAAACTTTCTAGTGCCCTTATATGTTTCCAATTTTATTCAGTTTGGTGTAGGATCACAAATTACTGTAATTTAATACACTATTACAAATAAATACTCATACCAGCTATTTAAGCCATTTGATCTTTTAGGTATGAACCTCCACAGGTGCCCAAAATGTGAGAAAGTGTACAAATATACCAGAACATTGAGCAGGCATTTAAAGTATGAATGTAACAAACAACCAAGATTTAAATGTGGATATTGCCAATATGCTGCTAAACAAAAGTATGATTTGATCAGACATGTTCGGAACAGTCACAAAAATATGTATAATGATTTTGTTGCTAATATTTATCCTGCAATAGCCAGCTAACTCCTTGAAGAAAATTATTGAATTCTATTAGTAGTTAAAGTAAAATGCTGAATGTAAACTTTGAAAGTTGCTTCAATTAAATATATGAACTTCGAATAGCAAGGTTTTAATAAGGGACAAATTATAACATGTATGTACAACTCAGCCGAAATGAATCCTATAATGTCGAAAAATATCGAAAATTATTGTACCTACATTATGCCAAATGGCTTGCAGTTGTCTGAAGGATTTATATGTAATTTACAGAGAGACTCTATTGCTTTCACCAATCATCATCATCATCATCATCATCAACCAGCCTTGTCTCGTTCACTGCTGGACATAGGCCTCACTTAACCTAATCCATCGAGTCGGCGGTCTACCCCGGCTTCTGTGTGCATCATCTCTAGGTCGCCACTTCAGTATCTTCTTTGCCCACTTGCCATCTGTCATTGTTGCGACGTGGCCTGCCCAGTTCCACTTTAGGTGTGTTATTCTCTCAACAGCGTGTGTAACCTTAGTTCTCCTACGGATCTCTTCGTTGTGGATTCTGTCTCGTAGCGTCACCCGCAACACAGCTCTTTCCATGGCTCGTTGGATAACTCTTATTTTGTTGTCGTTTTTTGTGTTAATGTTGATGTTTCTGAGCCTTATGTAGTACCGGGAGGATGCACTGGTCAAAAACCTTACGTTTGAGGTACACTGGAATGTCTGAATTGAATACATGCTTCAAACGGCCGAAGGCAGCCCATGCTAGTCATATTCTTCGGCTAAGCTCACAGGTTTGGCTATCTCTTGCGAATTCGAATTTCATGTCCTATATATTTATAATGTTACGTCTTGGATTTCTCATTCTTCTATTTTTAGGTTACGCCTAGGAACCCGGTTTGTCATAAATTGGGTTTTGGCGACGTTGATTTTTAATCCAACTTTTTGGGAAGCTGATGCCAGTTTCGTGAGCATTTCATTTGCTTCATCTAGTCGGTCTGAGATCAGTACGAATCGTCAGCGACACGCAAATGGTTTAGTTTTTCTCCATTTACGTTTATTTCCTTATTGTCAAGCTCTATCTTTTTAAACATGTACTCAAGCAGAGTTGTAAAATGTTTGGGAGAGATCGCATCCCTTTGTCGAACACCCTTTTCAATTTTAAACTGGTGTGTTTCATCTTGTAATCTTACTTTTGCTGTTGCGTGTTTATATATGTGTCGCAGAAGCGAAATATAGCGGTGGTCTGTCTATACGGCAGTTGGCAAAATCTTTAAACAATGCACGGAATTGAACGCCTTTTCATAGTCAACAAACGTTAGCACCAAGGTTTGTTGTATTCTACACTTTTTTCTAAACCTGAAGGTGGTCATTCGTTCCGTACCCAGCCCGAAAGCCCGCTTGTTCTCTTGGCTGATATGATTCTAATTTGTTAGTAAGACGTGCAGTAATGATTTTGGTAAACAGTTTATATAGATGTGTGAGCAAACTAATCGGTCTATAGTTTTGCAGGTCTGTGATCCTGCCTTTCTTATGTATAATAATGATGATGGCATTGTTCCACATCTCTGAGGTTGTTGCTTCGTCAAGACATTTATTGAAGAGTTTGGTTATAACTTTGAGTAGTCTTTGTCCTCCTAGTTTTGCAGCTTCCGCGACAACACCATCCTCGCCCGGGGCTTTATTGTTTTTCATTTCTGAGAGTGACCTTGATGCCTCTTCTTCACTTATTATCGGTGGCATTTCTTCTGATCCCTGATTGATTTTTTAAATAAAATATGAATGCATAAAAAATACGGGAAGGAATAAACTAAAAATTTACTCTGAGTAAGAACTAAATAGTTTGGGTTATTTGAAATGCATTTTACAACAAAATAAACTGACGTGAATGTTAAAATCCAGAAAAAAAGTAAATAGTTTTGTCACCAAAAATTATTCGGAAAACCTTTCAAGATCAAGTTTTTTTACTGTCGCAATAGTGGCGTCTTTCTTTTTCACGTAGTGGTTGTTCATTATTTCCGTCTTGGTTTTTTTGTATGTTAAAAACCGGGTAATCTGATGCAATGTCGATGGTATAAGTAGATGTGGGCGAGTACAATTGGTAGGCCATATCTACAGCACCTTTGGTATCATTGTGGATCATTATAAATTCAGTTTTTTCATCTATGGCATCATCATCACTAAATAGCAATAAATTATTTTTATTTCTTTACGGGATATGAGACGCTAAACATGATTGCAGGCGCTGCATGTTTCACAGAATTGGCAAATTCAGATGCTGGTTTACTAAATTTAGACTGGAAAACCAATTATCTAAAACCATATTTCGGCCTAAGCCATAGATTGATTCACAAAGCCATATAACTGTCTTCCGGAGAATTTTTGAAGTGAAAACTTCTTTAGCGGCGCTGTGCACTTCTTTGGGATGGGGTAAGAATGTTAAACTCGCGTCAGGACACGTGGCCTGATCGAAAAACCGTAAGACGGAGGGAGACCGCCAGCTCGCGATCGTTTCGGCATGTTCCCGATGAGGTAGAGGGCTGAAATTTTCAGAAGATGTAGACGGAGTAAAATGAATATTCTGTGCCAAATCTGGACGTCGTACCCCCTCCCCCCCCCTTTTGGCCAGGGGAGGAGAGAGAAAAAAAAATTAAAAAAATTAATTCCGAGAGAACGGGTTGAGGTAGGGGGTCCAAATTTTTATGGGAGGTGTGGTACCTGGGGGGCTACCTTGGGCCATATGGGGGGCGACGGGGCTCGACGTTAAGGGGGGAATTATGGGGAAAAACCGTTTTTTGGCCGTAGCTCTGCAACGGTGCGTCGGAGCGAAATACTGAGCTCGACAGGGTCCCCATACGTGGACCCTACGGGAGGAGAAAAAAAATAGAGGGGGGAGGGAAAAGCGTTTTTCGGTGAAAAAAAAGGGAAGGAGTTGAGCTACGAGATCCGGGATGGCAAAAATGGAAAAAAAATTCGAACATTTGGAAATAAAGATTTTATTTTCGTTTTTTTGATATTGAATTCCGGGAGAAAGGGATGAGGTTGTAATAGTTCTGAAGTGTAAAATTTTTTATGTAATATAAATTATCATGTTTGTGTACGATAGCGCAATAAATGAATATTGTATTTAACCACATAAATGATAGTACTTTTATACCAATAAATAAAGCAATTCGTGCGAAATTATTCCCTAACAATTCCAAAATATTCAAATATGCACAACGTTAATGTTGAAGTTTTCACTTCTGCCAGCACTCCCGGAGTGCAACCCGCTCCTTTTTTTAATGACGAGAACTTGTTGATTACTTTCCGACATAAACCTCAGGCTTAACTGTGTAATATGTCCATGCATCCGAAAGACCTAAAATTTTGATTCCATATTTATTTGGTTTCTGGGATATATTCTCGAAAGCTACAGCGACCGCGGAAACCCTCCCAGCTTTTCCTCAACTGCTACATATTCTGACAACCACTTTTGCAGTTCTCGACAAATAAGTCAAAATGTTCTCCAACTCTAGTTTCCCTTTTCTGTTGACATGGGTCTTTATCATCGAAATAAACGTAAAGCAGCTATAGTAGCAAAGGAAAGCAGTTTAAAGGCATTGTTAGACGAAATTTTGATCCATCATTAGCCCAAAGCTCATCAGTATTCAAGAGACATGGGTTCAAAATGCTAGCATTGCACAGCTGTCTTAACAACGCCTGATGTATTAGTTAGTCAATCTTGCATCACTAATAAATATTTATTTGCTATTTTATACAAAAATCTATTATTATTTTCAATTATAAGGACCAACATTGGATCGCTGATAAAATAATTCCGTATTTCTTATGGCTGTTTCAATGATCTTGCTGCTAATTTTCAAAATAGGGGGCCGGTTACTATATTCTCGGAACTCTTTCTTAAATGTTTAGTTGGGATCGTTTTTCACCAAAAAGTAACACCATCCTTACCTACAAAGGAGTTCAGAGTGCTTTCTTCGTCTTCAGTATTGTTGTCCTGATTAGAAAGTTCTTATTCGTTTTCTGAATCATCCTGGCGCGTCTCGATAACGTCATTGTCTGCATCTGAGGGCAAGTCGTCGAATTCTTCATCACTGTCCCTCTCATATTCGATAAATGCCCCTGTATAAATTTGGTTAGATGTGCCTGCTTCTTTTCATAGTCACTGCAAAAAAAAACAAATTTTTTAACGAATGTCCATTACAGAAAAAAAAGTACGACTAGAAAATATTTCTCGCATAGGATAAAAAATAATGCAAAAAGGCAATTAAATTACATACCTTTCGGAGATATTGAAAAAAATGTGCTCGAAAAAATCTAACATCGTTGCCTGTTTCGGGTTCACAGACTGAAAACACTGTACTACAGGACACATTTGATTATCCCCTCGTGGCACTGGTGAAGGGGTTCAAGCACCTAAAACTGGAAAGGTACACAAGCGGGAATTAGATAGTGACTCTTGATTGCTTAAAACAATATGGCTTAATACCACGTTTTTCCCAGAGACCGCATACGAGTACCGGAGGGTTAAGGACCTTGCTATGTCCAAATAATTTTGGCACCTTCTTAATATGTCCTTTAGTAACTTATTTCTTATGAGTTCAGCTTTGAAACAAGTTGTTATATGGTTTTTGTTTGAAGCAGCTTGGTTAACATAACTTTACTTAGGAAATGACAGGGGGAAGCTCCATGAGAATTTAAAGGTATTTATCAACATTGGTAGAACATATTTGAAAATGGTAACAGTTGGATTTCCGTTTCAATTGACTAGCAGTTTATTTTAATTTTATATACTTAATATTATAGAAAATCAAGTACTTATGTTAATTACTTATATTAATATATTATTTAGTTGACAAAAAGTGTTTTTATTTATTTTTTTAATGGTATCTAAAAATGGGATTAACTTTAATTGTTTGACTTTTTGTCTACTATGTTAATTAACCATCTATTAGATATAGCAATGTACAAGTGAAATTTTACATTTTTTTCGGTATTATGTAAAAGAAATTTGTAACAACCGCATAAAAATGAGACAATTTTGACTAACGTCCCTTCGGTATTCTTACATGTTAATGAAAATATTTATTTATATCAACATTTCAAATTCCATTCATTTAAGAGCTACCCCATGTTTTCACCGTAACTAATAAAAGCCGTAACTCAGAAAAAATGGATATAGAAATAAATAAAATTGATTTAGATTATTTCCAATTATGGTAGTCACTTTTTGAGTACAGAAGCTATTCTAGTAAAGCAAGGATATTTTTAAATTAACAGAAATAAATGGATGAGGATGACTATCGTAATATCCAAACAATCTTTAAAATTTTCTCAATTTAAAGGCT
>MU182344.1:231107-272212 GCA_016904865.1 Pissodes strobi
TTCTTTAACATAGAGCTTTGCTTTTGTGTTAACCCAGAAACTTAAGTCCATAATAGGAGTGAGTTACCCTTATTTTTAACTACTCGTATAAAGGAAACCCTTATAAAAAAATTTACTTAGATTTGGAAGTTATAGGGCAGCTTATGATGATTTTATGTTCGATTTTACCTTAGACATTTACCGCATTGGTGATTTTTTAAACTTCTAAAATCAGTTTAACAATGTAGAACATTTAAAGAAAAACCAATGTAAATTAGCTACTTTTATAAAGTATATTGTTTTGTTAAAAAAGACTGTTATTTTTTAAGCCAAAACTTCTTTAGGCGCGTTCTGCACACTTTTTCCTGGATAGTAAATAAATCTGAGCCGTTACGTTGGGCGTCAGGCTCGGAGATATAATGCTCATTCGCGTAAAGTCGGTAAGCGAGAGAGAGAGAAACCGTCAGGTGCGCTCCTCACACTTTTTCTCCTGAGTAGTGAATGAAACTGAGCCGTCACGTAACGTGTTAGGCTTGGTTGTGTAACGCTCATTCAGGTATTTTTCCATCAATCATTTCGTTTTCGAAAACGGCTGCTGTGGAAATTTAGCATTTGGCACCTTTTTAGGCAAAACTTGTGGGCAGCCGACCCGACGCGACGGACGGTCATTTATTTTTTGGCGACTTACCGTTTCCAAGTTATTACGTCAAATATGCGGTTTTTTAACATTTTGCTTTTTATTCACTATAGCTGTTGAAAAATTAATTAATTTTAATTTTTTTTCTGGACAAGTTTCTTTTGACGGTATTCCGAACTACATTGTAATTGGCTAAAATAGGAAAATGGCAAGCATTTTTATGGATATTTTTGAAAAGGGGATAACTTTGGGTCGTTAGACGAGAAAAACTTTAAATGGTTTTCTGTTCAGAAAATGGCGTTAAAATAGACTTTTGTGGAAAGATGTAAAAGTATCGAAATGTAAGTAAAAAAAAATAAGGTTTCCTTTCTTAAAAATAATTCTTGGTATAAAAAAATCGATCATTTGAGAGGAATCTACGTAAAAAATGGTGCAAGAAGACACTTTAGAAATGATGCCTTTAATATAGGGTGTGCTAGCTTAATTTAAACATATCGCAATTTTGAGTTTTGGCATGGCACGTCATGATATGTTTGATTATTAGAAAACTGGAGCAAGTTTTCGCTTTTGGTGTTTTCCCTTTTCTCTTGCGATGTTAAGCACACCTGTTTTTCTTCTTATAACGATATCTATTATGCTATTGGGATCAAAAATATCAAATTTATTTGGAGCTGAACACCTGGACAACTGGAAACATATTAGGTTTATTCTAGCAGCGATTTCAAACGGTTCCAAACCGCACGGAGTTTGCGCATAGCCATATAAGCGACGCTTACATCGTTATGCGCAAACGGTTTGAAACCGTTTGAAATCGCTGCTAGAACAGACCTATTATAAATTACTTAAACTAGACTTTTATAATTTTCGGGATATTCATGATTTCATATTTAGATATATTCTATAAGTTTAATCAACTTTTACTGCACTGAATTTTCTGATAATATTTTCGATAACAATATATTTTGATGCACTCAATTTAGAAACGCTAATTACATAGGTACTGTATGAACGGAAAATAATGTAGCGGTTATGCAAAGAAGCCGAAAATGATGCAGAATTTATAGAAAATTACATTGAACTAGTGTTCTGGCTGATGTAACAAGACGGCCAGCAGATATTTCACATATTGTTTTCCACGATATTATCCATATGGCCACACTTGCGTCCAAGAACATCATGAAGTCATCTATCCACGTAGAATGGCAATCTATGGCTAGCTTTTAACCTTCATAAACCCGTGGTCAAAAAATCCAATAAATACCAAGTGGAGTGCAAATGCACCCCAACATTTTTTTGAAATATTTTAATTTTTTATAAAGGTATACCATTAAATAAATACATTCTTATTTTAAGAAATAATATATTTTGTTTTTTACATAAGTAGGCAGTGAACATAAATATAGATAAACAAACAAACAATAATATACAATATTGATTTTATTTGTAACATAAAGAAGTAATTAATAAAGAAAAATGTTAGAAATCTAATTACACTTTGTACAAATATATGTGTTTTTGAATGTTCTGCACATACGTACTAAACATCGAATACAAATTTTTCTGTCTTTATTTCTGGGGCATAAAAAACATCGCTGTTGTCTTGGTGTTACTGGGGGAGGTTATTCGTTCCCTACGTTTAATTCTGGCAATATGATTAACATGGATTGGTTTATGTTGGAATGCAATGACTTGGCATTATTGTACCTACGAATTTAATTTTTCCTTATTAATTCTTGTCATAACTCCAACAAAAACATTGTTCTTCTATCCAAACGATTTCTTTTCCAATCTTAATTTTTTAACATCCAAAGTTTATAGGCAATAATTAATACAACCAATGTCCAGCAGATCAAAAAATATTGCCACCGGCCACCGATTACTTTTTCTTTGTGTCCTGTATTCTTTTGCCAGTTTGTCTGTTGTATCAACTGCACCCTTTGTTTTATTGTAGTGTAAGATATGATATCCGGTTTGTAATCAGTTTCTTCTTCACTAACTTTGTCATCGTTATGTTCTGTCGATAAAAGAATTACTGATGCATTTTTTTTTGGCACGTAAGAAGCTAAGGTTTTGTTTTCCATAAAAGCAAATATGCTTGAAACCTCCTTCTTATATCTTGCAGGAAGCTGCTGTTTTGGAATATAAGCCTTATTTTTACGCAGACTACCACACAAGGTCATGTGTTTGTCTAAAAGTTTATCGGCTAACTCAATACTGGTAAAAAAATATCAGTGGTTATTCCAGATCCTGTAGATAATAGTCTACCAGGTCCACTACCCTTTGTCCTTGACCTTTTTCGTTTTTTTTTACCTTCTAACTTGCCTGAATAAATTTGCATATTCGCTGTATATGCGGAACTCCAATCATCCAAGGCCCAAATTTTGAGGCCATGCTTGGCGGTTCACTTTTCGTATAAACTCGAAAAGGTGCCTTCCATCGGAACGGGACTAATTGCTCATCAACGCATAAGTGTTCAGATGGCTTTAAAGATTTTTTTGCAATTTGATACAAAAACATCTCTGATTGGGGGGAAGCTTATCAGTGCGTTTTCTTTCTTCTCTTGTTTCAAAATTATCGAATCTTAGAAAGCACATAAACTATTGGAATATGTTGCGCGACATAGTAGATGATACTACAGGTCGACATAAAGTTGCATCGTGACTTCATAGTCATAGTACACATATTGAGTCTTTAGCAGCATGTCATGCTTCAAAAATAATAAGGAAGCCAATAAATGCTTCTAGTTCTTCTTGGACAAAAGGAGAAAAGCCCTTCTTATTTATTGCATATTATTCGTCTCCGATAAAATCTCATCTATAATATCTTGTGAAAAAAACACTCAAAAGCTTCTTTTATGGTCGAAGAGTGGGAACTATATCTATTCAAACTTGTTGGAACTTTTTGCATATTACATTTTCCTTTTTAATCCTTGTAATAATTGGATTTGTTGCGTACACACTTCCATCTTTAGGAATATAAGTTGGATCATCTATTTGGCTTACGATATCCGCGGAATCTGCCGGCTCATTTTCACTATCAGTATCATTAACTTGCAAAATGTCAACCACTACATCAGTTTCAGTCACTATATCGGTTTCTTCGATATCACCTGAACAATTTCCCAATCCCAAATCTTCAAAATAACTATCGTAATCGCTTGTCTCTAATATCACCAATAGTTCTTCGTCCGTTAGCTTATTTTTATTTTTGAACTTCTTTGGTTCACTTATTTTTATAGGCGCGTACACAATTGACGAAAACCTAACAAAACACACTAGTAGTACTATATATTTCTCCAAAAATTGCTTGTGTCATAAAACTTTCAAAAATATTTTATAATTTTATTACCTGTCTAGGATTGGATTCTGGACTGATGGGGCCAAGATATGAGAAATATCCGTCACTTGAATAGTTTGGGGTATTTGTACCCCAGTTGGATGTTAAGGTATCGTTATTTACCGTGCGTGGTGCACTTGCACCCCAGCAACAAATGTCCCTATAACTTATAGGGATAATATAATATATCTAACTGAATAAAGAGCAATTTATTTTAATTTCTACATACTGAATTAGAAGCATTTTTATAGAAGACAGCTGAGAGGAAATTATGTAAAAAAAAATAATCAGAAAATATCTCACAAAATTGATGTATTGGGTGCAATGGCAGATCATCTTATGCTCGGGTTTATGAAGGTTAAGCGACCTTGTTGGTAAGGTTTAAGGTAGAACCCATGTTTCTTTTCAATGGATATGCCGAGACGCAGAATATGAGAATATGGAGTGCCGGAAATTCTTAAAATGTTGCTGCTGAATCCTTACTTCTCCGCAGAAGGTTGTTTGATGTGGAACTAAAATAAAATTGGAATTCTTATATATTTTTTTATTTAACTAAACTTTTTTGGTAACACTTTCTTTTCTAATCATCATGATACGAATGGAATGGTACTTAAATGTTTTCATCAATATGATGCCAGAGCACACAGTGCTGCCGAAGCACTGTGCTTAGTAAGCCTTGGTGCTCTTTTGGTATTTCTTCTTGTATTTTTTTTATCACTTCTTAACAAGAATTTACCTAAAGATTTTTATTTTTAAGATTTATGCCAAAATTAATCAGGAAATTGTGGAGGACCTCATTAAATCAATTATTTACCAAAAGGTGTTCAAATTTAAAACCATTAAAACAGAGGACTCTCATTACAGCCTTGAACTCAAGTTTAACATGGGTTTAGCATGTGTTTTGGTGGGAATTTAGTTTTGGGTTAGTTCAATATTTTATGCACAGAATTGCAGTAACAAAACTAAAAATCAATTAAATCTTTGGAAAAAATCCTTGATTACAGTCGATTGATAAGTTGCGTAAAATATGCAGGTATTGTGGAATGTAATGTAATAAGTGTTTAACGCATATTAAAAACGACTACTCTCTAAACACTTGCGAGGAACTCAGCATTGACATGTAATTTCCACATTTTTCTTTCTTTTAGCCTATCATACTTGTCCTAATTGTAATAGACGTTACAAGTGGAAGCACCATCTTCAGGAACATGTCAGAAATATGTGTGGACAATTACCGAAATTCTGCTGTACTTACTGCGATAAAAAGTTTAACAGAAAGTTCAACTTTCTTAGGCATGTAAAGCATTATTGCTCCAATCTTAAGTTATAAGAGGAGAATTATATATTGAAAATGTTTGCCTCTATTGTCTGTCGTTATTATATTATGCCACTGGACAATAAGCGAGGTGTCAACGCTGGCATCGGTTAGAACTTGGATATCTCATAAGATAAAGAAATTATTGTGCTTGACGACTGCTGTTCGGATCCCACGATAACGTTTATTTCCCGTCTGGTTCCGCCTCTGGCTTCCGAGATAAATTCACCTGAACACTTAATTATCAGCCCTCGGTAAGGTAACATCTAAGAATTTGGGTTTGTGGTGGAAAACTCACAAGATGTTTTGTTATTACATAGTGCATTAAGCTTAAAAATAGGTTCGTCGGATTCGTAGACAGAGCCGTGCTGAATATATTTTTGAAGACATATGGGCTTTTGTGATTTAAAGCCTCGTAACAAAACAAATGCTATTGTTTTTTTGCAACAGTGAGAACATGCTGTATAAATTTTTAATAAAAACTTTATTAAAAAACTAATCATTTATTTATTTTATGTATTTCCCGATGGTAAAATATGTTGCTATTTGTTGCTATTGGGTGCTACAGAGAGAGTTTGTTAAATGTTGGTAGATTAAAGTGGATTGCGGGGTAGTTTTCAAATCCTAACGAAAACTTGCCCCTTGACGTAGTTTTTAATAATATATAGTATAAAATTTACAAACGAAAATGAACTATCGTAACTAAGCGCCAATATTAAATAAACGTAAGTATTAAACAATTTCCCCTTAGCGTGTGTATTGCATTCGGTGTTTCAAGTTTTTATATTAGGTTTTCTCTGAATTACTTGCAACTATTAATTTTTTATACCGACACTATATAAAATCTGCTAATGTCGCAAATAGACACAGCAATCAGGATGACCATGTTCCAGTTATTATAGACTAACTAGTGTATGGTGTATGTGAAGCAAATCATAACTTTAGTAAATAAGTTTCTGAGTAGGTGCTAATAAATTTGAAATACACATTTTTTTTTAATTTTATGTTCAGTTTGGCGATACTTAGCTTAAATAATAAACCAACTTATAGTTAATTTTATCATGAAGCCGTGCTATATAAGTATTTTAATTAAAATATGTATCATCTTCGAAATAAATTGTTTTAACGAAAAAATGAAAAAATTGTCCTCTAAAATAATCACACCATGTTCAAAATAATAATTAGTATCTTCTTCATAATTTACCTTTTTCTTCCTAATTTTGGGTTAGCCTTGGGTTAGTTTTGGTTAGCACTTGGTTAGTTCTTGCTGATTGAGCCCCGTAGCGAGCGAAGCGAGCGGAGGGCCATGCAAAGCCCTAATAATACCTATTAACATTTATATTATAGTCGCCTATAGGCTTGTCATAACAAAATGCGATCCTGTAGGTTAGTTATGAATATGCCACAAGAGAAAATACCGACGATAAAGATCGTACATTTTGATCCATCGAGCCGCATTATCAGTGTTTTCGGCGAGTCGGAAAGTAGGAAACCACGGCCGGCGGAGAAGTTATTGCACAGTAAGTCTCCATCCCTTTTACCTTTGTACCGGGGTGTATCGCGCGGACTCTTTTTAAACGTTTAATTAGTTGCTTTTTTAAAATTATCTTTATTGTCTTCTATAATTTGATATTTTCTAAAAACGGTCCTTTCGAATAATTGTCTTTTCGAAAAACTGTCCGTTCGAATAATTATCCATTCGAATATTTGTCCATTCGAAAAACTGTCCTTCGAAGAACTGTCTTTCGGAAAATTGTCATTCGAGAAACAGTCCTAGATTCCCTTCTTACGTGATGATCGAAGATTCATAGCTGAAACAACTTGACGCCGAAGGTATAACTACGGTTGCGCTATTTTCTGACGAATGTAGTGGACAGAATAGAAACTCCATTGTTGAGTGCGTTGCTCTTACATGCTGTTACCACCTTAAAAAGTTTACAGTTTATCTTCTTAAGATTGCTTGAACCCTATCATGACCAGAGTGAAGGAGATTCGGCACACAGTCACAGTACTATAGGTCACGTAATTAAAAAATCTGGAGACTTCTTTGTACCGTCTCAGTTAGCACCACTGATAGATCTCCCAAGAAGAAAAATTCCATATGTTGTGAATGCTTTAACAGACTTTTAAAATTAAAAAAAAAACTCTTCAATGATCTAAAAATTTTAGCGGTTACAAAGGATGATGAAGGAGGTACCATTGATTGGATTGACGTGAGGTCATGGTGAGGAAAAGTAGCAACGATAGCATTTATTTGAAAATTCTTCTACAGAACAATGCATCACTTCCCAACGAACTTAGCCACCTTACCTCAAGCCCGATTTGCCCAAAATATCTATTGATAAATACAATTAATTAATGGCACGGTATAGTGGAGCAACTCCTATTATTAAATTACCAGAACATGTTTCTTCTTACCAGCAGTTGTCACACTAATGTTTTTCGATTGTAATTCATACTAATTTTTTTAGAAATGTTAATTTTTAAATTTTTTACAAATTTAATAAAAAAAACATAATTGTTTATTTGCTTTCCTCTCACGGTTACTACTTACCATAGGTTTCAGTTTTTAGTGTTTGCTTTCTTTAACCCTTTGGCTAGGTTAAGTCAGATTTGGTTAATTTGGTATAGGTATTATTTCATTTGTAGAAAATAATTTTTTATTATTATTATTGCTTGGCACGGTAATACATTTTCATCGTAATCATAGACAAAAAGTTAAGGAGTAGGGATGTCTTTGAGAAGACAAATTGGTAGATGCAAGTAGTGATTATTTAATTAATTAATTTATTTATTTATTCAACGGCTCAGTTGCTCAATATTACAAAATAGAATATCTAAATCTACGTTCACCTAGCATGCAATAAAAATATATAAGATACATGTAAAACTACACAAACTATCTTAAGCTATCAATTAACATCACATTGACATCACATCAGGACTAAATGAAAAAGAAATAAGTACAACACAGTACAGTAGAAGGGAAAATCGAGACAAGACAAGAGAAACAGTGTCACCGGGGTTGATAATCTAACACAAAATCTAAGGTTTCTTCTAAAGTTGGTGGGTCCATCAAAACAGTCAAGATCAGAGGTATACTGATTAGCCAATCTTGCTACCCTAGGCAAAAACGCATGAAAGGCATGTGTTGAATTATGAAAAGAAACCACTTGTCGAGTTTGTCTTGGCTGGACATGGATGCCAATCCTATTTAGGAGCTGGAGACGATTGCTGCGAGAATGAATAATCTTGTAAAAAAGTCACAAATCTTTTTGATATGGTCTCGTCTGCAAGTTGTCCATGTGCAGGATTTCCTCAGTCAGATGATAGTTCACAGAGTCTTGATAATTGGTTGCGGCTTGGTTTTGCTTAAACAATATATCTCTGTGTTGGGGTGTGTAAAGGGTGTCCCAAATTCGAGCCTCATCATTGGGGTCTCGGAAACTAGAAGAGATACGAGGTCCTTTAAATGGAGGCAAAGTTGTGCAATTTGATGTTGATCAAAATGCTATCTTAAAAATTTAAAAATTCCCAATACTTACGAAGATTTTTGGGAAAAAACGAATATTCCCGATTTAATTTTAATTTTTTTATGACTCTATTTGAATAGATATAACAAAATAAATTTTACGTTCTCATTGCTACTTTTTCTGTTCTACAAGATGGTGTTATCAGATTTTCAAACGGACGTTTCGTCTTTGAGCTGCCATCATCAACTTAGTTTTTTTTAAATACGGCCCTGGATTTTTTATTACGGATTTTAAGAGCATCTAAAATCCCAAAGCCAATGATGTATCGCACTTATTCGAAAAATTCATATTAATGGCATTTTCCATAAGAACTCATGTGTTAGAGAGAGACAGAAAATATATTTTTGGTAAAATTTTACCAGGAAATCCTTAAAATGATTTTTTCGAATAAGTGCGATACATCATTGGTTTTGGGACCTTAGAAGCTCTTAAAATCCGCAATAAAAAATCCAGGGCCGTATTTAAAAAAACAAAGTTCAGGATGGCAGCTCAAAGACGAAACGTCGATTTGAAAATCTGATAACACCATCTTGTAGAACAGAAAAAGTAGCAATGAGAATATGAAATTTATTTTGTTATATCTATTCAAATAGAGTCATAAAAAAATAAAAATGAATCGCGAATATTCGGTTTTTTCTAAATATTTTCGGAAGCATTCGGATTTTTTCAACTTTTAAGGTGGCATTTTGATCAGCATCAAATTGCGCAACTTTGCCTCTATTTAACCGCTCTCGTATCTCTTCTAGTTTCCGAGATCCCATTGATGAGGCTCGAATTTGGGACATCCTGTACATCATAATGAGGAGACCAAATACATGAGCCATATTCCAAATGCGGGCGCACAAGGGAGCAATACAGTAAACGAATAGAATCGATGCTCTGTAAGTCACCAGCACATCTCTTGATGAAGCTCAACATTTGATGAGCCTTGGAAACTGCCCCAGAAATATGCGGGATACAGCTCAAGCGACTAACAAGTGTAATTCCCAGGTCTCTAATGTGAGAAAATGCCTCTATAAGGTTATTGTTGATGTAATAGGAGTGGTCAACCCTATTCCTGCTGAAAACAAGACTATATAACATTTACGTAAAGATGAACAACGAGGGTCCCAAGTGTGACCCCTGGGGCACACCAGATACAACAGGTATCTCAATCAACGCATTTCAATAAATGCGTTGAATTTTTATTACGTTAAATGCAGTGTATACGATAATATCTTGGAACTATTATAAATAATTGTGGTCCCTATTATCACCAAATTAATTAATCAATGTATTTGTCTAATGCGTTTAGCAGGCCAAAACTATAATATAAATTAACACACTAAAAGTCTATTCTATAATCGGTAAAATATCGTTAAGCTATAATTTCTCTAGACAACAGCACTCCTGGTGCATTCGGCTTCTCTTCTTATTCTTCCTTACTTGAAAGCAATCAACTTTGCTTACGTGTAGAATAAAAGTTGAATTGTAGGACGTTTGATAAAAATAACACTAGCGAAATTTTAGGTAGTAAAAAATACGTCTGTGCAACATGTGGCAAAGCATACTATCACTCAAACCACTTGATTAGGCACCAGTCATTTGAGTGTCAGAAACCAAGATCATACCTGTGTCCATATTGTAACTATGCTAGCCATCATAACTACCATCTGAAGACACATGTAGCCTGCAAGCATAAACAGTACTTTGGAAACTGGATCATAGAGGATTGGCCGAAGCTGGTCCGAAGATCCAAAGCAAAACATCTGGTTTAGAATATGAGCATGCGTACACTATTTATACTCAGCAATTTCTTCAGAATGTCGAACATTGCTCAGTAGTGAAAATACCGGTACACTTTTCATTTAATTTGTAAAAAATGCATTTTTCATTATTAACCGCTTGGCATGCGAATAAATTCTCAGCCTAATAATAGACCAAAGTTATGGAGTAAAATTAATTATGTTAACTATTTATATAATGTTTATGATATTTTTATGCACTACTAATTTAACGGGAGTTTCGAAATGAAATATAATTTGTAATAATCACCTTATGAATCTCTACTAATTTAATATAACAAATTATTAATTTGTAATTATTTCCCGTCACTTATCATTATTAATCATAATTTAGAGTATAATTAAAAATGGTATCAGCAAATTATATTGTACACCACGTAAGATAAGTAAGTTTTATTACGGGAATGTGTTTTTAATCCATATAGTTTTTGCTGAAAATTGCTCCGCAATTGATCCATACCGGCCAAAAAGGTCCTAATTTAGAACAGAAAGCCATAAAGTTCGGTTTAGATTTTCTTTCAGCTGGAAAGCTGGTTTCTTTTCGCTAATTTTCAGACTTAAGTGAAATGAGTGGAATCACATTTGTCAACCCAAACTAACCCAGCCGCTGCACATGCGAGCAGAAAACTATATATGGTTTATTAACGGCTTCAGGCACGGATTTGCTCTAAACTCATTTTTTTTCGTTCCGTCTGATATAGGATCAGGTTTTTAGATAGGTATCTATTAGTTAAATTTCGCACAAAATAAAGTACTATTAATACTCTTAATAGAGGTCGCTAATATCAATATTTTTGGAGATAAATTGCTTTTACCGCATTACTATGAAGATGGTGACTTATGTCGCTATTACATTAGCACCAAAATAACAAAATGGGGGGTATGACTTCTAATAGCCCGTTAGAGCTCTCTTGAATTGTTTAAGTAGTGGCAAAATTGCGAAATCTGGTGCTTTACAGAACGTCGTTCTGAAAATTAAAAGATTCTTAATAATTCCGAAGATATTCGAAATGAAACGATTTTTTTGAATTCAGATTTTATTTGTTTCTAACTTTAATTTTTAAATTTTTATAAATTGAATGACACTTTCTTAAGGATATTTTTTAGTTTTCGAAGTTTCCCTAATTTATTCCTAAATCTGACGTTTCTTATCTTCTGTACCGACGAACGTCAAGACGATTTTTTAAGTACGAACCTGGTTGTTATGTTATTTCGAGGCATTTTTAATCAAAAAAGTGAAACAAATTTTGCTAAAATTGTATATAAATATTTTGATGACGAATTTTTTAATACCGTCTTGATAACTACAATTAGTTAAAATTGAATTGAAACTCCATTGCTGTATTTAATTAGCTAATAATAACTGTCTAATTTACAGCACAATCTAGATACATACATTAATTTATTTTTAACTCCATAAAAACTGAAATGCTAAGAAACCTATAAAATACTAGAAGGAACAAGCTTAAAATTAATACATTTATTGTAACTATCTACAAATAATTTGCCATATACATTTAGGAATTGCTTTTCCATGTGTCTTTTATATTGTTCTTTGAATTACTCTTCCACGTAAAAAGTTAAATCCTTGAATTATTCTTTCCCTTAAATCATCTAAATTGTTGACAAGAGTGCTATAAATTTCATGTATTAAAGGGATCCATAAAAAATTTGCTGGTGTTAAGTCCTTGCTGGTAGTTTATTTAAACATTTATAATTTTTTGTAGATGCTGGTATTGAATTTTTTAGTTCTAAATTCTCTTCTTCAAGTATTTTAGTTTGTTATTAATATTCCAGTTTTTATTGGTGTTAAGAAGAAATTAATGTAGCTATTTCTATTATGCTATAAATTAGACAGGTTTTTTTACTTAAATGATTACAATCTTTTTATTAAATCCAATGTTTGTTTATAATACATTTTAGACCACAGGACCGTATTAAAAAGTTGATAAAACCATTAAAAATAGCTAATGCCCGGTTTCGGAAGTACCAGATATCTATTGTATAAAGTTATGAAGCCTATAATTACTATGGTTACGATTGTCATAAGAATTATGTGAAGAATAAAGTTACCTATACTCTGAGAAACTAGGCTTAAGTGAATAAAACATTGATATATAATTTTAACAAAATGCGTTTCGTTTTTTGGATTAAAAATTCCTCAAAAACATGTCAAATTCTTATTTATAAAAAAAACCATCATGACATCGGTACAGAAAATACGAAACATCAGATTTAAAAACAACTTACGGCATTTAAAAAAAAATTAACAAATTGTTTTAAGAAAATATCATTTGTTTTTCAAAAACTTAAAAGTAAGGTTAATTAAATAAAATCTAAATTCGATTTTTTTTCCGAATATCTTCGGAAGTATTAAGAATCTCTTAATTTTCAAAACCATTTCGAACCTGTTACGATTTTTGAATAACTCATATAAACACATCACAACCTGTATAATAAACGTTTTTAATTAAATTAACAACACACTGAATGTCTGTCTATCTTTAAGGATTTTCCTCCTCAATACAATGTAATAAAGGCTATGAACCACTTTTGTGACTACAAATCTTGCTAAGATAATTGTTTTTGAAGAACATTAATATTAGCGATAAGAGCATCTTATTTTTCGTAAAAGTGTTCCTACCATCCTAAAATTCTATTTTTATATCCACACCATGGAGGGCGTAAAAAATTTAAGTTATATGTTGAATAAATATGTTTTATATGTATCTGCTTCAAATGGTCATACTGATATCTATATCAGGTGGTTAAAAAGTTATGTAAGCGGGACGAATCTATAGAAAAAAAAAGTTTCGTGGACTTATGGTACTATTCCAACATCACTTACATGCTTCTGAAATTTTCGCACGTAGAAGAACAAACACAAATTTTATATATCTTAAAAACTACAATATATTTAAGAAAGTGTAAGAATGTATTTTTCATATTATATATAATTAGACAATCTGTTATTTTTATGGACAATGTCAGTGGGTTTTAAAATATTTGGGAATTATCTAAACAATTATCATACATTTATTTATATGTTTATACTAACATTACTGGTTACAAACAAATGGCTATAGTTAGTGTAGAAATTCTGATATTCGATTCTACAGGGTTAGGTAGAAAGTTTCCATTTCAAAAACCAACCCAATTTTTTAAAATATCTTAAAGTATTTTTTGATGAAGTGAGCTATCTTAAGTAGAGGGGGAGCAAAGAGCAAATACATTTTAGCAAATATGATGTCAACAGGCCATTACAGATAATAAATAGTACCATGTGCCTTTGTTCTCATACAATGACTATATTTATTTTTGTTATTATACATTAAAAACAATCTAAAAAAAAATAGTGAAGTCATGTTTGCCTTCTGACGTTTCAAAAACGGAGTATTTGCGATTCCTCGTTAGCAAAGCTTTTTCGTTTTTATGGACAAAATTTCCTTCTGAGGTCGTGAATCTGAGTTAAATATTTAAATATGTTATTGTATTTTTTAAACTAACATATGCCCGTCAAAGTTTTTATTTGAGGTGAAAATAACCCACACTACCCCAGACATACTCGATAAGTCCTAGTGGATTGACCTAAGTAAGGAGTGTTAATATATTTATTTAAAAAAATATATTTATATATTATTGTATTTTTTAAACTAATAATAAATAAGCTTGTTGATTTGAGATGATAATAACTCAATCTAACTCAGACATGCTCTAATAAGTCTTTCTGGTTCAATTAAGTAGGAGGGGGGGGGGGTAATATATTTAAAAGAATATTATGATGAGGGGCGTTTGTAGAAAACTGAAAAAATCAAGATTTTGATTTTTTTTCCAGAACAAATTTTTTTTATAGAATAGCTGGTCACTTAACTACAATCTACATCAAAAACCTTACTTTAGAGGCCACTTTATAAATAATGGTGCATACGGTCTAATGTAATTTTTAATGAGTTTTTGATATTTATTGAGAGTAATGCTTGCTTTATTATAAAATACATGGACACTCTAAGAAGTTTGCTCATGTTTTGTCAGAAACTCTAACGTTGGCATTGGCGTCAGGAGAAATTTGATGGGAATATATTGGTGTTTAACTTTGCACCAATATAAATAAAATATTGAAACTTTGAACTCTGATCAGTCGTTTAAATCGAATAATTTAGCATCGGAGTTCAAAGTAGTGGCCCTACGACAGTGATTCCTTTTAGGGATAATATCTAGTTTTATTGAGTTTTAACTATAGGTTTTAAAATTTAATTAACTAAAATTTTAAAATATTTCTAAATAAATAACATTCTGAGAGATATAAATAGAAAAGAAATAAAAACAGTTTTATGGTTTTGAAATCTCGGTTGGTCCAGACTCTAAAATAGTTAGTAACCTGAAAAAGTATTTTACAAATTCATGTTCGGACACAGACTTCCAAAAACTTGGCAAATTTAATTTAGTTGTTGCCGTTCGAGCCTGAAAAAACGTTCAATATAGCAGCCAGGTATATAAATTATATTTATACTAATTTACTGTTTGCCTACTAGGTACGGTTTGTATCACAATTTTTTTATATGTTTGTAAAGGCACTCGTTACATCAGATTGACAAAATGGCTTTACAGGGGGTAAAAAAATGATGACGACTGTCGAGTGTCGTTCAAAAAATGCTGCCCCTCCACCTTATATCTATAACATATTTATTTATAGCCAGAAAAATCTAGCTGGATAAAGCTCTGTAATTTTGATTTTGTATGAGAACATGTAACGAGTAGACCTTAATCTGATAATTTTCTCGTAATTATCATTTGCTGTTATTTTTTCTTTGTGTTACGGTTACTCTCTAAAGTAAATTCGTTTATTAATTTAAATATAGTTTTTTTTTATTTATTCGAAAATCCCAAACATACCAACAGTACCATTTTGACTTCAGAAAACTTCCCATATGCAACTCTCTGGTTGATTTATAAGAAACGTTTTGATATGTAAGCTTATCATGTTTGAATACATTATCTTAGAGCGATTTAAAAAATGTAAAACATATAGTTATATGAGACTTAGCTATTAAATAAGCTAATCCATATAAGTTTTTAATTCTTGTAACTTTAAATAAGTCATTATTAATTTTGAGTTGTATTCCACAACTAGGTTTTGGAAGAATGAGTTCAACGTTTTAGCTAATTATCGTAGATCTATATCATAATTAATATCATCTCCAATATTCTAATACAGCGATGGCCAAAGGTCTGGAATAAAATTCATATTTTTTGAGCAAGCAATGATTTCGAAAAATGCTGAAACACGTTAACTGATTTTGAGTCTTTCACATTTTTAGTTAATAAGAAAATTCCCAACCCCCTAACACCCAGTAACCCCAACTTCTTTGTTTCAAATGGAAGCCTATGTCTTGTGGGGGCTCGTTGAAAAGCACATAAAAAATTGAATCCAGCCATACCAAATAAACAAGTTTTATGTTTGCAATAACCAGGTTTTTAAAATATAAATTAAACTTTACTAAATTCTATTCACAGGTGATTTAATGCCGCAAATGCTAAAAATTTCCTCCATTTACTGTCTGACATTCTCCTAGGCGATAGTAAAAGCCGTCCACAGGATTAGGAATGACTTCAGGTGGTATAATACGTATCTCCGCCGTGATATTGTGCTTTAGATCTTCAATATTGTCCGGTCTATCCGGATAAACTCTTTCTTTCAAATATCTCCAAAGAAAGTAATTTAGGGGCGTTAAGTCGGAGGATCTTGGTGGCCATTCAATTGTACCGCGTCTCCCAATCCAACGATTGGAAACATTTGATGTACCTGCGAACATTAATACCAAAATTTGGAAGAGCGCCATCTTGTAGAAACCAAATCCCTTCATCATGCATATCTGGATCTATTCTATAAGGAGTTAGCACAGGTATCAGTTCGAATGTTAGGAAGTCTAGGTAGCGTTAGGCCGTAAGGTTTTCTTCAAAAAAAATGGACCCAAAATTCTATTGTTGATAATACCTGCCCATATATTAACTTTTTGAGGACGCTGCGTATGCGCTTCTGACATCCAGTGTGGATTTTCCTGAGACCAAAAGCGGTAATTCTGCCTATTAACCACTCCAACGTACCCTCATCCGAAAAAATTATCTCCAGTGGAAAGACATTGTTGTCGTCACACCGTTTCCTCACAAAATTCCAAACACATCTTCCAATACCTCTTGAACAAGGCTACCTTATACGGATGATATTTCGCTTTTTCTGAAAACCTTCGAATTGTGTTCCAGGAATATCCTGACTACGATCCAATGAAACCGTTGAAGTATGAGGATATCCATTTTTTTATCGTCATCCAAAGCAACTTTCCGACCAGATTTAGGCAAATCACGTACTGTACCGTGTTTCTCAAATTTGTGAAATATTTTACTAACTGTGAGATTTGGTTTTCGGGATATTTTGCATTAAATAAATCACACAATAGTCCCTCACTACAGCAGTTATTGTATAAGGCCCCAAAATAATGGCTGTTGCAAACATAACACTTGTTTACTTGGTATGGCTGAGTTCCATTTGTCATGAGCTTTTCAACGAGCCCCGACAAGACATAAGTTTCCGTTTGAAAAAAAAAAGTTGGGGTAACTGAAAAAAAAAGTTTGAGTTTAGGGGAAGAATGTGACAATCTCAAAATCAGTCACAGTGTTTCAGCGTTTTTTTAAAAACATTGCTTGCTCGAAAGATATGAATTTTATTCCAGATCTTTGGCCATCCTATATTCGTTTAAGTAGAGATTTTTCCTTAATCCAAAGGTTGGCCTGCCTGACACAAAATCTCTATGAAATAGGGTATTTAAAATATCCGTCCATCCTTAAAATATGTCAAAAAGCGATTCTATTGGAAAATTCTTTTGAAAAGGGAAATAGATTGCTAGACATAGCTTTCGATGTAATTTTGAAAACGGCAATATAGTTTTAATAGTATAGTAAAACTTGTAATAATATTTTCTTTATATATGTTAAAATGATGTGATTTTATTAATATTTAAAAATGTATTATTTCTAATAAAATAACTTATAATTATATACATCGTCCGTTTTAATCCAACATCTTCTAATATACTGTCACGATCTGTATTTTTTACTTGTGACGCCACGCCTTACTTAACGTGCAGGAGAGTATCCCAGGTTTAGGATCGGACTACGTCAAGTTGAGAAGAGATAATCAAGGAGACACATTGATAAAAATAATAACAAGTTTATTTACAAACAAACTTAACAACGGTTAGTCAGTATATTAATAAAGGCGTGTTTAAGTTTATAGAAGAGTTTAAGAGTTTACACTTTACCCAATTAATATTAAATGCTTGTCTTCTCGAGGGAGGCTCAGTTCAAATTCTTTCTAGAAAGCGTCGTCACTATTTTATTAATAAAGTTTATATGAGCTGGGCTGTCTTTTATTTATGTATTTGTTTTGATATTTATATGGTAAGTTTTTTAAGAGTTTTCAGATTTATGTTTGTCACAGATTTATAAGGCACTTGCAGTACTTTTTAAAAATACCCAAAAAATGCCTTTACTGGAAATTTTGATACTTCACTCGTAGATTCGACTCTCTCTACTTTTAAGAATCCCTCGAGTGTCGTATACCTGTGCATACGTCCATCCAGGTTAGGTAAGGACCTGATCGCCCTGGACCTGTGAATCTTTATATAACATTTGTCAAGTTCAAGTTCAAGCCTAGGACAGGGTGATATTTAATTGGTAGGTTTATGCTTTTTAGTAGTTCACAATATCTAATATCATGTATAAGTATTGTTTTATGGCAGCGCTGATATCATAATCTGGATCCACTTTTGTATAGCCAGCTAACGAAAACTGAACACTTATATTTTCAGTATTTAAGGACAACCCTCGAACTTCGAATAGGAGACAAGGGTCGTGCGATACTTATTTTTGAAAATCTCATCCAGCACTTTATGACTTTAAAATGTTGCATCAATATTTTCATACATAACGAAATTAGAATAGTAAATAGGTCAATGGCAAGAAAGAGTTTACTTAACATTAACCCTAATTTCATCAGACTGACATTTAAGCAATGTTTCTTCTAGTTTTTTTTTTCTTAAAGACGATAATATGTTTATCGTACCTGATCTGATCAGTTCTAGATGAATTTTTAAGAATGTTAGATATGGTCAAATCGATTGTTAGTTTTTAGTAAAATCTAAATAGTTTATTCCATGGTATAAAGGGTAGAAATGATCAAATTTTATTTTATAGAAATAATGGCAATGGGAGTAACCGTGACTATGTTTCTGTGATGCTATCAGTGAAAATATAAAAAGGATACATGAAAGGTATGAGAGGAGTGTAGCCATAGATCCGACGCTTAGTACTAGGAAATTGTTCGAGGTATCTGGTGTGTTACGTACATCAGTCCAGAGAGTGGGATAGATTCAAATTGTTTGAAGTGATGAGTGAAACTATTAACAATAATTCAATCTATTTATTCTACAGTTGTTTTTCGAATGAGTGTTGATTTTGTATGGTATGGTAGAGGGGTCGCTCGGCAAGATTTGCCCTTCAACACGTCGACCACAATTGATCTTTTGTATATACCCTTCCATGTTTCACGAAAATTTTTATCTCTTTCGAGAACCTCAGAATATTTCGCGGGCTGAGCTTTTGTTGATCTCCAAGTGCCACAAGGGCATTTTCGAGATGCCTGAACCTTTGGCGAGTCAGTGCCAGGCATTCGCAGAGTAGATGCTCTGACTTTTCAGCCATAGTTTGGCAGAATCTGCATTGTTCGGTCCGTTTTGTATTATTTTTTTCTAGCTTGAGAAGATTTTTTGTGTAGTTAGGCGAGTGAGAGATGAGTATTTTGGCCTGTCTCTGCCTAGGTACATTGGTCCAATGTGTCTCTTTCCGCCAATTTATGAGCATTCATTACGTGCCTCCAAGTGATGCCACAGAATGGTGCAGCCCCGCAAAAGGCAGCCTGTGCGCCATTCCATGTGAGCTGGTCAGCGGCTTCATTGCCTCCACACTCTCGTGCCCTGGGACCTACATTAGGGTGATTCTGTTTGCCGGTTGATCTGCAGCCATCCGACAATCCCGCACAAGCCGGGAGTTCATTCTGCTAGATGCTAGCGCTTTTAAGGCTGCTTGACTATCTGATAGGATATAGATGTTTACACCTCTTAGGCCTTTTTTGGCACATTCAGAGATGGCTGCATTGATAGCATTAAGTTCTGCTTGAAAGATGGTGGGAGTGTTTCCTAAAGGATCTCACTCTTTCTTTCATCTTGGATCCATCTATGTACCAGGCAAGTGATCCCCTCTCTATTTATTTTAGTATTTCTCCTGAAGTATTGTGATCTTCAATTACCACTTCAAAGGAGCGATAAAAATGGAGTTTTGTTTCCATTGTATCGGTTGGTTGATCAGGTTTCCGGACTTCACTTTTTGTGTCTGAGTGACTCTATGCGCACGCACTGGTCCAGGCCTCCTTTTCTATGCATATGTACAGCTGATGGAGGTCAAGTAGGGTTTCCAGAGCTGCTGTGGGGCAGGTTTTCATAGCCCCTGTTATACCCAGACAGGCTAACTTTTGTACTTTTGTTACCTTTCGCTGTGTTGTTATTTCCTATGTTTTTACTCACCACACTAAGCAGGCGTAGGTTATAATAGGTTTTACAAGAGTGTTACAGGACCACCAGATGAAGAAGGGTTTTAGGCCCCATGTTTTACCAAAGAGTCGTCGACAGGCCCAAAGTGCTGCTGTTGCTTTTCTGATAGTTCTTTCCAGGTGTGGGTTCCAAGTTAGTTTCTGGTCAAGAATGATACCAAGATACATAACCTCTTTTGAAAGCCCTACCGTTGTCCCTCCCAAAGTGGGTGCTTTTTTTGTAAATATTTTGTTGGCTAGACCTTTTCCCTTTTTGTAGACTGCAGAGCGCATTCAATGAGCTAGTCTTCTTGTGCCAGCTCTTCTTTGGGTATTATGCGTAATCCGGGAAAGTCTGTTTCTGGACAGTGCTAATTCATCTATTCCTTCACAAAAGGACCTACATGTTCTTCTTTTATATCTCCGAAGCTCTTTGTTATACTCGGATAGGGTTTTATGATAGTTATCCCAATTCCCCAGTATTTTGGCTTCATTGAAGGCTTTCTTCGACTCAGCCTTTAATCTGTTTAGTGTATTCTTCCACCAAGGCACATCCCTATGGATTGCCACCTTTTTCACAGGATAGCTATTATAATAGCACTTTCTATGTGAAGACCATGAAACCATAATAACTTATTTCTGCCAACGTGTGCATGAATTTTTACATGAAAACTTTCCGTAAAACTGAATTGAAGAAAGTAATCATATCGAGTGGCAACAAGGTCGCCTGAGTTGGCCCCAACAGATTTTTCTATGGAGTCATCTGAGGTCTAGAATTTATGTTGCCCAGTCTGAATCATGGGGGGTTTGCGAAATCGTATAATTCTTGAATGCCACTAGCTAAGTTACACCAGAAATGTTACGTAAAGCAACTAAACGCTTTGAGCAAAATTTATTTTATTGCATGGAGGTAAGTTGGTGTCAATTTCAGCATTTAACATGAAAGTGAAGACTTTTCGGTTTTTAAGGAAAAAATACAAATAAAGTAACATACCTTTTCTAATTTTAGGGGTGAAACTCACTTCCGTTAAAACAATTATAACCCAAACTAACCGAATCAATTCAGTGCCAAATTTTCCCACTTAAGACAATAATCGACGAGTCCCAGGATTTTTCTAGACTTTTGTTTTAAATTTTTTAATTCGAGGTGTCAAGTTTTTATTCGGCCACTCTGCATAAAGTGTGGGTCTAGCTTTAGTATTTTGTTAAATTTAAATTATAAAGCGTGCCAATAATCCAACTTATATTATGAAAATGAGGCTTCATCAGAACATATACTTTTATCAAATTCTGGTAAATATGACACAGGATATATGCAATTTTTAGGATGAACGTGTTGTTAGTTTGATTTACTATGTTTGTTTTAGTGATCCTGGTAAAATGGGTGTAGTATTTGTCGTAATACCTACCATAGAATGTAGTTAAAATTTATCTTTTCTATTTTGGTATTATAAAGAAGTCTTTTCGATACGCAAAGTAGTGTCGAAAAGAAGCTCTTTTCGACACTACTTTTGTTGACTGGTTGCTAGGATATTAACAAAATTGTTCAATATCAAGGCCCACTAGAAAAAATGGCGATACCCAATGGGATTTCTAGTAGTAAAGACGTCAAAAATGACAAGATGGCGACAAAACTGCTGATCGGGACTAGAGTATATTAATGTTTTTCATTAAAAAAAAAAACTGCAAAATAGAAAAAATAGGATAAAATACACGTTTTAAAAGACATTTAGCGCACTCGCACGTTAGGAAACTAACGCGCGGTCTTTTAAAACGTTTAATGCAAGGCAAAGTTTCCCATATTAATGTCTAGCTGAACCTCTTTCTTAGGCGTTCGCTGTTTTTGCATTATAAAACTAACGACAATGAACAGCATTTTTAACTCTTTACTTAAGCCAAGTGGGATATGATGATTTAAATTTGTATGTATTTGTCAAATTAACTGAAATTAATTAGTTTGAGATTTACCATGTAGATATTCTTGAAACAAGTTTTAGCAACAAATGATCAGGAAAAAATGAACACATTTTACGAACAACATGAACTAGGGCAGACTGAACCAAGAAAGGCAAATGCACGAAGAAAACGATCTAGATGCATTGGTTGTTACAAAAAGTTTTCAAAGAAGGAAGGTCCAAATATAGCAATGAGGAATGCCACATATGTTTCCACTGCTTGCAGACAATGTAACAAATATTTTTGTATTAATTGTTTTAACGAATTTCACTACATTACACCCATGTAAATTTAAAGGAGCTAATAACATTTTAAGAAGTTATATTTTAATGGCATTTTATTTTCCTATTGTGCTCATATATTCGTATTTTAGTATGCGGCCGTAGGAAGTGCATATCGGTTTCGAAACTAAACTGCCTCTAACAGTATTGTTTCGTAACGTTTTCATCTCTAACGAACAAATCTTTAACTTGCGCCTTTAGGTACTGCCATTTCCATAGTTATTCTTTACGTACTTTTCCCAAAAAGTTCAGCAGTACACGTCCCGAAACGTTAATACCAAATCCGTATTTTTTCTGGAAGTTTTATCCCGATCGTACACTTCTTGAAACTTTCAATGCGCTCTGGAAATTATTATTTTACCGTGTTGACCCTAAAACATAATACTTCTCAAAAAAATCGATGACCTTAACCAACTACTTCCTTAAAAAAAGTGCTGTCTTTTATTTCAGTCTTGGAAGAATACATTGTAACAGTCTAATTTTATATGCTGCATTTAGCATTAAAAGATTCTATATTTTGTAGCAAGAATTATATAGTATTAACCTCTTCGGTTAATTAATTATAAATTCATTTATTTGACTTCTTGTCAATAAGTTTAGTGGACTTTCAGTTGCAGCATTCATTAATATTAATTAATTATATATATGATTATCAATACATGTATTAGCATTTATAACACTGTTGTGGCCGTAGGTGGCTTTTCTGATCATTCTTTTTCTTATGTTGTGCTCCAGCACTTTGTGACTGCATTGTTTTAGAGTGGATAATCTATTGGCTCGCTGAGGTTTCATTGAACGACTAAAATAAGAATAATTGTGTTATTATTTTAACTGTGCTTATTTATATTGCAATTATTATGTTTACTTACAGTTCTGTAGTTAAGAACTTAGTTACTAACCTAGCTTTGATCCTCATTGGATCGGTCAAATCTATATACTACTTTCAGTTTGAATATTTCACTTGTAATCTCACGTTGATATAGATTTAATTTGTTGGATTTGGGATACTGCTGCTGTTTTATTATTTACCTGCTAATTCGAGAATAATTGTTAGTTATTACATTTTTCTTTCTCTTCAATAGTAAAAAACTAGTACCTGTTGCTTATTTTCTTCATAGACTTGTTGATTTCTGCATAGATTACTCAGTGTTGTTTTTTTCTCATAGTGCTCTAGGGATTTAGGGCGTATCCCTCACATATCTCACTGTGGTTTTCCCTAATTTTCTCTCATCCTTCAGCGTTCTTTTTCTTTTCTTGTTTGTTTTATGGCACTGCTGCAAGGCAATTTGCCAGCACGATTAGGGGGTGACCTCGACGTTGACTGGCTCTAAACCATATCGTGGCCACCAATCATATTGCATTATTTCAGGAAATGTACGTTCCGGATAAATACGTTAAGG
Organism: Pissodes strobi; assembly: GCA_016904865.1. NCBI lineage: Eukaryota > Metazoa > Arthropoda > Insecta > Coleoptera > Curculionidae > Pissodes > Pissodes strobi. Next base: position 254,969 of record MU182344.1, read on the forward strand.
TTGGAATTACGCAATGACTTGGTGTTGTAATACGATTGTTTACATACTCAATATGAACTAAGAATATCTTGAATAAATAACACTATTTAATCTCGAGTCGAACTTTCTTTGGTTTAAAAGATTATTAATCCGTCTTGTTATTTAAATGAATAACGATGGATCAACTGTCCAGCATTTCAAATTTTCTTTTAAAGCGTTCGTTTATTTACAAAACGCTTTAACTGTCGTACGTTCATCAAAAAGGCACGCCGATTTTATAAGCCATTTTTTGATTAGCTTTAAAGCGATGTTTCACAAATTTCCCCTGGTATTTAAGATTTAAAATAACCCCCACTTGAAACTTACAATAACAATGATAAAAACCTTAAATAGTTTGTCCCTCCGCAATTAAAATGGAACTGTGATGTTATAAAAGGTTGGAGGGCTTATAGATATAACACAGTCACGCATACTGCTTAAAAAAAAGGAGTTTACTTAGTCAAATAACGAAGCGCGATCCTTCTAAACGCAATTAAGTATATGCTTGAAAATGAAAACTAGGGACATGTGATTTTTTTTAGCAGAAGTTGATAAAAATCATATTTTGATATTACTCTTATTTTTGTGATGATTAATAATTATCTTAAGAGTCATTTTATGTCACTTTTGCTCCTATAAGAAATACATATTAATTAAGGTAGTGGTGTTAATCGCTCCGTTAAAAACAAATCCCATTGTTAAAGGCTCTATTAAAAACAAATGTGCTTATTGGGTCCTGCTTGCGAATTATGTTATTGTTTTTCCATTTTTTTCAGAGGTTATACCTGTTATGTGTGTTTATATGTGTTTGTATATATTGTCATTTTACGTGTGTTTTTATGTACACGTGCATAATCATCTTGCCTGATAAAGCCAATAAATGGAAATGCGAATCTTCAGGTCATTCACGCATGTGTTAAACTATAAATCTCGTGATTTAAATATGTATTAAATAACAGTATGCTATTTAAATTACCAGATTTGTACACTAATTGAGTTTCTTAGAGTTAGTTTGGGTTACACAAATAGTATTTCAATAGATTATTCACTTCTATTGATGATTGATGGTATTTCACTGATTTAGATTCAGAAGAGACTACGAATTTCACTTTTGTTCAATATTTTTTTAATAACCGACTTTTTCATTAATGTTTTAGTAATAAATGACCAGGAACATACTCCTTTATTTGACGAGCAACATAAATTAGAAAATAGCGAGTTGAGAACCTCAGATAATAGAAAGAAAAGGTCTAGATGCATTCGCTGTTATGAAAAACTATCTAAGGAGGGAGGACGAAAAATGGCAATGAACAATGCCAAACGCGTTTCAACTGTTTGCAAAAAGTGTAACAAATATCTTTGCCTATATTGTTTCAACGAATTTCACTACAGTCTTCCACTGTAAAATAGGCAACAGTTAGACTTGTTTTGTCATATATCATTCAACAATAATAAATATTTTCATTAAACACGCTGTATTTATGTAATGCGGTTTGACTTGAAACAAAATGTGTTGTCCCTCACTATTTTTGTTATTAATGTATTCTAATTTCTAGTTCCGGTTTAACCGGAAAGCATAGATTATTAAAACTGAGACAAGAAAATATTTAAATCAAACCGTTTAGATTCCACATCAGCGCCTCAAAATGCCTGAGAGATCAATGTTCAGACGTCACAGTCCTAAAAAGGATTTTCGAAGAATATATATAAGCGGCTGAAATAGTGCATCAATGATTTTGTTAATTAAAACTTATGCTGTATTTTAACTAAAGCATAACATATCAAGATGACATTTTCTGTGTTTGTGTGCTTAATAGACGGGGTATGCGTTGCCACTTGTAGAGCTTCCTACATGCGTGTGATAAATAATGTATACTGGGTGTGAAATGAATGCTGGCCGGCATTCTTGCAAAAGTTGGTCATTTCCGAGATTTTGCAAAATAACTTTTCATTTCCCTTTTTTTTCTGTACATCTTGCCGGTCTGCAATATATTAATTCGAATTATCATCTACCTATCTTTAATTATAAACAAAAAAATATATTAATCAAGTATTAAATATGTATTGTGCTAGTCCGTATACTTATACTCGTTTTAGAGGAAACTATCTGAGTGAGACGGTGGCTCAGAAGCAGGGAGCTCACTAACTTATCGTGCGAGAGGTATCGGGTTCGATGCCCGGCGCCTTCTTCCTTCAAGAAACTTTTTTTTTTTTAATTTTGTTTAGTTTTTAATTTTATTTTGTTGAAGTTTTCAGTTCTATCGTGTGGTCACGGTGTATTTCTTTTTATTTCTTTTTAAAATGCAAAGTTTGCCAAAAATTTCGACGTTTTTATGTCAGGCAAACATTTATTTCCTGATATATGAACAGCAGTTGCGGCGTTAGCAATGGCAACATAAACAATGAATACAGGGTATAACAGAAGTTAGACGTAAATTAAATACAGTAAGTTCTTCCAAAATGAAAACACATGTAACAGTCAATATCCTCAGGTCCCTAAATGCCACCCTGCAGTCATTCCTGATCTTAAAAATCTTCCTTTGGGAATCAACAAACAAGAAAGAGTAAGAATGCTTTATTGCAACATTAGTTATTGGCATCTAAGTAAAACAGAGTTTTATCCACAGTACCGAAAGAGAATATTTGCACTCGACACGCGTTTCGCTAACCATGTTAGCATCATCAGGAGACGATTAAGTTTGATCATCTGACTTATAAATCCGAATATTTTAGAGAAAGAGAGCAAAGGCCCTGAAGATTACGTAAAAGGACCTCGTGATTGACACAGTCGGAGGTCCTACTTCGGTCACCGAATAACACAGCACTGTAACGATCAGAGTGAAAGGCATCAAATATACGAAAACCACTTGAGAATTACGTTTTTCTGAAAAAAAAACTTTAATCTGGATCGAAAATGGCCGTTTATTTTTGGCTATTTGTTGTTATTAAATTAATTAGGTTTGCAATGAGACCATGGAAACAGTCACATATATTGGTCAGAAATGAAAGTTGCATCTAGTAAATGGTTACTTTTGATTTCATGTTAATTACATTTGTCTTTTTACTGAGATAAAGTGTTACTGATTTTCATATCTCTGGCACGAGTTAAATAAGTTAATTTGATTGTAACGCTTTCTACGGCAGTTTAAACCATTTATTTTTAGTCATTTTTTAAATCAGATGAATTTCTCTGCCATTTATGAACTTTGTTGAAATATCCTAGCCGTTAAATAGAATTTGTCGGTTATCGCACGCAATCACATTCATGGTATCCGAACATCAGAAAAATCTCTAGGATTTTGGTGACTGATTCATTTAAAATCGCATATTTAGTATTTCACTAATTTAGATTCGCTATAGAAATCAAATTTCACATCTATTTGACATTTTGGTAACCACTAAATTTTTCATTAATATTTTAGTAATAAATGACCAGGAACATAAATTGGAAAATACAGAACCTAGAACTAGAGATAATAGAAGAAAAAGATCTAGATGCATTCGCTGTTATGAAAAACTATCTAAGAAGGGTGGTCGAAAGATGGCAATGAAGCATGCCAAACACGTTTCAACTATTTGTAAAAAATGTAACAAGTATCTTTGTTTATATTGTTTCAACGAATTTCACTACAGTGTACCATTGTGAAGTGATTGAAGGTTGAATTGGTTTTGTTATTTCAACAATAATAAATGTTCTATTTTTATTGACAATCTCTTATATTAAAGAGGCTTTATTTTCTGAAATTTTGTTATTACTTTCCTTCGTATTTTTATTTACACACATTTTTTCTATACAGACTGTCAGCAGTATTGCTGATCCTTATACAATGAAAATTAATGCTATATTTATGGGTTACTGCTTATACAATATTATCCAAATATTCAGCCAAACAGAAGCCAATTTGTGGCTAAGCGATGAATTCAGTCAGAATTGTATACGCCCATATATTCTGGGCAATATAAATGTGAAAAGCCGCATGGACTTGGATAAAATTAAAGCAAATTTCCATTGAAATGAGATCAGAGTAAAAACAAAAATAAATAGGAAAAAAGGCTTTGGAATCGTTTGCACAGAAAATAAGTTAAAAATCAGAAATAAGGCTGTCTAGTTCATTCGTTCATTCATTTGCAGTTTTCAGGACCAAAGATAAGCTTATTTGCGTATGTCATATTTGGGTGTTTGAAGCTTCGAAAGTAAATACGTTGCAAAACATCAATTTCAGCCTAAAAGAAATGGGTCAGAGTATTATCAACCATTAACATCAAATCGGTTCGTGGTGAAATCAAATATTTTTTGACTTAAAATATACCGTCTCATATTGTACTTCATTTTTTATTTTATATTCATCGCTTATACTGTGTGCTTATTATTTCTTATATTATATTGTTAATCTGTATAAATGTGCATAAGAGCCCAAACTGAAACCTGTCTCACCTAGCGCTGCTAGGGATAACAAAGGGTCTTCGTTATTACGTTATCTCATAAAATAAGTAATTAATGAAGGAGTCAGTCTTTTAGATTGGTTACTAACGAGCATTGGCACAACTACCAAAAATCGTAAATAATAAATATAACATTCTCGAAAAGCCGATCCAACTACCATTTTTTAGCCTAGCCATCACCCAGTGATAGAAAATATGTACTGTAGGTAGTAAAGTAATATTTTGAAGCCCGTTATATACAACACGCTTATAAAGCACTTGATCCACCCTGTGTAATTAACGTAACATAATATAATAACAGTATTTTATAAACCAGCTGCCCACCTATCTTTAGGGATATATTGGCCAAATTAGCCGACTATACTGCAAATAATAACCCCTGTATGATACTGGGTTTGTTTATTCTCTAAGGTGTCAGAACTTTGTTTGTTTTAAAACTTCTTTTTTCACCACTTTTATTCTTTGTGTAGGTATTCGTCTATCCTCAAATTAATAAGGTTATTGATTTCTTGCTCAAACATATTCAGAGATTCCTGAGGCGATACCAGAACGCAATATTCAACTTCTTTGAGTATATTTAATGTTATTTAATTCTTATTTTTAGACGCTTCTTCCTTATTTTCATGCAGCTCTTCTGTTATATTTCCCAATTTAACAGCGGGACTAGTATTGAATTATCGGCCTCATATGAAGATGTCATATGAAGTAGGTCTTCTTATTAGTATCTATGCTATACTAAACACTAGATAAATATATTCGAAAACAAAATCTTTAGGAATTTGTTGATTGATACACAAATAGTATTTCCATACAGCATTATAGATTTTGAATAATAGATTTCTTGTTAGCTGCAGAACGATTTCAGACAATCACTCGCACTGGTTATCACTTTCATAAATATTTTAACACAGCTCTGAGATAGAAAGTCAGAATTCTGAGTTAAAAAGTCAGAATTCTCAGATAAAAAGTCAGAATCCTGAGATAAAAAAGTCAGAATTCTGAGATAAAAAGTCAGAATTGTGAGATAAAAGGTCAGGATTCTGAGATAAAAAGCCAGGATTCTGCGATAAAAAGTCAGAATTCTGTGTTTAAAAGATTACGTAAGAAATATCGTAATATCGATCCAGAATGCTATAGTGTTAGCAATCGTAGTCATATTGGAGCGCATAAAACAAGGCTTAAAGTGTTGTTGAGTTTGGAACAACTTTTAGTTATAGATAAATGTAAAGTACTTAGATTACTATTTATCTTTTTATCTCAGAATTCTGACTTTTTATCTCAGAATTCTGACTTTTTTATCTCAGAATTCCGACGTTTTTTATCTCAGAAATCTGACATTTTATCTCAGAGCCGATTTAAAATATATTTGTGTGACCCCAGGACGCCGTCGTATATACTTGCTTTGTCGCCACTGATTATGCAAAATTATTATTGCTTCTGTAGTTGTCAGTTGAAAACTTGCATCAATTCACTCTGATATTCGATTAGCAAATTATATCTAGGCCATTTGTGATGTACTATGATAGGGCATTCAGTACACATACACAGTCCAACAGACATTTTGGTGCCTGCGATTTTGGTTAGGTAAGTTTTGGGTGGAGAATCTTAAATAGCAGTCGGATTTGGACTATCAAATCTAGTTTTTGAGATCCGTCATATAGGCCTCTTACCAGTTAAATGAAAGACAAAAAGTCGAAAGTAAGGCATTTATTTCGCAAAGTATCATATTTTAAAGAAAACCTAGGTGAAGATTCTATTAGGACATTTTAGCTATGGAAAATTGAGATCAAGAAAGACGGGATAGCCACACGATGGCCGAATACTGTTGCAGTCTTCAGTTAGTCTCTCCTGGCAAAGACCATGTTAGAAAATTATATAAAGAATACGACTTAGTAGTAGTCAACTATCATGTGCCTATGCCATCTTCTTGATATTTATCTTCCATAGTGTTAATATCTTGATGGAACCTTTCCTTTCCTCGTGTTTTTCGCTAAACTCATCTAGGATTTCTGGAAACCGATCCAAGTGGTTTTGGAGATAATGAACTTTTAAGCTCATGTTACAACCGAGAATGTTAAAATTAAAATGCATATTTTCCGCTAATTCTATGTTATTTTCTGTCTTATGATTTCCAAGAATATGGTGTACTACTTAAAGAAATGAACACCAAGCATCAGATTCAATCTCACTCTGTAAGGGTATGAATAGGACCTCTTTAGCAGCTGTTATTCTAAATATTTCGGCTCTTTATTGCTCTTGGATTAACCAATTCGTATTGAGCCAACTTTGTTACCGTTGTGTCAGAGCAAGTTTGAAACTACGTTTTGAATTTTCAATAAAATTTCTCCTTTCTTTGGTATTTATTCTGGGGAATCCCTCTTTTCTAAGAATCCTTTTGCATCGTTGCAGAATACCCGGTTAATATCCTTAGAAAAAAAGGCCGGCACATTCATTTTTATTTTACGATAAAATGACGTGTTCGTGCATAGATAAACTAGATTATTTTTATTTAATCTGGAGGCAGGTAATTAGGAAAGCTCCGTAGAGAAGTTCAGGTGTCTAATGAGATCTTTCAGTTCTTGCTGATTGTAATGTTGGTTGGGGACTTGCTGAATCTGTTTCCGCATCACTGTAATTTTTTGATTGCATGCATTGAATATCATCAGCCGTTGATGATTCTGTATCATCATCTCGACAGACTTCAGAATTCTGGAATAGGAATTTCAGAATGCAGTACAGGTCTCTGTTGAATCTAGATGGGAATATGTACATTTGTGTCGATTCTTCCAATTGATGCGTTTGATATTGACGACCGAAAATAGTAGCAATCATAATGAGTTCTTGGTTCCTCCAAATCGTTGATACTCCAAACTTTAAACACTTCGTCCAATTATTCACTGGCGTAGATGTTCACGACGCACGTTTTACATACCAAATTTGAAGCCTAAGATCTTCCAAGTGAACGCTAAAATAGTCCCTTTTTTCCTAGTCAGAAACAGGTTTTCTACTTTCGTTCAATGTATAATAACTACATACATATCAAACATCTGGATGAACCACACAGCTACTTCTATTTATGGATGTCATGGGTGTAATTATTAAATGTTTTATATTAGTAAAGATCACCGAAATTTTACACAAAATAATAACTTCATCTACGAAAAGTCAATAGTAAACTGAACTGGGTAAGGCAGAGGCAGACACGAGTTAGTGGTGGGGGTGAAGCGGCTATAGGTAGATCGGGTTAGTTATACCCAAGTACTTCAAACTGGCTAATTAAAGTATAATATTAGGGATGAAATTTCAATTATGACTTCTCAAAATATCATTACATGAGTATTTTTTTGCCATTTCTCAGCACAAAATTCAATTAGAGCTTCAAAAATAGAAAAAAGTAATTCTTGATTTTTCGTCACCAAGAAAATATGACATTTTGTTGACATGTGTTATTTTTAGATTCATATCATTGTATTAAACTATTGAAGTTTTATTTTGTGTTTTAATTTTTCTGTTTGATTCAACAGTGACATGTAAAATTGCCAATTCTTGGACCATTGTAAAAGAGTACTTTTATTTGTAACGATGGTGATTTCGTATTTCTTATTTTATTTTACGTTTTACTGCATGTGATTTTTCAGTACTATTTCTTTCATTCTCTTAAACTACCTTTACTGGTACGGTGACTCATATTTTTACTGTAACTGCTAGTTTGCGTCACTTTTAATATATGAAGACAGGACTTCGTATAGTATTTATAATTATTTTAGGTGCTTTCGCATGTAGCAAATGTAACAGACGTTACAAATATACGCAATCTCTGCGACTTCATCAAAGAGTGAAATGCGGAAAGCAACGCACCCATTTTTGTCCTTTGTGCTCCATGGGATTTTGGCACAAACAAGGATTGGATAAACATCTGAACCATAGAACCTGTTCTAAATAGCTTAATTTATTAGTTGTAGCTTAAGCAGTTTCTTAACCAAGCTAAATCTATCTATTATTAATTATATTTAAATTTTGGTTTACAATATTTATAATAATTATTGTAGGTGCTTACGCATGTGACACATGTACTAAACGTTACAAATATTCAACATCCCTTCGACTACATAAAAGGGTAAAATGGGGGAAACAACGTACCCATTTTTGTCCTTTGTGTTCCATGGGTTCTTGGCACAAGCAAGGATTGGAGAAACACCTGAATCATAGAATCTGTTCCAAGTAGTTTAATTATTACTTGCATCTGGAGTAAAAGGGTGAAGTGGGCGCTATAACAAATTTGGGCTTATCTCATTTTCATTGGATCTTTCTTGGCGTCCATGTTACTTGAGAAAATTTTAAAAAATCGTTGAATTTATTTTCCTAATTCGCCTAATCAAAAATTAATAAATGCTGTGAAGCACTGAAGCAAAAACTATTTTGTATTGAGATATATTTTTACTGACTAGGTATTATAATATGTAGGTAGCAGTTTTTTTAAATAAAATATTTTTTTATTTATTGTATGGTTTTGCTTCCTATATCCTCAAATATATTTTTTGCATTTGTGTCAGCTATTTCATACCCTTTACCTATTTGCGTGCCACTTAATAAAAACCTTAACAAACATCAGAAAAGTTCGAAGCCGATATTGATGTGCCGACAGGAATTATGAATGTTTCTCATTGAGTCACCTGGCTATGACATTCCATTATTTCTGAGGTATCAAGTGCGCTGTACAGTCGCAATTCGGTTATTTTTTACAAGCGCTCTTATTATCATTTTCTATATTTTTAATTGTATTTTAAGTCTTTAGCATGTGCAATAGCAAATATTTACACCGAAAATTTTATTTTATAGTTCAGGTGACTGATTTTTTTTACAAAAAGCACAAACGTTTGTTAGAAACGACTAAAATAAAGTCAACGCATATTTTTTTATATTTCGCAAGGAATAAGGTGTAAACATATAGTCACACTAGCTTAATCGATTTAAAATTTAAATTAACATACGTACAAATCTCATTAGTATGAAAAGTTATGAAATAATCAATACAAATACCCATATTATATTTCCTATACATTGTGCGACCTACCGACGAACATCTCTCTCCTGCACCCCGTTTTAATTGTTTTGCTTGGGACTGAGACAGCGATATGATTATTACGATCATATCTAATGTTATCAGAAATTTGTATATTCTCTTCAAATATGGACGGTATATTTGAATAAGTTTCTTTTCTGCTTGGAATAATATTTTCCAGAATTTGTTGGGAGGACGCCATACGTAGTTGAGGCCATAGTAACTGGGGCATTATCCTTCAAGCACACCAATATAATTCCCTTATTTTCAGATATTTTCGATTCAAAGTATTCTCTCATTTTTATAGACATTGGATTTTTACTTGATAAATTTGAATTTTCTCTCGAACAGTACCGGTAACACCACAACCTAGATGCAAGCAGGCCAATACCAATGCGACACGTGCACCGACAATTTAAAGTGAAGGGAAGCTTAAAATTTAGTAAATTGATGCAGCTTAAGAATTTGGCATCTTAAAGGACCTTTATTTTTAAGAACAGAGATTCGCATGTCTATGTCTGGGAAATTAATGAACCAACATGACCTATTGATTTCATTTAAACTCAACTATCGTCAAGTACCAAAGATTCAAGATGAATATTTGATATGTTTTAATATTATGTTATCTCATCTAAAAAAAATATAATAGTAAAAGAACTTATCAAAAAGTTTTGACATCATTCCTAATACGACATATTTATTTCAGAAACCGTAGTGTCAGTCCCATCAACCAATTTTTGTGTACTCTTAGATTTTATACTATGTCAGGCCACAAGCTCAGAAGGAGATATTTATAGGCATGGATCCTTCGGCAGCATCGAGAATAGTGGCAAAAGTATTAAGAGATGTTGCAAGATTATTTCCTAATTTCATCAAAATGCCAGAAGGATAAGGCATAATTCATATGCAAGAATGGGAAGAATCCCTCGTGTCATTTATTTTCTTCCGTCTTTTGCAATTTTGTATTGTTTCATTCCGGAATATTACCACCGTCCTTACTCAACTTGCATAGAAAGTGAGACAGACACAACTCTCGAGCAATCCTATTTAGCTTGGGGCAGGGTAATCAATACTCAACATAATATGTTTTTTTTGGCAACTTTGTTGGCTTATTGGCAAAAATGTAGCATACGCACCATGGGTGAAGTGGCTTGTCCAAATTTCAAATTTATCAAACTGTTTTGGATATAGGGTTGCTGCCCTATAAATATCAAAATTGATTAGGTATTCATTCTCTGCGTTGAGGCAAAGTGTGTTTGCCAAAATATTTAATTAAATGAAGGGTAAAGGCTGTGTGCATGTACGAAACTTAGTAATGAAATACTTTGTATATCATGCAAATTTTAATTCAAAAGGAATCATGAAGAGCGTAACAGAGCGCTTTCGGCCGTAGCCATCATCAGTGTTACTTGTCAGTAGACAAAGGACATATCCATGGATCAAACACAACAAAAATCGACAATGGTCACAATTAAATATCACACATTGTGCGTCACATTATGAGAAATGGTTCAGATACTTTAGATTAAAATAAAAATTAAAAAATATGAAATTAACAACAAAAGCTTGGTACAAAGACCCGTGCTTTTGGATGACACAATAATGTGATACACAATGTGTGATGTTTAATTGTGACCATTGCCGATTTTTGTTGTGTTTGATCCATGGATATGTCCTTTGTCTACTGACAAGAAGTAACACTGATGATGGCTACGGCCGAAAGCGCTCTGTTACGCTCTTCTTGATTCCTTTTGAATTAAAATTTGCATGATATACAAAGTGTTTTATTACAAAATATTTAATCATGGAGTCGTCATAGTTGAAGTGCTTTCTTGGTTTGAAATTTTTTAAAAAGTTTTCTAGAAGCTTAAGAGTTAGCTTCTACATCTTATCATATTTAGCGGGCTTTGTGTTGTCGGCACGTGCAGAAAGCGCATTATATGTCTAAATCTGTCACGACAATAGTTTCCTTTATTATATAATTACCCATGTTTGCTTCGCTATCCCAGTTTAAATTCTTCTCTGGAAGTTATATATTCCGGCAATATCAAAATTCCTATGAAGCACTTGATCTCCAACGAAAAATTTGGATCAAGGCTGTTACAAAAAGAGCGTATTTCCTTGACTTTACAAGCAAATAATCTGCGGGCAATTTTCCCGAACTTATGTTCGGGAAAATTGGCATAGGAAATGTTGATATTTTTTTAATATCGCTATCAATCCATGCTTTTTTTCGGTTTCTCTTTTGGTTTTACTATATTTTTTCTCAACACTCAATTACAACCTCACTAGCACCTTCTTCAACTTGTTCTTTTGCTTCATTTTCCCACTTGACGTATTCCAATCCTGTTATACTTTCATTCTCGCCATTTAATCGTTATAAATGATACCCAAAGCATTTTGTGTAGAAAATCCTCGCCTATAAAAAATTGACTTTTTGAATATATGTAAGGCTAGTGGTGACATAATATGTTTTTGTAAATAAATCCAAGCAAAATTCATGATGAGATAATGAAACTTACAATGTAAGTAACCTTATGGCATAAATAGAAATTCAAATTATCAGGCAAGGCAGGAAAATATTTGTACTTACACAAACTTGGGTTCCATAATTCTGGCATGTAAAACAATGTCAATAGTTGCGGACTGTAAAATTAGTCAAGAATAAGGGTCGAAAGGGATCAATCACTTCAGCACGACTCATTGTGTATTGACCGATTTAGTTCAAAATACCACCACATCGGCTGATTAAAGAAAGCACGCACCGCTAGTTTATGGTAACACCAGCCTTTGGAGGATTGGTTATGCTGTAATAAGATCGTAATTTTATTGTTCTTTATCATAGTAGTCATTAAGCAACCATCTGCAACAACTGTCACCGATAGGCCTATTTGAAATAAAACGAATTACGTAATCCAATAAAAAAATAGTCACGCAAATTTTTCGTCCGAAGTTAATTTCGCAGTCATGAAAAACTCGACATATTTGTGCTTGGTTTGCGGAGGTTATGGTTGCATTTCCATATACTTTAGCTTGTTTTTTTTTTATACGCAATAACCTCCAGAATGGATGTCTTTGCAATGCGTTTGAATTTAAATTTTTGGATAGCTTTGTATAATTTATTTTTCTAATTTTAGCTTTTGCATCAGAGAAAACATTTGCATGTCCTGTATGTTCAAAACGCTACAAGCTGAAAACGTCGCTTCACAATCACCGAAAATACGAATGCGGCAAATCAAAGTCTTTTGTCTGTCATTATTGCCAGCGAGGATTTCACTATAAGCACGCCTTAAGTTCACATATCAAACATAAGTCATGTTTATTCAAGCAAACATTAGGATGCTTTGTATCCAATTCGCTTGGTGATCCCGGCCTCCAATAGGATCAGCTGCCTTCCGCCAATGAACCAACTTGTGGATTCATATCTTAGATAATGTTATTTTCTAGCATGTCACTGCCAAAGTTTGCTTAATACTTTGAACTTCTTTCTTAAAAATTGCTAAGTGGTAGAGTATTGGATCATCGTCGTATAATAACCTAATATGAGGCTTAATTATCTGCGAGCAGTTTTTTACACCTGCTGGTGACGTAGAACAAGCGCCAGTATCACTTCTCTTAAAAATACGATACGTCACTGCTAAAAGTATTTGGTTATAACAAAAAGAGGCCATAAAATTTGCAGTTTTCTTTTTTGGACCCCCCCCCCTGTATCCATTTTTTATTTGCGTTTTATCTTGAAGTAAAATGGTGTCGTGTATTTTTTGTTCTAGCATGCTTGGTAAGTACACCAAACGAGCATGTGCGTTTCCAGCTTTCAAAATGGCGAATTTAGGTCAGTTTAAAATTTTCCAAATAACTTCTAAGGTGCAAAAAAGAAACCATTCTAATTCAGGATAAAACGTAGATTTTATAAGGTGTTTTTGCCAGCGTTGTATTATTTTTTTTTTTGAAAATTTTGTATTGATGTTGGTTGGTCTTGCGCATGTCACTGATGGAAATTAAAATTTTATATAGTAAAAATTGCTACTACTAATATGTTGCTAATATGCCTGGGACGGTAAGTTCCAGTAACATAATTTGTTTGTGTGCATAACAGGTTATCTATCGCAGTCAAAACTGACATTGACAACTAGAAATGACGATCCCTCTTTCTAGTTGGTTGGAACACACTTATGTGTACGAAACTAAATGTTCTAGCTCTAACAATTTCTGAGGTTTTTAAGAAAAAGTGTTTTTGATTTTTGACCTCACCTATTTAGGAAATACATTTAGACGAAATTTTCAACTTGAGCTTTAGAATATGGCGGATAGTTTCTCAATTACCGTGTGTATTATGTATCGTGTTCATTTCAAGAACAGTCAATGGGAATCTATAATACCATCGCACAACTCGTTTTCTTTTCAAACTCTGTCGGGAATTGAATTTTATAGAAAAAGTGCCAAGTACTTAATAGAGCCATTTGTACTTTTTCGCAACAACTAACGGAAATCCTGTTTGTTTAATATGCCAGACATCAATATTTGCTTTCAAGGAGTACAGTTTGAAAATACATTTTTCTTTGTAACGTTTAGGTACGCTAGCTTGTCTTCAAGGCTGACAATTTTTCACAATCCAGATTATGTAAAAAAAATATATATTGAATTTGTAAAGGAATATCTTAGGGCATTAAATTATCTTATTTTGTCTTATCTATAATAGTTTAATTTGTGTGTCCAAACAAAAATGAACAAAGACCAGATTATATGCAACCAAAAACCTTAAGTATATGCGCATATATATGCTTTTTTTTTTATTTATGCAGGATATATGCAAAAAATACATAAATATGCAATAAATATGCAGTAATAAAACAACTAAATTTTGATATTCTAAATTAAATTTTCCCTATATTAGGTAGCTGAGTATTGAATTAAAATAAACTAAGTTCTATATACTTTAACAAATACAATTTTCCTATATCAATTTATATCAAACTTATATTAATTTGAAAAATTATGAACCGCACTAGTTATTACGTGTACTTCAAGGCTTTGAACTAAAAAACTGTGGCGTCTATCACTAAGGACATTTTTATACAAAAAAAGCCACCTCGCTACATCTACTGCAGTTATAGGGCAAAGTTTTAATTTTAGAACTAAGGCAGGTTCAATAGCCAAATTAGTTACAGTTTTCCCTGACCTTATGTTTATGACCTACCTTAAAACCTGTGTTTTTTCTATTAAGCTTTCTAATCTTGCCACTACTGTTTTTCCTACCTCACCTCGTATTTGCTTCTACACATTATGTTTCTATTATGTTCATCGACTCTGGTAGCAAGATACTATCTGCTAGAACATACATAGTTACACTTAATATATATTAACTACTGTTCCACTTTAACATTTTAAAATATTTCTTTACACTATTGGGTGCCGTGTAAACCATCAGACATTTGTGAAATTCGATCTTTCAATTTTTGGAAATTATCTTTAAGTGGTAATGGTATTCCGGTCAAATTCGCCTTGTAAATCTGCACTCTTTATGGGGCCTTTATGAATATTTTTTCACATTTGCTATTAGGTCACTGACCAACGAGACGGGAGCTCTAATAATTTCGGAACCCCATTTAATCCGTGAGCTAGGCAAGTTACATGAATTAAATTTTTATATAATATTTTTAAATTCTGTCCATTCTTAACCATATACGGCGCAGCATCGGACAAGAATTTTATATATAGGCTTTGAATTCGGCAAAAAGAGATGTGTTAATGTTTCCTGATTAAAACGGGTAACTGAAAGATAGTTTGTTTTTTCCAGTTCTTTTGAGCTGTGAGGGAAGCTTTTTCAGGTTTTTCTTCTTTGAGTTTTCCGATCATTAAATTAGCTATGTACTTCGAGCAGTGCACAAAGCTGTTTTGTCGACAATAAAGGTACATATGGTTATCTCCAACTTCGCTCCTTATTTTATCTAGCACGGTTCCAAACGCCTGTTCAACGACGTTTTTCCTTATAATGTTGATTCATCAAGACTTTTGGATACTTTTGCAGAAAAGCCTTTACTCAGCATCTGAAGGAATATTAGCAGCCAAAAACATTTTACACAGATCTCTCTTAAATTCTAAATGGCCATGGTTTTCGTTTTTAAAGGTCTCAAAAGAGTGCTTCAACGTTGACTGAATGGGACCGAACTTCATCTTGTTAACCTTAGTAATGTGAGATGGCGTCTTAATGTGTTGGTCTATTTGGGAAGGAAACAACTTTTGAACAAGGCTTGTAAAAAACGTGATCGCCGTCCAAAACAAGTTCTGGATAAGGCTTAATCCATGAGGCACATTATATTTTCCACATAATCACCACTTTCGTTTTCACTTTCACATTCTTTGGGCGTACAATACTAACTGCGGCTACAACAAATGACGACCTCAATAATAGTGGTAAACTCTATCAAATGTGAAGAAATAAATCTGGCCAAAAAAACGCACAGACCAATTTCTCAATAGAAGAATATTTTATTACATTATGTATTGTATTACTGTATTCGCCTATTTATTGCCCTCTTAGGGAAATCCCAACCTAATGAGATCAACACGTAAGAAAATAACACAGAAAGCCCAAATCATGCTTGGATATGCAATAGTTTTTAAAATGTGCATTTCTCCTTCAAAAACACAAACATATTGAAGAAGTGCATATACCTATATGCAAGATGCATAAAATCCGGTTTTTAACCATAAGGAGTTTTAACAAACTAGCTTATCTAGAACATAGCGAAGGGTTGAAAAACTGCGATTAATTTGGCTTTAGAAATCATATATTGGTTTGCAATTATTTTGACACTGGCATCGGATGGGAGCACATATTTACATGTTCATATTCTCTTCTATGGAATCCATGAGCACTTGATATGTGACACATTTTAGAAAAACGACGAAAACAAGATATCTTCTACCTTGATATTTGTCACCAGAAAAATATGGGTAACAAGTCGGTTGGATTTGATGCATATTCGGATGAGGCTAAGCGGGTTTACGCAGGTTTTTGAGCTTAAAGATGCCATTCAAGAGTTTAGTAAAGGTTTAAAAGGAGATACAGTAAGAATCTGACGATCAGAAGTGATTAATTCAGCCACTTAATCAATCTTAAACTTGGAGTCTCGGTTAAAAAATATTAAAAATCATTTAGTGCATATTCTGATCGCTCCCATCGAAGCTTTTTAAATGACTTAGAATTCTTTAAATGAGGATGAAAAGGAAAAAAAGTGTTTTCTTAAATATTGGAGGGGCCTCGAACTGCCATAATACTATTTACTGACTGATCGGTTTTGTTGAAGTTTTATCGACAGAGATGAGAGGTGCGAGTACTTAGGTCTTTACGAAGTTTTTTGGGAAATATTAATAATCATAGAGTTATATTTTCGAGCATAGATTAATTTCCTCTAATTGGTTTATGACAGAATTGACTCTGATGGACTTAAATTCCATATTAGGAATAAAGTCATTAATGAGGCCCTTGTGCGTTCTTGCAACTTTTCAATATTTATCGAACGAGATCACGTGTTTAATTGTTAGAGAAGTCCGACAAGTTCGGCATGTTGGAGAAGGTTCTCCTTTGAGTAGGAAGGAAGGTTCTCCCTTCAGTAGGAAGGAATCGAGAAATGCGAATGAGCTACTACAAGCAAGAGGGAGAGATAGAGAGAGCGAAAGAGAGAGAAAAAGCGAAAGAGAGAGAGAGAGAGAGAGAG
>MU182344.1:272312-320269 GCA_016904865.1 Pissodes strobi
TAGAGAGAGAGAGAGAGAAGGCGACTCCAACTCCATTATAGGTCTGTGATATCACTAAAGAGGGCTATAATTGATATCTCTATTAATCT
Source organism: Pissodes strobi (assembly GCA_016904865.1). NCBI lineage: Eukaryota > Metazoa > Arthropoda > Insecta > Coleoptera > Curculionidae > Pissodes > Pissodes strobi. The sequence goes on from MU182344.1 coordinate 272,402, forward strand.
TTTGGAGCTCGAGGTTATTTGAAAGGGCAAGGTTACTCACTGTGGGAATTTTTGAAAACGCAAGAGCTCTAGAAGGTGCACATTGTGGTACTCTAAAGGTTGACGGATTTTGGTATTGTATCTTATAGTATAGTGTTGTATGAAAGCGTAGAGAAATGGTTAAAATTACAGGTGATCCGGCTTGAGTGGCAGTTGCGCCAGTAAGAGGAGATATTGATCAGATAAAAATACGTAATCATCCATCCTGGGGATCCTTTGGAATTAGTTGCCAATGCCTACGAGGATGATACGAAAAGCTCCGAAGAAAAGTCTCGATTCTGAACAGGATCTACGATTTTTTAATATGAACGTTTGGCCGAGTCGTAAATAAAACCTCCATAGTTGAGCTATCTAGATTCTGTCGATAGCAGGTACTTATAAAGTTACGAATGTCAGTAGAGGTCTTGGCGAGATTGAGCACATCTAATATTAACCGAACATATATTAGCTTGCCTTTGAAGTTTAATTTCTTTGAGGGCGTTTTTGGGCCTATACGTTAATGATTTATCTAGAGATTTTTGTATTACTTTTATTTTGTGTTTAATTCTTAAAATTTTAAAAATATTTAGTTTAATAAATATAGTTGATCATGAAATTATCTCTATTTAGATAAATTGAAGAACGTCTAATTAAGTGTTCATATTTTAATATATTGAAATGTTTCCGCAGTAGCATGTTGGTGTTCCTTTTTGGGAGCCCGTAATTGGTTAACAATTGGTGTGAAGAAGCTAAATTTATTACCTTCGAATTTTATATTATTTAATTCCTGAAAATTAATAAGATAAAATAATTGCAAAAATCGCATATCATAAAAAGAAAAGTTCTAATGAAGTAAAATATGTAAAAGAAGAACACTAATATTGAAAGGTGGTGTAATTATTATTGAGATACAATAGAGAGCATGAGTTTGTAATCAAATTTTGTTTATTTTCAATTGTGATAAAAACTCTAAAATGTGATTTTCAGTTTAATTATATTTTCGAAACTTACCGTACAGTCGCTGACGCTTAACGAAAACACAAAAGTTTGCCAGTGAAATTCTAAAAAATAAATAAAATATAGCTAATTAGAACAAGATCTAATAAGTGTACCAGTTCTGATGTAGAGCCATATAGAAAATTTTACTTATTCACACCCTTTCACGTGGACTATGCATATGTCGTTCATATTTATCAAATATGTCTGGCATATAGTTCACGTTTACAATGATCTAGTAATTTTAATGTTTCTTTACAATTTACGAGCCATTTTTTATACGTTACCAAGTATTCAATGTGGCCTGAAATTTCGAAGAGGTTGAGCACTGCCAATATGAAGAGAACTTATTTTATTCGCTTGTGTTTGTAATTTTATATATCTGGAGATGTTTTATGGCCTATTGGTAATTGATTTATAAACTATTTCGAGGTTTTTGTTTTATTCATATTTTTTCAATTTTAAAATTTTTATAAATACTCATTTTGATAAGCAAATTTGCCATTTTAATATAATTATCTCTATTTAGTTAAATTGAATGACATCTAATTTTTATTAAGTGTTTATACAATTTAAAAATATAAGATTGTAAAATCATAATTTAGCTTGGGAAAAAGCTAAATTATGATTTTACAATCTTATATTTTTAAATTCCTTGAAATAAATAAAACTAAAAATTGCAAATAGCCATCACATATCATAGAAACAAAAATCCTAATAAAACTGGTAGGGAAATTCTAAAAAATAAATAAAATCTAGCAAACTAAAACAAGTGGAAATTGAAATATAGTTATATATAATAACATATTGATCTGGCAATTATAAGGATAATAGTTATTTGTTTTAATAGGCAGCAAGGTAGTAGGTTGACTGCCGCGGCTGATAGTTCATAGCCGAGCGTAGCGAGACGAGGAATTCAGCTAAGGCAGGTAATCTACTTTGCTGCCGAGTTGAACATATAATTTTTTCTCCGATATGTTATAATGATATGTGTATATTGTATATTTGCAAATTATTACAATTCCCACAATCTTTTTATTTTTCCTGTAGTGATAAATCAAAACAAAATTTGATAGAAATCGGAATTGTTGGAACGATTGGTTGCTATGGAAATGTATATGTCCATAATAATTATAGTTTGACAACCTATGTCAAACGTTTTATTCCCATGGAAAATAATCATTTTGCTGCCTAGGCAGGAAAGTCCTTGCTTTGCTTCCTAGACAGGAAAAGTAATACTTTACTGATTGATATGTGTGCAAAATTAATATTTTCTGTCAATCGGAGAACAAATTATTTTGTTCTCAGCATTATACTAAATGGTGTCCATGTGTTACTTCATAACTTGAATAAAGGCACCTTTAATGCTAAAAAATTATTTTCGTCTGAAAATTCCATAGGTCACTAGTTCTTAGGTCATCTTAGTTATGAAATCATAGTTGGGTCCCTATTAGTTATAGGAGAAGTGCGCTTAAGTAATCGTAAAGTTTCTTAATTTTAAATTTTCTTGGTGGATCTGGATGTACCCAAAATGAGCTCTTCTACCGGTTATATCTGGACTGAACTAATTAGGATATGAGCTAGTTTATATTTCATTTTATACATATTTTCATTTAATAGTAGTAATCTACAGAATATTTTATTCTGACATTAATTTATTTTTAAAAGCCTGTGCACAAATGGATATGTCAATAAATCTAAGATTCCTTTAATCTTTTTAAACAAGAAATTATGGTCGATGAGTATTTCAACTATTGGGCATTAAATGTCATGTAATAACTTTGAAGCAGAATATCCCTTCCTACTGTGTTTAAAAAAAAACTGCTCAGGGTGTAATTCTGCCCAACCCAATTCAGTTGAACGAATGAAAAATTGGCCATACGTGTTGGGGAATTAGTACCTTGTAATATCCAGAAATCACGGGTGAAACCCAAATGTTTTTGGATATAGAAGTATTTTTTAACTTTTAAAATTACCCCTGTAGTGGGTGTTAAAATATTACAATGAAACACTTTGTAAACAGCTTTTAAATTGTAGTGCCTCTACATGGTACATTATAATTTGCGCAAATTTGGCTAGAGCATTAAATATATTCTTTGGTCGTATCTCATCCCTAGAACATAACAAAATAATGATAAATTAATTTTAATTTTTTTATACATCGCTTTCATTCCAAATTTGGGAAATAGCATTAAGAAAGAAGATTGAGATGAATTTCAAAAGATTCTTACTGAGAAGATAATATACAATTATGGGTTTAATATAATTTATCTTTTATAGTATTTTATTTTTATTTGCATTCGTCAACTCTATTTATTGAACTTTTAATTTCGGAGTGTGATTTATGCTAGAATTTTCATTTGGTTACATGTTTTTATTGTATTAGGGGTTGTCAGATAATAATGGCTTTATCAACTATAACTTTGTCATCTGACAATTATCTTGACTTGCCTTTATATGGCCTCTAGGAAAAGAACGTCTGACTCAATGTAGCGATCAATATTACTTTTGCTAAATCAGTAAGTTTAAGTGAACTTTTAAGTAATTGATCTGTCTCCATGAAATGCGCTGTTCTACCAATCACATCAGTTTTTCAGAGAAATATACTCCGCAACAATTTTACATTAACGTAACGTTATTTCAACTACTTTCTCTTTTAATATTATAGGTTTTTGTTCTTGTGTTAACCTAGTCATAGATTAATTTTAATTTTATATGTCAATGTTACTGCTTTTCACTTGCCTTGTACTTTGAGTTAGATTTTATATTTAATACATTTAACATATTTTAGGACCTATAAGACACCGTTGCACTGCATGCGACAAAAGCTACACCATAAAAAATAACCTAAGAAGACACCAAAGGGTAGAATGTGGCAAAGAGAAAACTATGGTTTGTCATTTATGTGAACACCGGTATTATTATAAGCAGGAACTAGATACTCATTTTAGAATGAAGCACAACATTGTATTTAGGCCTAATAGATTTGTTTAAGAGGATGTCAAGAAGGAGAAACCGTTTTTCGCCGACTGACAGGAAAATTTAACTTTGCTAGTATTTGGCGCCTATGGGAAAAAGAACCTTGCCTATTTACATAGTTAATAAGTTTCCCCATGGTCTGGTGCAAATGTTTTTTAAATCATATGTCTTTCAATATACTCTTTGCTTTTGACGCGTTTTAGAAATTTTAATATAGCAGTCCGATTTTATAAGACATAATTTGACTACAGGCAGCTTTATAATCAATAACGTTAGAAATCATTATGATGGGGATTAAAAAAAGATAAGTAACCATAATAATAATAAGGCTAGTTGGGTTAATAATAATAAGGCGATACACCTGCATGCTGACGCCATCCTTTGCGTTAATATTATTTACAAATATAATATAAAGTTTTAAAAAAAAAACTAAAATTCGCTATATAAACGATTAAATTTAACAATCACCTGTTACATATGTAATATTAATGCTAAAACATGGGAGCTGGGAAATGTTGTAGTATTAGTTGTACAAATGCTACATCTGGCCTATGTTGCTATACGGAGAGAAAATCTGTTCTCTAAAGATTTTATTTATTTTAATCGAGGCCTTCGAGATGTGGATCCTGAGAAGACTGCTTAAAATATCCTGGGTAGACCATGTATCGAATGAGCAAGTCTTACAAAGAGCAAACATGCATCGTCAGCTGCTGTATATTGTAAAACAAAGAAAAACATTATCTGGGGCATATTCTACGAGACCCTAGATACAACCTTCTGAAAACGATACTTATGGGCAAAACAGAAGGAAAAAGAGACCGGGTCGGAAGTAATATTACCCACTGAACACGTGAACGCCGACGACGCGACTCGCTGAACAGCGTAAGGCACCACAAGAAGAAAAAATGCATAAGAAACATGTTTTATGTTTTGAAATCACTGCTGCTTATCGCTGGAGAAATGTCCAAATTCTCCTATCCAGACCCATTTCCCCATCTTTAAATCAGCAAAAAATATCGGCATTTTCCTTCAAATCGTTTTCATGCAATTAAATGTATAAATCTACATATTTTTACCTAAACATCATGTTAAAATATTGGAAGATGTATTCATTCAAATTTCTCATAATATGCCAAAAGCAAAGCTATCTATGCAGATTCATTAAATTGCATATATATTTGAAATTTGTTGCGATTTTCTGCATGTTTAATTTTCGATTTGAAGACTTTTTCGGCGCTAGAACGACTCAATGTGACCCCTTATCATATTTGGTAATACCTAACAAGGCTACTGGGTTCGTCGATTACTGACACCAGACACGAGTACAAGCTGTAAACAAATTCTTATTTTTAAAATTCAAAATAGCCTTTATTATTCTACGATATACACATTTGTTTGGCCGTGCCGTAGCATCTGTACAGGCTTCAACTCAACGTTTTCGAGCATGTACCTTGTCGAATCTATTAGTTATGATTTGTGTAAGTTCTTCTAGGATACACTTTTAGGTATCCTTATGGAAATAAATTTAATGTTGGCTAATATTAGGCCTTCAACCGTCACCTTTCAGTTCCCTTTTATAGAAATTGGACCATCACTGCAGTGGTCGCAAATATCGCAGCCAACGTTAAGTGTTTTCAGTGACATGATCACAAAATTATATGAATTTATCCCGTGATATGAATAATTTTTATTTGAGTAGCCATCCCTGTAAAACTTGAATTTTCTGTGAAAATAGTATATTTGGAGAAAGATGGTCGCTTTGATTTTTCTCCATCCCAATGGCATACCGTTAGGCTTCTTTCATAGTCTCCTGGATGGAGTAGCTGAACGTACCAATATGAGCCTATTTAAGGGTACGTTCAGTTAGCTGTTTTAAACAATCATTTGCTTATTTTAAGATCGTAGTGGTTGTGCTGGTTTAACATATACTTTTGTCTTTAACGTCAATAGTACTATTTTCAAATTTTTTACACCTACCAATTTCTTTAAATTTTTGTCAAGCCACTAAGATCGGATTTTTCTAGATTTGCATGATTCTAGCTTAAACAAATCTGCCGTTTTCAGTTGATTTTTCTTATTTCTGAACTAAAACGCCATACCATATGGTATCATCCTCATATTCTTGAATGAATTTTTGAAATCACAGAAGCAGCTTATAATTTCATCAGCCATTATTTCTTTCACATTCTTTTTCCATCCCCATAATGGGGAATAATGCATGTATGTTGATTAATAGAGGCTTTATCCTACAGAAGGCTTTTGTTTAACGTAAGCTTACATGAAGTCGTACCGCTATGTCAAAAATTTTTAAACCATTCAAATGTAAGTAATATATTAGATGATGTAAAACTTCACGAAAAAATGCAGAATTTAAAATTGTATGCTTTTGAGTGTTTGTACTTTTTAAATTTATGTAATTAAAAATATTTCTTTTGATTTGCGATTTTTAATATTGGTTTCTGTTATGGAAAATGATGTCCTGCGTACTATAACTTCATACTGTCACAAAAAGCATCCAATTTCTAAGGATAAACATCATGATCTATATACCATTTTCACCCACGATATTTTACTATCGTATGGTCGTATGCGTGATTGGTTGAGGCTATTCCTTATTTTTAAGACTGACTTTATGTTGAATTGAAACTGATCTTCACTGATGTTATACCAAAGATTTTATTATTTTGGCCGTATGTTTTTAATTTAAGACTACTATTTATTTTCTAATAACCAAATTGTATTCTATCGATGTAGGTCAACATCACATAATATTATAGTTTAGTAAAATAAAGACTTATAATTAGTTGTAAGCTAAATGTCTTTTTTTTTCAATCAAATGGATATCTTTAATTGAAAACCAGATTACATTACATTGTAATCAGGCATCCAGTAAATGGAGATTAATGTCTTATAGCGTATTCGGTAGTTGGTATTTTACTGATAGTGAAAATGCGACTGTCAGAAAATTGCTGGACTATGTGCAATCTAGAGGAAAGCTCACTAAGCAAGAACTCTGAGCTTGGAACTAATTTGTAAGTGTAGTGAAAGGTTTTTTAGGCAATAAGATTGACGAAAACTATGACAACAAGTTAATGAACGGGGCGGGTGGGCAGACCAATAAAAAATCACAATGGTTTTTCTCTTATTTTTATAAGTTATTAATAACCACATTCTGCTCTAGGGTCTAGGGGGAGGCAGCAGCCCTCCTGCCCCTCGCTGGGTACGCCCTTGCAAGGAATCCTTACGTGTTACCATTTCCGTTCATTATTTAGAGGTATTCAGCCTTATGTTACTTTTATGAACTGTTATTAATTGTTATTTGCTTTGTATAGTCAATTATTCACTACCCTATTTTTTTATAAAATAAATAAAAACTTTATTGATAAGCCTATGTGTGTGGTTAGAATTATTGTGTATGTTAATGCCTATATATGGAGAGCTTATGGAAAAATTCTAAAAACTTGAGAGTCTAATATTGTTGTTGAATATTTCTCATTCTTATATTTAAAATAATTTAATCCAAACAAAGACGTGGTATCCAAAATATCCGGTTAATATTTTTTTGTAAGTAAGGCTTCTACCGAAGATTTATTTTGTTCCGTAAACTTTGTTTCAACTATATTAATAATCGCACAGGACCGGATACTAGGAAATTAATTTTGCAATCCAACGGAAATGGATTTCGACCTAATTGTTATTTTTAAATTTTATAAGGCAGCTATTTTTATACGAAATTTTGGTATAAATTTAAATTTAGTAGCTACATTATTAGTATTGGTTACTGGTCAAAAAAATATTAGGTATTGGGTAAAGTCATGGAAGGCTCAATTACAGAGAAACACAGCCTTTCTAATCAGACTTCTGTTTTTATGAAATTTAATCAACAAGTATTTGGAAGCCTGCAGATTTCTTATTGTGAACCTATATATTTCTTTTATCAGCAATACTTCACTGCATTTATTTGAAACTTTCATGACTTAAAAAATCGAGTATTTTAGAGATATGGTCTTCTTTAATCATAACAATTACTATTTGATCTTTACCTGCTCTTGTCTAAATGAGGTTGTGTTTACTGATATAATTTCTTAATGGTTTATTATTTTTTACGTACATTTAAAAAGCGACTTTTTAAAATTTATTTAGGAAAATTTAGCTTCGTCGAAGTTTTGCTAATTCACATTCAGCTCTCAAATTATCCCTAGTATGTTCATTGTATATGATTTTGATATTATGATAAAAATATTTTGCCAACAATTTAGTTTCCTGTCTAGAAAGCTAAGGTGCGCCTAACAAAGCCTTAATTTGAAAGTATATTGTGTTTATCTCTTTTTATCTATACATATACCAAAATTGAGATTAAATTATGTTAAAAGGAAATTCTATTTATATCAGTCAACAATTGAAGCGCCTCATATCAATCAGCCATTCAAGGAGTTCCACAGGGAGTTCTTGAGCCTATTTTTGTTTTGTTATATATTAATGATGTTTCAAAAATCCAAATTTGTGCTATATTAACAAAATTTGCTACTGTTGCCACAGTCCAGTGGAGTGAGAAATGTCCAGAAAACTTAAAAAGAATAGTCTCTGTGGATATCCTAAAAATATAGAAATCGTGTGACTCGAATTATTTGTGCTTGAACATTGAGAAATCTAAAGTTTTAAGTTTTAGATTTTCTATTACTGACATAGATTTGGAAGACAAATTTCATTAAAGCAAATCATGAGATAAAATTTTCGGGCTTACATGTTGACGATAAGTTAAAGTTTGACAAACATAATTTAAATCTTAATAAAAAATTGTCTTCTGGCTGTTTTGCTGTGAAACAAACTCTCAATGGCATATGCTCCAAAATGCAATGTTTACGTACTATGCTTGTAGAATCATATCCAAGATATGGAATTGCATTTTGGGGTTCTTGTAGCAAACATTTTGTTCAATTCCATTTTTATATTACAAAAAAGGGCAGTTAGATGTACTTGCGGAACCGGTCTGAGATATCACTGTAGACCGCTATTCTTAAGAGAGGGGATTCGTACTTTAACGTATTTGTTTATTGTAGAAATGGTTTATATATATTTTTTTTAAATACAGAAATTTAGCCTCATTCCATTTATACACATCAGAATTCGTGACAACATTCCGCTGCCAATACCCCGGTTTAGTTTTACCAAAACACTCTAAAAATATACAATAAACTCCCTGAATGTTTGAAGACTGTAAATAATTACAAAGAATTCCGTAAATCAGTGAAAGACTTATTTATCACTAGAGCGTATTATGATAATCAATAATACCTATTTCATTGACGCGCTCTAATGGGAATGTAGAGTGGCTGGAAGTTCTGTTTTGGAGTTCATCTTTTATTACTCTGACTTGCTTTAGCTGTATATGAATTAATATTCTTTAATTATCATTGTTTGTTTGTGAAAAATCCTATTTTCTTTTCCTTTTGCGTTGTTAAGTAAGTAATTACGACCTAAAGGTTCCGGCTTAAGCTACAATTAGTAATAGTTTAGGTTTAGCTGTTCTGTCCATCAAAATATTTGTATTTTTCTTTGACAAAAAAGCATATTGAATTGAATTGAATTGGATATCCGACAAATAGATAAGTTTTATTTCCTGTTTATAACGTTTTATATTTTTAGTGTCTGGAAAGATGTTTTCTTGCCCAACGTGCCACAAGTTGTATAAGCACAGAACTTCGTTGTACAATCATTCAAGATACGAATGCGGCAAGGAAAAAAATATTAAGTGTCCCATTCAGTATTGCCCTTATAGAACAAAGAGAAGAGGAAGCCTAAAACAGCATTTGATGATGTTACACGATGTCCCAATGAAGAGTGGCCACATCAATCATTCAGTAATCTCGCAACTATTTTCCAAAAATTCGTTATTGAACAGATAAGTAGCGTAATAAATTACTGATTAGCCAAGCAAGAGCAAACCAGTACATCATTTTCGGAGGTTTGGGAAAATGAACAGTTGCTGAGTGATATATTATGTGAATTGTAGTGGAGTCAATCAGCATATTGTTTATGTTATTTTGTCTCTTTATGTAAACATTTTCATCTATTTATTTATCTACAGTACATTTTCGTGCATTTACCAAAAAAGACAGTACTGTATCGTTATTATCATTTATATATAATAATATATTAACAATTGACAACTATAGTTACTATCAGGCTTGAAAATACAGAACGATGAAAAACGAATTATAAGTTCAATCAGAATAAAACCGAGTTAAATTAGATCAGGAAAATATCATCCGTTTTATTATAATATTATAAAAAATATTCATATTATTTTAGCTTATATACAAGCAAAAACCTTAAATTACAAGTTTTTAAAGATTCCTTACTTTATTTAATTAAAAATAAAATTTCAAGCATTAAACAGGCGGTTTTGAATTATATCAACGGCGATGGTATGCTCATTATTTAAACGTATATTCTCAAAAGTTGTTTTTTTTGTTCTCGTTCAAAACTTCTGTCAAAACATGGCTTTGTGAGCTATTTTTACTCGCATACATAATTAATGATTTTTTCTTGACGCTCTGGTCGCTATTTATTGAGGTCATGTTTCGTCGTTTTAGCGACCTCTCTTTCTACTGTTCCACTTTGGATTTGCTTGGATTATCTATTGCTATGATCAATTACCATTGTGATGTTGCCATAAAGTTGCGAGCTATAAACATATTTTTTTCTCAAACAGATGCATTAAATTAAAGATCACATAAAGAAGATAATTGTGATATGTACGGGGCAAATTGTGTGAATATTATGAGACCTTTTTAATTTATTTTAACTGTAACCTTCTTCTGAAGATAAGAAAAATAAGTAGGAATCAAAATAGATAGACTAGCCAAGAAATCAAATAAATCCTTAACTCTGCTCTGAGAAACCTGAATTCTACAGGGATGCCTAAAGTTTACATTCAGCTCTTATTATAAAAACATAGCGTACATGGTGATCCACACGGCATACCCTTACAGTCTTCTTTATTTGACATCAGAAAAAAAAGGTTAAATGAAATGAAAAGATAGGTTTTATCTGCAATCTTTGAAAATGAAATCGTTTTATATTTATAAGCGGCGTATTAAGAATTCCTATGGAGCAAACGGGTATTTTTTTTATGGAACAGCCTGTATATTGTTAGTTTTTAACATATATAGATTGATATATTCATATTAATTTAGTTTAAAAGGGCAATTTAAAATGTATTCAAATATTTTTTCACCGGTGAGCAGCTTAGATTTTAGAGTCTGTCAAAGTGTCAAAATGACCGTCTTTCAACTGTTAATATAGGTATAGGATATTGTACATGAAATGTGTTTAGATTTCTCTAGCGAGTCCAAAAATGTAGTAATATATAAGGTCTTCACTTTAAAAAAGTGAATATGTTAATATTTCTTAACTTTGCGATGCTAATTTGTTTTTATTCATATGCTCCAAAGATAACAGAGAATAAACCATACAACTTTTATATAAAAAGTTTTTGCCTATACCTTTTAATAAACTCTGTAGGTAGGTATCAAAATATAAATGAAAACCCTGTACACGACATGCGTTTTTAAAATAATATGATTTAAAATAAAATCAGACGAAGGCTTGCAACTTTCGTTTTTAATTCTATATATCTAATAAAGAAGAGAATGGATTAGTCAATTTATGGTGAATCACCCTATACATACTAGGGATTCCAGTCCCCGGGTTCCATAGTATCTTGGAGGTATTCTGCAATAAAAATAATAAATATATCCCGGAATTATTTAATTACACTACAGAATTGATTTTTATCTACTTTTGATATTACGTGAGCCTCGATGAGAAATGGTTTAAATTTGTTTAAAACTTTATTACTTTTAGGCACACAAACTTATTTGAAATCATGTATATTTATATAAACTGTATGTAAAATGTTTTTAGTTTATAAATTAAACTTTTATTGATCTGCAATAGCTCAACCTGTTGCTTAAAAAAAAAAAAAAAATTTAGCTGTAAGTTTTTATTGCATTTGAGGTATTCCGCAGAATAACAAAAAAATCTTCTAATTGAAGTGATCATTTATTATTTTTTGTTATTCTGCAAAGTAGCTAAATATATTTTTCTAGAAATTTTGTCTTATTGTTCAATAAAAACTTTAAACCATATATGTGTTAAATTTTATGCGTTTGATTAAAACTATAAAAATAATGCTTCTAACGAGGCTATTATGCAAATCTCTGCATGCGATCCCGGGATATTCTATATATTTCTCTAACTCTCTCAGAAGAAAAGTTAGGTTTATAAATTACACTTTTATTGATCTGCAATCGTTCAACCTGTTACTGTTTTGTTGTTTACAAAAAATAAAATAATTCAGCTGTAATTTTTTACTGCATTTGAGGTATTTCGCAAAATAACAGAAACATCTTCTAATTGAAGTAAACACTTACTATTTTTTGTTTTTCTGTGAAATAGGTAAATATGTTTTTCTATAAATTGTGTCTTCTTCTTCGATAAATACTTATAATACTTGTAATATATGTTAAATTTTATGCATTTGAATAAAACTATAAAAATAATGCTTCTAACAAGACTATTATACAAATCCCTGCATACGATCACGGGATTTCTGGATTTATATGTCCTTCGTATTTTTTGTACTTCGTGAATTAGTTCCCTAGAGCAGGGATTCTCATACTTTTTGGTCGCAGCACCCTTGTCGGGCTAAACATATTTCGCGGCACACCTACCCCTAAATCCTCGCCTAAAACAGTTTCAAAATAAATAACTGTAAATTTTAAAGTTCATTTGTCTTTAATACATACTTAATTTTAAATGAATAGAAAGGAACACTGCAAATTTAATAGTCATATGTCCCTAAAGCGATGAATGAAACTGTTTGGATGATTTTTTCATTATTTTCTTCCTATGTTTGTGGGAAGCTTTGTTAGTTTCACCCTCAAATCTTTTGATGCTTTAAGTTTGCTTCTGTATATGTTTTTTATGTAAGCATATGTTAAGAATGACGACTCACAGAGATAAGGCGATGTAAAACGCACAAGTCCTTTCACTGCAGCCTCACCAACAGCATTGTTTTCTGATTACACCTGCATCCAGAATTCTTCTTGGCTTCTTTTACGGTATTTGTGTTTTAAACTACTATCTTCGCTGATCTCAAGTAGGTTTTGAAAAACTTCATTTGCCATTCCAGTAGGTTTATGTTTCGGGTCGTAGGAAAACGGGTTCATCATCCAGCTATATATTATGTCATCAGAGTCAATATCGGGAAAATATTTAGCAATGCTTTTTTTCCAGACCTTTCATGAGGGTAATACCAATTTCAAAGAAGTTGGTTTGAAGATTGATCTCGTTTGTTTTGACAAATTCTTGTAATCGAGAAAAATTGGAGATGTCTTGACATCAGTTAATTCTTGGATAAAATACTTTTCTGTAAATGTAATCACCAGTGCATCTTTTAATTCAAACAGTCTGGCTAAAATGTTCCCCTCGATAGCCACTGCACCTCTGTGTGCAGCAAGAGATCCATACCCAGATCTTCTGCGGTAAGCTTTAAAAGGCCTGCTTGAAGCGGACGACTTTTCACATGATTAATTATTTTTACAGCACCATTCAATACGAGTTTTAAATCTTACAACTTCCTTCTAGTTGCTAAAGAATGTCGATGGATGACACTGGTGGCATTTTCTGCCACTTACTTCATCATAGATACGGCGCCTTTAACTTTTCCAACCATTGCAGCCGCTGCAAATATTCACACACTTGCTCCATATTAAATCGTTTTTTTGTGTACATATTCGTCGATAGCTTTGAAAATTTCGTCGCCAGTAGCATAACTTTCAAGCTCTTGACTCATCAAAAGTTCTTCTTCTATTTTCATCTCGAATGGATACCTCACAAACACAAGAAGAACAGCAAGCCCCTCAATGTCGGTACTTTTATCAAGCTGTAAACTAAAAAAATCACAAGCTTCCAGTCTATTTATAAGCTCGTTCTCGACAAACTCTGAAATCGTGTGAATTCGCTTGTTTATAGTGCTTTTTGATAGCTGCACAGTATCAAACTTCTTGGCCATATCTGCATGCAACATGCAACTTACATTTTTCACGCAAGGTTTAATCAGTTCCTCGGCAATTGTATAGGGTTTTCTAGCTTTTGCAATGTGCAAACTAACAATAAATGACGCTTTAGTGGCGTTTTCGTTTTCACTTTTACAAACTGTCTACATCATGGATGGCCCTGCCTGAAGTGATAAAGCGCGACGTTTGAAGATATCTTCACCTTTACCGACTAAATCAGAATTACTACATTTCAGATGTCTTCTTAATTTGGATGGAACCAAGCAGCCATTAGCAACAATTTTATGGCAGTTAACGCATTGTCCTTCTGGTGCCTGTTCGTTTCCAACCCTAACAAAGGCCATACAACGTGAGATAGTTATCATATATAGGGTCATATTTTCTTATTTTTTCCCGGATTTCTTTTTGGAGTCCCTTATCCGCGAACTGAGGTAGAGTAACTTGGATGGCTTGGAATCGCAGGGCTGTGCTGCGGATTTTCGTCTTCTCCAACGCTGCTGGATGTCATTCAATTAGTTGTTTCAGACGCTTCAGTGACTTCATTAGATTTGCGTTTGAAAAAATCAGATTTCAGCCAATTTTCCACAAATGATATTTCCAAGCCATAATAGATTTACAAGGTATATTTCATACCAAAAATAGCAACAAAAGAATACAACATTATATAGTCCTATAAATATAATTATTTACTTGATCACTTTTACTGTTGAATTTTGCCGGATTCCGCGTCACCCTTGGCATATGCTCACGGCGGCACTCACCTTGAGAAACCCTGCCCTAAAGCATACTGATAGCGCCCAAGATGCCTGATATGTAGTTAGCTGCTAAAATTTGAAACAATGTTTTTCTCATTCCGGCCAAAAATCTTGGCAAATAATGAGATTCTATCTCAGTTTGATTTAATTACAACATGACTGCAGGTCATTATTTTTATGAAAATTTGTAGATCATATGCTTGCAGCAATATTTTTTAATCTTAGCAGTTCATTGAACTGTGTAAATTACTTGATACACATTATCAAAGAATTCAGGTATGGAGAATATGTAGGCTACCTGTGCTTCTGAACTTAGTTAGTCTTAATTTATTGTAAAGGGTTATTTCTATTTTGACATCCGCCTACCTCTAACAGCTAAAAATTAAAAAAAAACTTTAAATACAGAAGTTGTAAAAATTTTTCTTGATTATGTTTTGACAGCATCAAAATTTTAAAATTAACGTTTAAATGTCGAAAAATTAAATACAACTTTACATTTGTTAAATAGGCGGTTGCAAGGGTAATATTATCGATTTAAAAACCTATCATATCATGTTAGTATTTGGATCAGCCTTTTTGACACATTTTTAGTCTAAACCTCCAATAACTTTAAATTAAGAAGATCTAGATTGCCATGACAAAATGAACCGATTCATAACGGGAGGCTGTTCAATTTGACCATTTTAATAATAATAAAAAATATATGGATTATATCACTGTAGATTATAAAAATTAGACGTTTCAAATTTTTTATATTTTCCAAAGATAATAATCAAGATCCAACAAATTTTGTATTTAAATATTTTTCTATCTTCAGTGGTTAAAGCTGTAGGCGCGTGTCAAAATATAAAAAAATGCCTAATTTTTTTCTATATGGAAAAAAATTTATCACTGCCTTCATCCTCTTTAAAATCTGAAATGTCACTAAGCACGCAAATCAAATTGTGAAGTCTCTGAAAGGCTTACCAAAACTAATTGATATCAAAATTAATGAGATTTAAGTACGAAATATTAGAAAAATGTTGAGAAAATATTTTAAAACTGGCTTTTGCAAAATGATGGAAATGGATCCCGAACCTAAATTAAAACAAAATTATAGTGCTGAAAGTCTCTATTTTTTGGCAATGTTGCAAATACATTTGTTTCAACGATACTTTATGGTTTCGATCATAAAGTTTACTTACTTTTTTAGCTAACCTATTAAGTGCTTAAAATGATTTTCATTTTGTTCACAGAACAGAAATAAAGCCAATTTTCAAATTCCTCTCCAACTTTCCGGAAAATGTCTCTTGAAATACTTGAACAAGCATCAATCTCTGACGCAATTCTGTTTTGTTTTCATAAACTAGAGAGTTAATGTAACATCATAAAAAGAAGCCCATAGAGGTAATGTCAAGTGGTCTTGGCGGCCACTCAATTGTACCACTAATTTTGGTTGGCCAGCCACACTCCACACCTCCCCACTATGCTGCCACAGCAGCATAGTGGGGAGGTGCACCATCTTGCTGAAAGTATAGAAGATCTTCGTTAAAATTTATATTTACTTGTAGGTCTCTTTAGTTTTCAAGTTCATGAATAATCGAGAGCTCTATAGTTTGGTTGAACATTTGGGTGTTGCAGTAATTCTCTCTGTCATGGCTTCACAAAACTGAATTCTGTTCATATCATCGTCACCAAATTCTTGCAAAATTTTCATTTTGTAGAGGTGACATTTATGCATTTTCATTTTCATTACTTCCTACCAGATTCTCTGAATACGTCGGTCACTGCT
Organism: Pissodes strobi; assembly: GCA_016904865.1. Classification (NCBI taxonomy): domain Eukaryota; kingdom Metazoa; phylum Arthropoda; class Insecta; order Coleoptera; family Curculionidae; genus Pissodes; species Pissodes strobi. The sequence goes on from MU182344.1 coordinate 289,006, forward strand.
GTCAAATGACGTGGTTTTCGATTTTATTAGCAAGCAATCCAAATTCTTGATATTCTGTAACCAAATTTCCTATGTAGGCGTGGCTCACGTTTATGTCAGGATGCCTTTCTTTCAAAATAATGGCAATTCTCAAATAGCTCTTACCCTGAGCACCATACTTCTATAGAATACACTATTTCCGGATTAAAGTAACTTTGGAGAGAAAATGCAGATAAGTGATGGCAATAACAATCACTTTAAATTTCAAATGATTCAAAAGATGCAAATTACTGAAGATTCTAAAAGCAAAAATAATTATTTACGTTACTGCAAAAAATAGAGAATTTTAGCTCTAGAATCGTATTTTAGGCTTGGGATCCTTTTTCATTATTTACAATTATTTTTAAATTTTTCCTGCCAAATTTTGCAGAAGCCAGTTTTAAACCATTTTCTCAAAATTTTGCTAATATTTCGTATTTAAATCTCATTAATTTTGTTATCGCTGAAGATAATTTTTGACAAGCTTTTAAAAAAGGTGTCACAAGTGGAGTAGTGCCATTTAAGATTTTAAAGTGGCGCTTCAGGGGTGGGTAAGAGTAGTCCCCAAAATACCTCATTTTCTATCCCCCGCGTTTTTGTAGGAATGGTATTTTTTGGCTTTTATATCTTCTTTAGTCAAGGATATATAGTCATTATACCTTTTATCAACATATCTTAGGTTATTAATTTAAAACTTTGAATGCTCACCTATTTGTTTGTCTGCAATGTATAAATGTTCGCTTTATAGGTATTCTTTATTTCATATTATTTTTAAGACTACCCTTTGTATTACTTTGTATTCCAGTATATATGTTTATACTCTACCTATTCATTTATTACACTGCTGTGATTTATAGAGTCTATAAAAAAGCTGGCAAGTTTTATGCCTTCTAGTTTAATGTTTTCGTTTTGAAGTTAAAGTATTTATAATTATTATTATAGTTATTGTGTTCCGTTTTTTTTTTCAGTGTATTCAGTGTTTGTACCGGAATTGTACCTTATTCCTCGAGTTCCTTACTATTAAAGGCGTTTTGTGTTTCTGATTATATGTGTGCTTTCAATATCACTATTTTATGTAGTGTTTTTAGGTTGAGGTTTCCTGTAGCTTCTTGGAACACCTTCGACATATTTTTAACTATTACTCTTGAAGCAGAATTGTGTTCATGTTCCACATTCATTGTACTACGATCTCTAACTTCGTATATTTTATACGGTAACATTTTTAATTATATCATTCTTTATATTAATGGTGAGCCATCAGAATTAATTAAGTCCAGCAACTTTAATTCAAAAGAATATATATTTATTATCAGTTTTATTATTTTTTAGCGTCTTTCTGCAATCAACGGCACTGAAAATGAAAATAAGATTTCTGATCATCATCAATCTCATAATCTCAAGCCAAATAAACTCATTGCAATTCTATTCTTTATTTCCTTTTTTTTTTAATTCGTATGTATTTATTTTGATCTAATATAATAAATGTTGTGAACACGCAAACTGAGCTATCAGAGCCGATTAATCAATCCATCCAGATCATCAAGGTATAGTTTTCTTAAATAAAAAAGCTTCAGTATTCAGTTGAGAAAGAGTCTGATCCGGCTGCATTTGAAGCAACTGTGTTACACATTTTATATAAGAAGCTTTGATTAAATATAAATATTTTTTGATTATTTATTTTACCAAATGATTTAATAATAATCCTACTAATTTAATAATAAACCCAAGCTAATTAATAACTTATATATGTTTACGCAAGTGTGACGTCGATTAAAACACCTATCCAGAATATAATTGGGTTAATACACACCACTAAACAAATTCAGATATTTAAGTGTTTGCATGTTTAATGGGTACGCACTGTAAACACGAGTGATGCTACAGATAAATGTTGGTATATATATAATAATAAAATTTATCTCAATGTTAATATGTTCCTTTCTTAAGTCTGATTATATTTTTAAAGGTGTTAACCACATACTTCAAGATCTAGGCCAACGTGTCCATAGAAGATGTACAGTGTGTTACAAAAAACTTAGCCAAGATCATGGAAGAGCATACGCGCAAGCACGATGTCCGAAAACTCGATACCAGTGTACAGGTTGCACCAAAAGTTTTTGTCCACCCTGCTTTCTTCTATTTCATTCAAGATAAGTTTTTATGGGTTTAGAATGTCAACTCTAATTGGTTACATTTCGATACTCCTCTGTTTTGCTTATATAAATAATAAGAACATATTTTGAATGCCAAAAGTGGTACTCTTGTTAGCAAGCTACAAGAAAAATAATATAGCATCATATTTTCGATGTGTATATTTTTTTAAATGAGAGACCCGGTGTATTACTTTTTAGGTTTGCAAAATAATTGCGAAAAAGCCGATAAAATATGTGTTTCTCACTTATTAATAAAAAATTTGCAAAAACAATATTAATATGTTACTTATAGTAGGTACTTTGTCAAATTTGGCAATTGCGTAAGTAGTTCCACTAATCTATAAATTTATTTAAATTTCTTCCACAATCGGTAAAAATGCTTTTATTTTTGATTTATGCATTTAATGTGGCTATGACATGCTCAGAGAGAATATAGAAGAATCTATGACGGTCAGAAAATAATACGAGTACGTTTGTTTTTAATAATTAGAAATATCAAATATCCCCAGTTTCCATACCAGATTTTGCTCAAATTCTTGACAAAACATGTTGCAAGTTACAATAAGCTCTTTAAAAAATACTATATATTCAAGAACTTATTTGTTTTTCATTTAATAGAGATACGCTCCGATTCTTTTTTTAAATTATACAGGGTATTAATTAACCTCATGTATATATTTCAGGTGGTGACAGTATTCCACAAAATGGGAAAAAGTGCAAATATCTACATGGTTAGAAGGTAGCAAATTTTTCTCGGATTTTGCGTTTTTTTCCGTATCTTCTAATATAGTTATTTCACATTTGGTGCACCTATTTTCTTTGAAAACCTCTATAGCAAAATGTTAAAATCGCCAGTCTGATTATAGAGGGTTTTAATGTTTTTTGGACCACCTACCTCTTCATTTTTCGAAACTTCTTTTTTGGACAACCCCGTTTTCTTCTAAAATTGTTAACTGTGCTAGCAATACTCCTCTTCGAGAAATTTACGATAATATTGTCCGTTTAGCCTCGCTGGTAATAAAATTGGTACTATTAATTAATCTCTAATGATACCAGCTCACACATTTACTGAAAATCGCTCTTGAAAATTATTATCACGTACCAATTGCGGATTTTCTTCTGCTCAAAAAAGATTGTTACAGAAATACTGGCGGACGGTATTTCTTGAGAAATTTGCTTCATGGCTAAATAACGGATTTTCGACTACTGATGGCAAAAGTTTAAAGGCAGGGGAAAGTCTCATCGGGGAAGAGCTTGGACCCTTTGGATGCGGTAAGGATACATTAGATTGGCTACCAACATTTTGCAGACAAGTGCAAGTCCTTTTCGACTGCATTCAGGACCGCTTTCTCGACTTCAAAAATCCTAACCGTATTTGCTCCGGCTAAATGGGTAGATTTCTCGAATGTTCCGTTTTCACATAGTCGATTATGCCCATATGTGAATGTCCGTGGATTAGAGAGTATTGGATATATCTGATATCCAAATCAGATACTGCTTCATCCATGGACATTTATAAATGTACACAATCGACTTGCCACATAAGAATTGCCATTGGCAAGCCCATAGATTAAGAACATTTCTGCATATTCTTGATTTATGAATTCAACCATCATTAAAGAGCTCAAAAATGTTCTGTAGCCGTTTAAAAAATTATTTGTAACAAAACGTCAGAAAGCCAATAAACAGAATTGGAGAGCGAAATATGCAGAACGGCCTAAGTGTCATTCTGTAAATTTTAAAGGAGGGATGAAAAACTTCTCTCTTGGGACTCTCTTTAAAACAAAAGTATTAATTTACTTGAACATGTCTATTTTTCAGAACAATACTTGAAACTAATGTTTAAAAAAACATATTTTTTTTTACTCTTGTTTAGCAACAGAGCCTAAGTATCTGAAATAACAAGAAAAAACTATTTTATAGTCAGCAAATGCTTTACATTAACTGTTTTATGCCAAACAAACGCACTGCATTAACAGAGACGATGGCGACGCTACGCATCCTGCCGGCCGGCCGTCTCCCAGTCTAGCGTGACGTACTCTTCGCACTCCCCTCACGTGATCGGAATTTTCGAAGCGCTCGAAAATTGTCGCCCCCTTAGCAAGGAAGTTTCACTTCAAAAATTCTGTTTCTTCACCGAATTTGACTACTGTAGTACATTTTGGTGTGTCTAAGGGCATGAATATAGAAGTGCTTATGTAGGTCGTACGAAATGACGCAAGGGTAATCTTCCGATTTAGCATTTCTTTCTCAGACGCACGTTATGTTTTAACTGAACTTTTTACGCTTATCCGGATTATTGGCAGTTTTCATCTCGTTTTTGTACAGGTCGCATTTAGGGCAAGTATATTATCTGCCTTTGGTTAACGAAATGAGAGGTTAAAGCTCTCCCTGAAAATAGAGTTGAATCGGTATCTTGATACTGGTGGTTTAATATTGTTTTTGGTGTTTTTTTGTAACAAAGGCGGTACGAATATTCCGTTCTTCAGACATGTAATTTTTAGCGCTTTTTTTCTCTACCATAGTGACTGTTTAGTTGGTAGCGATGATATAAAATCAATTATTTTGTCTAATTTCTTCTAAGACGCTTTCCTTCTCTCCTATCCTTTACTGTCACGACTTCGCATGCAGCTACTTTCTGACAAACTTGCTTAGTACATTTTTCATCTATATCAAAAGTGTCACAAAAAGTTTTTCTGCAAGCTTCTACATTTGACAATCCAAGTGGAATCAAAAAGCATTTATATGTATGCTGTCGCCTACTGACTTTGGTGCTTGGTTTGGACCGTGTCTTCGTCTGTTTACATCAGTCGATTCTACTGAACGCATCAAGAAAGCTTGTTGTTCAGTATATTTAGCTATGCTCCAATTTTTTTTAAACATATCCAATCTGGCATTGAGGGTAATAGACTTGCACGCAAAGTTACATTTGCAGGATCCGTGAAAGAATAATTAAAAGTCACATGAATGTTTTCAATAAAATTTGCAAGTGTTGTTGTGGTCAAAAGCCAGACGGCTCTGCATAGCATAACCAAATGCTCTGGCAAATTACCTCAACCAACAAAAAGATAAAAAAAAAGAAGAAGAAGCTCTGTCAGCTGACAATGTTTTTTTCGTATAAAGTCATTGTCAATCGATGTTACTTCCAGCCAAAAATGCTCTCTCGTATTCTATGAGAAATAATAAAATCTAGAACTCACCTGAGAGGGTGCCTTTTTACCAGGGGCGTAAGTATTTTTCGGAGCTGTTTAGCTTTTACCTTCTTTCGTTGAAATTCCGGTGGAGCACATGCCCCACAATTGGTACCTTTTCACTTAACTTGAAATGTCGGAAAGCAAGCGTCTAACTAACAGTACGAGACAATTATTATCAACCACTACTGAACTGCCTTACAGCTTAAAACCGCATTTATTTAGTCCTCGTAGTCGACACAAAACACGCCAAAAATTTTTGTAGTGTTATGTTATGACACGTCAGCTGATATGCAGCTATGAGATTTATTTTGCAAGTAAACTACGTGGCAGATAGGACATTTTCGTAATAAAATCCATTTGAAGGAAAATTACACTTAAGCCCTTCTGCATATTTTCAATTAACAAATTACCTGACCTATCTGTTTTAGATTAATTATTTGGCTTACACTTAATTTGCGTCGATGGCTATTTTTGCAAATAATTCGAAAACCCTGACAGATACCAGATTAATGCAAGATACCAAAAAGCTAAAAAAAACAACGGAGAGTTCAAATCTCATATCAGAATTCATAAAGGGTGCGCCAAAAAAAAATCCGAACGATAAGATGCGGTAGGTGATACAAATTACCACCCTGTATACCGCGTCCATCGGTTTTGAATTTTTCTATTATAAAGTGTTATATAAGTATTTGAAGCAATTATCTTAATACCACGCACAAGCAAAACACGAAATAAAAAAATTAATTTTTTCCACCCTGTATAACGAATATGAGTTCCTCACCATGTATAGATATTGAAATATTTTTTTTTCATTTTATCGAGTACTATCACTCTCTGAAATATTTGCATGGGACTTAATTAACACCCTGTAGAGCAAGATACAAGAACACACCTCTCAAAGTAGTCTGGGCGTGAATAGACGAGTCGTATTTCTCAACATTCGAAAGGTTCAACAGAAGTGTGCGGTTTCAGGCTACTGGAATATACTTTGGCTTGGAGAATTTGGTAAAAGATGGTCAATTCACATTTGTCATTCGTGGATTATTTTTTGTGGATTCCTAAAAACGCGCATAATTTAAGGAGAAAATAAATTCGCATTCAATAGGCTTCTTTTAGAATTGAGAATTTACTGGATGAGATGACAGTTATGGATTATTCTTGAGGTTTCTTAAATGTCCAATTTAAATTGGTAACACAAGTGATTGTTAATTTGATTAGAGAAAAACATTACAACATCCACGCGGCCAGAGAATGTTTCTAGCGACCATAGAAAGATACGTATTAATTTATATGAAATGTATTGCATTTCTCTGAGTTAACATGGAATATTGTTTTCGTATTTAGAAATAAAAGCATATGAAACCATACATTGTTCTTTTTTGTCATGAAAAGTTTTTCTAAATCGGCAAGCAATATTCCACAAATTATTCAGTGTTAAAACAATACAACTAACACTAAAACATCATAAATCTCATGTTCAAATGTCCCTCTTTAACCTTGCTAATAAAACTACTATTTTTAAGAAATGCAAAATATAGTGGATATCCAAATTATCTTACTCAACGAACCAAGTCTGTTCTGTACGAGTTATGTGTCGCAAAATACCTGTATTTTATATATAGCATATATGAGGCTGACAAGTATTGAAATAAGAACTGCCGTAAAGTGAGATTTTTTATATGCGGACTATCTATAATATAAAACGTGTTGTCAAGCCTGGTAGGCCTTACTTTTTAGGATTTTTTTTTGGTATAACATATTTCTAGTAGTACCTCGGGTTTTTATCAGGAAGGATGACAGCCAAAAATTCTCATTCTCCCAAAAAATGGACACCTGTTAATTTTTAGAAAGGGTTAATTCAAACGTTGGATTTAAACAGAAAAATAAATTATTTCGAGATGTCATCAATAGCTTCGCTATTTTATATAGATCATCCTGTATATAGTTTGACACATTAAATGATACACTTTTATCTCATTTGCAATTTACTGTCTACTACCTTTGACAGCTTTATTTTTAACAATAACCAGTAACATTAATGGTAATTCTACAATAAGATTAAGAGATAATTATCCTCTCTCTAACGATTTACTCAGAATCGCACAGTTAATACCAGTTTAGAATGGATACAACTATTCAAGAACATCTTCGCACACAGAACGCTCGTCGAGCGCCATATGATATCACTTTAGTGTGTGTGCCACTACCATAAAAAAAATGAAATTATCAAAAAGTAATCTACTGTGTTAACTAATGTCATGTGGATATTGCAGGGGCTGAACAAAATAAGAAAAAAATGCCGATATGCTCCAAATTTGGAACACTAATTATTTTTAAAAATAACTACAACAAAATGTCAAAATCGTCGGTCAGAATATACAGGATGTTAAATAATTTTGGATAATATTATATTCCGGAACTTTTTTTCGAGCACGTTGTATGAATTTTTATAGAACATTTGAATTATTTGTTCTATTCATTAGGTTTTTGGCCTCTCGCATTATTCTCTAATCTATCACCGTTGTTTATTTATTTGCAAAAATAGCTATCGATGTAAAAGAAGAGAGTAAAAAACTGTTTTTACTTGTATTGTCTAAGCAGTTATTTTGATTTTCATTTTAAATCAACCGTCTGGGTAAACAGTAACTAGAAGAAAATCTTAACATTGCATTAAAAACAGAACAAAATTATAAATACTATTAAAAATATCGGCCTTTGGCTATGCAAGACGCAAGTTTTCCATGAAGCATGGATTGACGGACTATGTCAAATATTTCAGGAATATTGCGAACGATGTCGCATTGAAGTATTATTCTGTTTCTGAGTCCTCTTCTGTCTGAATTAGGGTCTGATACGCTAATATTTTCCTGTATCCCCAGAAAAATAAATCTAGGTTCTTCAGATCTGGCGGCCATGACTGAGATTATCCTCAACCTAACAGCTGTTAAAATTTTTATTTTGAAATTTCCTTACCTGTCTGCTGAAATGCGCTGGGGCAACATACTGCATGGATCACAGTTGGTTTATCAAAAGAATTCGTATCTATTCTAGAAACACTTGGAGATTTTCTTCGAGAATATTGTCCATTTAGCCTTGCTGGATCCCACATTTACTGACAATCGTTCTTGAAAATCAGTTTCGCGTATACTAACTGCAGATGTTCTTCGGCCCAAAAATGATTGTTATAAGAATTACTGATGGCATTTCTTGAGAACATTGCTTGATCACTAAATAAAATCATGTTTCCAAATGAAGGATTTTATGCTAGTATTTGTAGGAATCACTGGCAAAATGTTAAGTGTAGTAGAAGAGCTTAACCCCTTTGGATGTGATAAGGATACATTAAGTAGTCTACCAAAATTATCCAGATAAACAGTAATGAAAGGCTTAATCTTGCTATGCAATTTTTCTCATAGTGGCAGCAGAGTCATTTCCTACTGCATTCAGGGCAGCTTCCTAGAATTCAGGAGGCTCAACCGTTCTATTGCTACTGCTAAATAAGTGTATTTCTTAAATAATCAATTTTCACGTAGTCGATTATGTATATTTATGAAAGTCCGTGGCAGTATTCGATTTGGATATCTCTGTTCATAGAGAAAAAAAAACTTCCACTGGAATGTCCATAAATTAAAGGCACATCTACATATTCCGGATTTATGAATTCAACAATCACTAAATAAGCTCAAAGAAAATTCAGGATAGGTAAATAAAAAAAAAATGATACAGAACGTGAGAAACATGCACAGTGAATAGGATTAACAAATACATTGCACCAGCCTACTATTTTTTTTTTCAAATTAATTATGTCACAATTGCATCGAGGAATATTTTTGCAAAGAGATCGAAAACGGCGACAGATACGAAAATAATGCGAGAGATAAAAAACTGAAAAAGAGAACAGAGTTTTCAGTTGTCATATCACAATTCATGCAAGACGCTCAAAAAAAGAGTTTTATCCAAAATATGTAACACACAGTATATTGCAACCGACGCTTTTTCGACATTTTGTTGCAGAGATTTTTAAAGATAATAAGTATAACACATTTGAAATAATTATCTCAGGACATACGAAAGTAAAACGCGAAGTACGAGATAAAAATTTAAATATTGCCACCTTGGATATTGAAAATGATGCGTTTCAGATCATGTACCCGTTTATTATGGGATGACACCTTATCTCAGAATCTACGGGGTGTACCAAAAAAGTTTAATACAAAAGTTGTTTGGATTTATTTAAATTTTTAAAATATATCTTTATATATACAAGGTGTTCGTATTTTCGTGGAACTTCCTTATTTTAAATAGAAAACACTGTATATTAAGGCATTTTTAAATTCCTCAGAAAATTCTAGATATTTTTTATATATAATATCCTATACCTAAGTCAAACCGTCTTTGACATATTTTGAATTTTATGTCAAAAATGACGTTTGCAGATCTAAATAGAACTATCAATGTCTCCTATTAAAAGCCTTTATTATTTAATTAGCCTTTATTATTTAATCTGGAGGTTTTCTTGTAGATGGGGATCTATTTTAGTAGTCTATTTATTATAAAAATGCCTATTGGGCATTTTTATAATAAATAAATACAGGGCGAAAAACTAACATTAAAATCAAATGAAAAAAATCGTTAAAAGTAATTTTTTTTAACGTAAACCACCTATTTTTAATTTCATCTTATTTAGCATTGAAAATAAGGGCGACCTTGTATAAAGATGTCTATTTGAAAAACTTGCAGTTTTTGAAATTTTCGCAATTTAACATTTTTCCATTGTAAAAATACTATACGGCTTTTACTTTTTGTTATGGGTTGGCCATGCGTGGCGGAAAAAAAAACAATCGAGCACTACAGAAATGACACTATTTCTTTTCCTCTGACAATACACCTACTTATTACCCCAGCCGGGACGATTAAGTTATTAACCTTTCGTTGGGCGCAGTTGTTTTCGCAGATACAAAGTCTTCCTTTTGCATCGTACATGGTGACCTATAGTGTTACATTCCCCAGCACATAGGTAGGCTCCTATATTGTGCCTAGAAATGTAAAACGCTGGCCAATAGTTTTTATAATTTGTAAATTATAACGTAATCAGGTGCGGTATATCCAATAGATCGAAATGTTTGTCACGTGCACATTAAACCTGTTAACACAAACTGCCCCGGGCGTATCGATAGCTGGTCTAAAAATAAGAGGCTACCTATGCAGTAGGGATTTTAACACTATAGGTTACCATACACGATGCAAAAGAAAGACTGGTTGTATCTGCTAGAATAGCTGCGCCCGACAAAAGGTTAATAACTTAATCGTCCCGGCTGGGGTTAGTTTGGGTTAGGGATAATAAGTAGGTGGTGTATTTTCAAAGGAAAATGAATAGTGATATTTCTGTAGTGCTCGATTGTTTTTTTTCTCCGCCAGCCTTGTCGTCATGGCCAACTAATAACAAAACTTATAAGCCGTCTAACATTTTTACAATAGAAAAATGTTAAATTGCCAATATTTCAAAAACTGCAAGTTTTTTGAATAGACAACTTTATACAAAGTGGCCTTTATTTTTAATGCTAAATAAGATAATATTATTAAAAAGGGGGGTTTTCATTTGATAAAAAATTACTGGACCATTATTTCATTTAATTTTTTAATATTGGTTTTTTATCTCCCTGTATTTTTTATTATAAAAACGTCAACACACCACTAAAGTAGATCCCCTTTTACAAGGAAACCAACTCCAATTAAATAACAAAGGATTTCAATGGGAGAAATTGATAATTATATTTAGACATGTCATAAATTAGAAATATATGAAAAATAATTAGACTTAGAGATAGAATATTATATATAAAATATATCTTGAACTTTTCAGGGAATTCAAAAATTCCTTAATATGCAGAGTATTCTATTTAATATAAGGAAGTTGATACTTGTCCACGAAAATGCGAACACCCTGTATATATAAAATTATAATATTTTAAGAGTTTAAGTAAATCTAAACAACTTTTGTATTGAACCTTATTTGGTACACCCCGTAGATTCTGAGATAAGGTGTCATCCCATAATAAACGGGCCACCTTGTACATTTTCGAATGTCTAGTCTTTTTGTCATTTTAGAAAATGACTGAAAATTTATATGTTGACACTTTTTTCTTATTTTCTCGAGTACCATCGCCCCCTGAAATATAAGCATACAGGTGTATACGCTGGTCGAAAAATAAAGAGGATATACCATTTAAGATAACGAAATTGAAAACATTTATTGCAAACGAGAAATATGGACATTTTACCACAAATTTAGAACAGTGTCTTAATCTCATTGCCTGTATTAAATTGAATATATTTTTTTAAATGTGACCAACAAGTTCAGGTATGCAGGTGAGTGTCTATTGGGAAGTCTTGGAAACGAAAACGATTTCCTTTTCAAAAATATCGTGCTAATCGTATTTGACATCGAACTTTCTAGACAGTTTGACGTTAATATTCATATCGGTTACCATAGTAGCCAGCTACAACTTCGATATTTTTAACAGAAGGCTCAGTATATTTTGTTCACAATAACCTATATCTATCTAACGGTTTTTTCGAATTAGGCTAATAAATAAGAAATAAATAGCAACTACATTTTTAAAATTTTAACAGTATATAGCTAAAACATGGTTCTCTTTATGTCAACATAAAATGTAATTTTTAATAAGGGGACTTTCAAAACGATGTTAAATAAACTTTTCCATACAAAATTGCTGTTAAAAACCTGAATATTTTTATTATTATGAGGTAGGTTTTAACTAAGTGTAATAATAATACTAGGGATAATTAGTACACTTACTATTTTTCTCTACATATGTTTCGGCTTGATGAGGCCTTTATCAAGAGTAGTTAAATACTAAAGTCTTAATTGTTATACCCTACTAAACCGCAATTTAGATTTTAGTATTCAGCTACTCTTGATAAAGACCTCATCAAGCCGAAACATAGGTAGACAAACATATCTCATTAAATTATTTTGAAACATCTAAAAGCAGTGTACTAATTATCCCTAGTATTATTATTCAACGCTGTTTCACAAGGATCCTACCGCGGATATTATTCATTGTATTTAAGTGTAATAGCGCTGTAGTTGATTTGAATATATCTATTTTATTCATCGATTCAACAGATGCACCAAAACGTAAAGATTTATATTATGGTCAAAAGTTATTTGGACCGATGAAAGACGTATAATTTTTAAAATACCCCATATTAAAAATTGCAATTGTTGATTTTGAAACCTCGTATTTTGGCTGGACACTGTTAACATTTGAAATAGTTATCCTTATAAGTTGATTGGGCTAAAGTTCGCAAAATATACATAGTGCTTCATTTAAAATTACGAAGTTGAAGACAACCGGTTTTGCCTCTGAGGTTTCCTAATACAATATTCATTATGAATAATCCAGTATTTTGGAATAGGTTGGAGAGAGAATAATACTTAAGTATGGCATTGTTAATTTGTCAGAAGACTCAGATTTTGAATCACAAATATTGGCTTTGAAGTGTTGTTATAAGCTAAGATAGAGGAGTAGAAACAGTTTCATTTTAGGACAGTTTTTATGCCCAGTCAAAAAATGTGGGGTTATGTACAGAATATGATTCAGAAAACATATTTAGGTTCTATCAAAGAAATAAAGTGGCGTCAGATCTCGATTTTATGATACACCCAAATTTAGTTTTATTAATTATGAACCTTCATAAGTATATATATATATATATATATATGATATTTATATATCATTCTCTTTATGGGTAAGTAAGGTGAACTCTACGTTTGTGAAGTATATTAGGAAATGTCAATGCCTTATGAATAAATAATAATTGTTGTCTAATTAAATATGGTTTTTATACAGATATTCCTAGTTTCCTATTTCTGTATTTGTTCGAGTATTCCATGCCCTGCTGCTCATTAAATCAAACATTTCATATCTACATATTTTTAGGTATTTCAGATTCATTACCAGTATACCCTTGCCTGCAATGTCAGAAGGTCTACAAATACCAAACAACTTTAAAAAGACATATGAAGTACGAATGTAATAGACAACCTGCCTTCAAGTGTCCTTACTGCATGTATGCGTGCAAACAAAAATATACCTTGATTGGTCATGTCCGAATAAATCATAGTATTATGTATGATCAGTTCGTAGGTTTCGTTTATAAAGATATTAATGAATCATTATAATTTTGCGTGTTTTTGCAATTAATGAACCACTGATAGAAATAATTAACACCCGAAAATTGTGCAATGTAAAAATATTATATGTGTTTATCCTTAAAGTTTCAAAAATTGACATGACATAAGATCGGAAACTTACACACACATCATTGGCGTTATGCTACTTATTCATCTATGCGCTAGACAACTTTTGCTGTTCCTTATCATAATAAGGAACAGCAAAAGTTGTCTAGTTTATAGATGAATAAGTAGCATAACGCCAATGATGTGTGTGTAAGTTGCCAATCTTATGTCATGTCAATTTTCGAAACTCTAAGGACAAACCCATTTTATATTCTTACATACATTATCCATATATAGATGAGTCAGTCACATTTCGTAATTGTAGTTTGCCTCCCGACGAGAATGCACATTTGTCTATTCTTCAAATGAAAAAGCTAAAACTAATTCATCGGCATTCGAAACCATAAATGTTTAGCCAGATGTAGTATTTCAACACTGAGATAATTCCCCATCGAATTATGCTAGTGTAACAGGAGGTATGCATTGCCACTTCTGTCAAAACTAGTCGATAGTTGGCATTTCATACATCCTAGCCGTAAAATACATTCCTGCCGGTAGGCGGAAGTCGTAAGTGAGATTGTACCAGATGGAGATAAATATGCAAATTTGACAGCATTAAAAATACTATTTATTTGCAGTCACAGTGATTTACTGGTAGGAGAAATTATTTTATATTTTCATTTAATTTTGCTAAATTATACTTTATATTAGGGCCTTGAAATTGTGTATTGATTGACCCAGTCTTGACAATGATTCCGGCAGTACTGTAATTTTTAAATCCATTGATTCTTTCTATGGAAAAAGTGTTAGGAGAGTGTGTAATAAAATTAATGTGAAGGCTATTCGCTTCATTTTTACAATTTGTAATTAAAGGGGCAAATTTTGTAATACCCAAATAGTAAATTTTGGCAAAAAATGTCTTCAAACTTGTCAATTGAAATATTGTGAATTTGTGATATTTTTATTATATATTATATTATTATTGCTAGACGTTCCACAAAACAATATCCATCCTTTTTTTTATAAAAATTCCGATAAATTTTCTATTTGGGTTTGCTTTAGAAAAGCTGAACAAATAGTTAGTTTTATTGGCATATTTTGATACTATTTTCTTAAGTACTGAATGTCTACCAGGTCGATTTTGATTCGATTCTGACTTAAACGTGCATTTTAAAATTATGTATAACGTTTTCTTTTTATGAAATCAATAATATAGATATTTTGTATAAAACATTTTTAAATTTAATTTTCCTTGTTTGAATTTTGAGTGGCACAAAAATATTTCTGGATGAAAATCTTAATTATTCACATAGTAGCGAAACCGCCACAATAAAATGTAATAGTTTATTCACCTTCATAAAGTGGATCATCAATTCAGTGAAACTTATATTTTAGATCCATGGATTCCTTCTGTGGAAAAATTGTTATGGGAATGAAAAAATGTGTAATAAAATTAATGTTAAGGCTATTCGCTTCATTTTTAAAGTCTGGAATCAACGGGGGAAATTTTGTAATACCCAAATAGTGAATTTTGGCAAAAATATTTTCAAAGTTGTCAACTAAAAAATCGTGAAGTGATATTTTTATGCTATATTATATTATTATTGTATTAGTAGTAGACGTTCCACTAAGCAATATCCATCGTTTTTCTATAGAAATCCGATAAATTTTCTATTTGGGTTTTGATTTAGAAATACTGGATGCCTACTAGGTCGATTTTTATTCTATTCTGGCTTAAATGTGCATGTTAAAATTCTGTACAACGTTTACTTTTTATGAAACTAATAATATAAATATTTTGTATAAAACATTTCTAAATTTATTTTTCGTGTTTGAATTGCGAGTAGAACAATACAATTTCTAAGTGATAATTTTAATTGTACTCAAAAATAGCGAAACCGCCACGAAAGGAAAAACTACAATAAATGTAAAAGTTTATTCACCAATAGTTTATTCACCTTTCAACGACTCAGTGAAACTCATTTATGGCTTAACGGCTGCTTTAACATAAAATTATATACAGGATGTTCTTTAATGCCGTGCTGATATTTCAAAGTATGATTTTTCAGGTCATTTCAGCATATGTCCACAACGGCTACAGGGTATTGAATTTTTACTTAAAATCGTTATTTTCTAATGTATCCGAAACTACTTATATATTATTTTCAGATTTGATATGCGTTAATAGATTATAAAACTAAATATTTTAGTAACAAGGGTCATTCTATTGCTCCACCAGTGGCGTTTCTGCAGACGTATTCTCTAATTTTTTTTTAAGTAATAAGCAACTGACATTCTTCCATGTGGATTTTTTTCGGATTTGTGTGGTCAATTCTATATATAAATGGTCTTTTGCGTTTTTCTGGTAGGATGCACCGTTCTTACCAAAACAATTAAAATGAAACTGCTTCTTTAAGCAGTACTGACGAATAATTTTTGAGCACGTATTCCTTATTAATGCCGTGCTAATATTTGTCTGATTCCTCAGGATAAATGCCCACATATTATGACGGTTTAAGAACGAAGTTTACCATTAAATAAATGTTTAATTCATTTTTTTGTGCCCTCCCTTTGGCAAATACCACGAGCCGCCACTAATCATTATCAATGTTAAAAAACATAAATTTAAACCGTTGTATGGTCATATGGACTATTGTTCATAAAATGGCTGGAGGAATCACACTCTCAAGTATTAACGTGCCATTAACGATTATTCGTCAGTACTGGTAAATTAAGCAATAAAATTTGAAGGTTTTAGTTAAGGACGGTCAAACTTAAGAAACTAATTTTATGTAGAATTGACCAAGTCAATCAAAAAAAAAATATATCCACATGGGAAAATATCGGCGGAGTATCACTTTTGTGTACAAATATCAGAGGCCGTGTTTACCGTGACGGTACTGGTGAAGAGTTAACTTTTCATATTAAAATATGTGGTTTCAGTTCTATTAAAGTATTTTGAAAAACATTAAAAAATAACGATTTAAAAAAAATCGATTCTTTGTTCCAATAAAATTGAGCCGTTGCTTTGCGGACATATCTTCATGTGAACTTTTGTTCATAGAATGACCTAAAAAATCAGACTCTGAGATATTATGGAATGCCCTGTATATCAAGTGGTCTACAATTTTAAAACACTTTCCTTATACGGGCTGATACAAGAACAAGTAGACGAAAATTTTTTATGTGGAGTACGCTGTATACTACTAAATTTTTTGTATCCTTTAAAAAATCTAAGCATAATTTATTTATAATTTTTTTAATATTTACTTTGGAAATTTTCTGTTTGAATCTATACGATTCGATGAACTGTATTTTCCTATATTAGTTATTAATAAACTATCTTTTAAATATTGAAAAGTAAAATAGTAAATTCAAGCCATT
Source organism: Pissodes strobi (assembly GCA_016904865.1). Classification (NCBI taxonomy): domain Eukaryota; kingdom Metazoa; phylum Arthropoda; class Insecta; order Coleoptera; family Curculionidae; genus Pissodes; species Pissodes strobi. The sequence continues at coordinate 306,021 of MU182344.1, forward strand.
TTTTCCTAAGATAAACTATTTCACAGGCTCTCAAATAGCTCAGTTCTACATAAATTTTGAAGCATCATCCAAATTTCAATTTTGTTTCGCTGGCCTGTATTATATTACATATTTTTAATTAGCATACCTTGCTCACATAGTGGTCATTTGGATATTTTGCTGTACCAAAGCATTAACTTATTCTGTACATAGTACTTCTATTAAAACACATGGTTGTTCATAGAACAACTTCGAGGTAAGTTGCCTACTGTATGATCTTTATCTGCAAAAGTTTAAAAGTTTTCGACGAAGTCCGATTATTATAGCAGCTCAGACAATGATGATAACCAGCAATTTTGCCGAATCGCTAGTTCCTTTAGTAGAATAGACACACTACATTTTCTAGTTCAACATTTATTTTCCGTGTATTTTACTGTGATTTTTTTAAAGCCACAATTAACCCAAATTATTGTTAGGGGCAAAAAATTAAAACATATAGGGCATTTCGTATATATAAGTCTTTATCACTCCACTCACAATTGTAGAATATGCATAAATAGAAGATGGGAAACTCAATAAAACTAATGTTGATTTTATAATTTCGCTATAGATATTTTACTGGTATGATCTTGTAACATTAGCTATTAACTATAAGCTCCAGCAACCTCTACAGTAATTACTGACGTTTTATTTGGTGATTCATTTCCATAACTCATGATTAATTCCGGGGAAATATGTTATAGTTATATTAAATTAATTATACTATTGAATAGGATATCAGCGACGCCAACTTAAAAATGTTACAAAAAGGCCGAAAAAAGATCAACCAGCGCCTTTAATTATTAGCAATTTTTGAAAATGGTCAAATTATGGGATGAAAACACACCGGAAGGGCTGCAGAAGAAGTTTTTCCATGTTGTTTCTTATGAGCTTGCTTGGCGTGGCGGTGAAGCTGCAAACTGTTTATTAGAATTTTTTAAGGAGGATGGTTTGGGTCGACTTGAATATTACCCAATTTTTTCGAAAACTGCCCAAGGTGCAGCTCGACATTTAACAGGCAGTAAGTGGTCGATTTAAAATAAAGTAAACCTAGATATCTGCCCTGTAAGACTTTTTAAAAAACTTGTTTCTAAGCGAGGACCTAACATTAAAACGAATAGGATCTTTTTGACATCACATCCTCACTGGCAAGAAAACGGTATATGGTTCAAAAATACGGACGAAACGCAATTTCTAAATGGACAGCAAAATCGGCTGAAAAGGCAGGAATAACATCTGATAGTAAAGTTAAGTACACCAATCATTCGCATAGATCAGCAGTATTTAGCCATTTATCACAAAAGGGAGTTGATTCTTCAAGAATAGTGAAAATGACAGGTCATTCGAATATAAGCTCAATCAAACCTTATCTGACTTTGACAGAAAAATTATCGCGATAATTTTTGTGACAGAAAAATTATCGCGATAATTTTTTTTAACAATCAAATAACTATGGTGATACCTACCAAAATAGTAATATTAATTGTTAAAATATACGTTTTTGCTGGTGAATGAAATTTTCATAACAATTATCCTATTTAATTTTTCCTCTTATTGTTTCCATGACATCAAGTATTGGTTATCCGGAGTGACATTTCTGTCAGTCCAATAATCGTAAACAGTTTTGTGTGTGAAAATTAATGGATAATTAGACAATAATGCAGCAAATCATGAATTCGTTCCTGAAAAATCAAGAAAACGTTATGAAAGGAAGTTTGAGACGTTTAAACAGTGATACAAGAAGAATACATACCTCTTCCTTAAAAGAACATGCATTGCGCATGCTCGTAACGATAAACCTAACACATATGCGAAAAGTGTGTCCTTTTGTGCCCTTGACGTCTTGATTGAATTCCGCACTTGATGTCGCGTGCAAAAAAGTGTAATTTTCCGCACTTTTTAGGTAAATAACTATTTTATAAGAGCTTGCTGTTATGTTGCCATGGCTGGAGTACCAAATTGGTATTTATTGTCCGCCTTTATTTAGGGTAATTTGAGGATAGGTGTGAAGGAAGGAGAGACGGTACAGTAATCGATTCTAGACAAAGGTGGAGCGCAGTGAGCAACTGGCAACATCACAAATCTTCATTTACCTAACGAATTAGTTTACGCTTGTTGATGCACGTGTTGCTCCTCATTTTAGTCAATAATTTTTAAGATCCGCTTTAAAAAACAATATAATTTTTATTATATTAGGTAAGTACAATTGAAATATTATTGCATTTTTTTTGCAGAAGTTAGTCTAGAAAATGCCTATTTTACTAATATAACCTCCAAACGAGGATCATTGTGGATTTTTATAGATTTTATTTACTGTTTCATCTCTCCTTGATGTCTAAGGAGAGTTGGGACCGTTTTTGATGAGGATAGATGGCTCGAGAGTTCCATCTATCCTTTATACGCAATTTCTACGTTAGTATTTTGTCACTAGCAAATCATCTATTGTAATAATAATTTTATTTATATTTGTTCCGTTGTATGCCGAATATTTACAAGAGAAAAGGAAACACTTCTAGAGCTGAGTGGACCGAAGAAAATTAAAAAAAAGCAATAGAAGCATTAGAAAAATAGCAGGCCGGTTTAAGAGAAGCATCTAGAATATATGGTACAACCCTCGCAGCATTAAAAAGGCGTTATTCTTTAAAGAAAAAGGAAAAGTGTGGAGATCTTCTCTCGGTAGAGTTAACGAAAAAAAAATTGTTGCTCATATAAAGAAGCTCCAAAGTCGCGGCTTTGCTCCTACCAGAATAATGGTTAGATCGATGGCTTTCGATCTTGTTGAAAAGCTTGAAATTAAGCTTAAGTTTAATACTCGCAAACGAATGGCAGGTTACCCTTGGTTTGAGTCGTTTCTTAGGCGAAATCCCGAATTGTCGATGCGAACAGCAGAAGGAGTTTCATCTGCACGTGCCGTATCTATGAACAAAAAGGATGTTGATCAATATTTTGACATATTGGTTCAGCATAACTTACCTAATAAAGCAAGTCATATTTTTAACGTCGATGAAACTGGGCTCCAATTGAATAACAGGCCAGATCAGGTAGTTGCGATTAAGGGCTCGAAAAACGTTGTGTCTGTAACGTCTGCTGAGAAGGGTGAAACGATTTCACTAATTGCTTGCTGCAGCGCAGAAGGCTCCTTCATTCCTCCCACATGCATCTTTAAAGGAAAAAAAAACAAAAAACAGGAATATGAAGAAGGCATGCCAAGTAGTTCGGCAGTCTACATGTCCCAGAAGTCTGGTTACATCAACAACGAACTTTTTCTAAAATGGCTTAAAGAACAATTCGTTGCTAGAAAACCCAAGCCACACCACACAATTCCTTCAGCCTTTAGATACAGGGTTTTTTTTTAATCGCTTAAAGGTTATTATTATGAAGCATGCAACTTCTTTATCAGAACACACCCCAGTAAGCGGCTAAATAGGCTTCAGTTCGGTAATTTGCTTAATTCTGCCTGGCAACGTGCGGCAACTATTCAGAATGCTTAGTGTTTTTTTTTTCGAGATATTGGAATAGTACCATTCGACCCATCTGCTATTCCTGAATAGGCTTTTCTAGTTGATCAAACCACATCAGTTGTTGAAGAAGATAGAGATCCTGACATCATTAATGATACTTTAACCACATCTTCTAATCCAATGTTCAACAATGAAGGAACAGAAGAGGCAATCGTTGAGCCTACCTGTTTACCAGAGGACTTGGCACAACCAGGATGTTCTGGATATATTGCCCCAAGACAAGAAGAATGCTCGAAGGAAAAAACCCAGTTAGAAGATAATTTAATTGTTAATGATAAAAACAAAGATGATGAAACTGCTTCTGCAAATAACGAGACTCCCGGAAAAAATTCTCGATATTGTTTCGCCTGTGCCAAAAGTCGAAGCGGCAGGATTAAGAAAGAGAAGCAAGCAACTTGGCACGAGACTGACAAGCATGGAAAATACATCTGAGAAAAAAAATTTCTACGAAAAATGTAAAGACAAAAAAAATTGAAAAGAAAACTCTAACAAAGCAGAGGGCCAGGAATAAGTCGCCATCGTCTGAAGATGAAGAACCTAACTGTGACGATAGCTCTGAAGCGTCGGACGAATCTGATCAATGCGTTGGCTGTGGCGAATACTATTCCCAGACCAAAAAAAAAACAGACGATTGGATAGAATGCTTGAGTTGTAAAAGATGGATGCATGACAGCTGCTCCAAATATTTAAACTTTTGTGACATTAAATTTGTGGAAAAAAGGTTTGTCAAATCAAAAACTAGGGCATGCCATCTCTCCTTTACATGTGTACCATCTCACCTTTAAATAACTATAACCAAGTTTAGGAGTTCCATCTCACCTAACTAAGTGTACCAACTAACCTACATGTCTAAGGTGAGATGGAACATATGTTTTATTTTTTGTTGTAGTAGAATATTTTTCTAGTTTGATTTTTAAATTATTTTGGCGCAAAATGTTGATAGTTTAGTTGTATTTTGTGAAATTACAAAAGATGATAATTTTCTTTCAAATAATAAAGATTTCATGTTCAGTTTAAAAAAACGTGTACTATTTCTCCCCGATTTACCCTAAGTGAGTCTGAAACATCAGCGCTTGAAATGCTAAAATATTTAATCGATGATAATGTTTAAGTTTTTTTATTTTTAGCCTGGTACCAACATATGGATGGATACTTCGTATGCAGGCAATGTGGCAAAAAGTATAAGTTTAGAAGAAATTTAACAACTCATCAAAAGCTTGAATGTGGCAAACCGAAACAATTTTCCTGTGATATTTGCAGTAAATTATTTAGGCAAAAGGGCGCAATGAAAGGTCATATGGCAATCAAACATAACATATTTTGGGGCAAATGATGCCTACAATATCATTTTGAAATGGTAACAATTTGTACATAGTAAATAATTTACCATGAAAAAGCATTAAGAGTAGGTTCTAATTAATGCATAGTATAGTAGTTATAATTAGTTTTCTGGGGGAGAAATTAAATATTATTTTGACAGTTTAAATTTGTAATATTCCTGGTTTTTATTTAAATAAATACAAAGTAAATCTAAAGGCGAGAAGTATTTTCTACCCTCCTATTCCCGTACATTGCAGTTTTTAACGTCATTCTGATTCCTCACACGTATTTCTATAATACCCGTGCTTTTCCTTGTCTCCTGAAGGGTTTTTGAAAATTCATCCCACAACTTTAAATTTATTCACTAGACAAAAACGTTTCCTATTTCAACACCATTGCAAAAAATGTACCTCTTTGATTGTCTAACTTCAATATCATTGAAAATATTGAATAATATTTTAAAGTTTCTTGATAATGAGAATCTCATACATAATTTTAATCTTTTTAGGTTAAGTAAGTAACATTTATTCTGAAATTTTGTAAATATTATAGTTTCTAACCTCCTATTCCCGTACATTACAGTTCTTTAAAAATGATCAGCATTATTTGAAGCTAATCTCGCACGATGTCCTACATCAAACGGCTCCTTTAAATGATATAGGTTAAGCGACCAAATTTTGATGACGTCATAACCGAGAATTTATGGCAGGTTCCAGGTTCTTAATGTTGCACGCGATTACGGGGGCCACGCCTTTAAAATGCAGAATGGACCTGCGATTTTCTTATGGAAATTTACATGGAAAAGTGGGCGAAATTACTGTCAAACTGTCATAGCATATCATATTTTATAGGAATATTATTTAGGCTATCGTTCCAGATCCCATGTGATCAAAACAGCAAGCTGTAACTTTGTATGCGGCTTAAGAATGACGAGTCGGACAACTTTTTTATCTGTGAAAAGTCTTGGAAATGGGGGCGATTTCGAAAATATTAAGAACAGCATTTTTTTTTAAATTCTGATTGGAATGGCAGGTCGGTGGAAAATGTAGGGAAAATGTTGTCCAACAAAAGTCTTGGTTATTTAACGGGAACATGTCAATTTTATGACTGATTCAAATTTTTGCGAACAGCGATCTACATTTTTTCGGAAATGTTAAACTCGAGTTGTGCAAATATAAAAATGTCCTTGTCTTACAAAAATCATGATCGGTTTTACCAGTCCGACGCGATTGCGAAGTTTCGATTTGACGGCAGCCGCTTTACAAGAAAATCAGCTGTTGGCCAAAAATGGCAGATATAAGAAAATCTTCTTCTGCTTTATCAGTAATGTCGCTTGTCCGACAGAAATATTGAGTATTTGCGCTAGGCCGACAAAAAAATAAAAACTTTCAATATGTCGAAGTAGTCGTGTCTACAGTTTGAAAGAGACAGATCACGATTCTTGACGTTTGGGTTAGTTTGGGTTAGTTGTGTCATCTTGTATGATCTTGTTGGAAATAAAGATATTATTATTAACTTCTAATAGGACACTTAACGTGAATCACCCTGTAAATGATGCTATTTAAAACTCTCTGCTTCCGTTCTACTAAACATTCTAAAGGTTTAATTTGTAACTGAGTTATTGCTTTTATTTTATTATTTTTTATTTATTTTATTACTTTTAACACCGATATCATAAATAACTATTAAGCCAAACTACAAAAAACAATGTAATTATCATCAGACTCATCCGGAGACTCACCAGAGGAAAATATTTCCATAAATGCTTTAGGCAGATGGCTTGCAGCACTTGAATTTTTATTGAACTTATTTTGTAGACTTTTACGTAAATTCAATTGGATACTACATCTGCAGGAAATGTTCTAAAGGATACAAATACAAGAGGAATTTTACTAAACATCAGAAATATGAATGTGATTCCTCCAAACAGTTCCCTTGTAACTACTGCGGTAAATCATTTCGCCAGAAGAAGAATCTGAAAGCACATTTATTTTGCGCTCATGAAATATTTTAGAGCTAATTATAAAATGAAATTTAAATAAAGATGGTTGTGTTTGGCAACAGTGATTATTTTATATGCCCATAAAAATAATGCATTAATCTGAAGCACGAGTTTGGGTCAAATGTTTTCTAACATAATATGTATAAATAAATTTAATTGTCTCATTCAATTTTAGATTATAAGTGTTTTACCTGTAGCCGAACTTATAAATATAAAAGGAGTCTAAACTCTCACCAAAAATTGGAATGCGGTAAGGAACCTAAATTTGAGTGCCATAATTGTGGAAAGAGGACCTACTTCAAACAAAATTTAAAGCAGCATCTAGTTAATTGTTTAAAATTCCCTAGGAAGTGAAGTTTCTTGGGTGCCAGATGGAGAAGACAGATATAGTAAAAATATAAAAAAATTAGCAATTTAGGCTCATTCTCTAAAATATATGCACATTAGACTAATGAAAATGTTATTTATGTATCTATATATATCTTGGTACAAAGTACAGTCAGAATTATACCCATTTGTAGTTAGGTGAGAAAAAAACATGGCGTAGATATTTTTGCCAATCAATATTAGGTTAGAAAATTTACTAACTATATCGCTTCAGAAATTAATAGTCTGTCATGTTTTTATACGTTCAGAAATGAACAAATGATGATTAGCAGTAAAAGATGCAAAAGAAAGACTGTTGTATCTGCTAGAACAGCTGCGCCCGACGAAAGGTTAATAAATTAATCGTCCGGCTGGGGTAATAAGTAGGTGTATTGCCAGACCGCAAGAAATAGTGTCATTTCTGTAGTACCGATTGTTTTTTTTTCGCCATGCCATGCCCTCATGGCCAACTAATAACAAAACTTAAAAGCCGTATAGTATTTTCACAATAGAAAAATGTTCAATTGCCAATAATTAAAAAATACAAATTTTTCGAATATACAACTTTATACAAAGTCGCCCTTATTTTTAATGCTCAATAAGAATAGAAAATGTAAATTTGAAAAAATGGCGTTTAACGATTTTTTCATTAAAACTTTTATGGTTAGTTTTGGATCACCTTGTATTTATTTATTTTAAAAATGTCAACACAGACCACCAAAGTAGATCCTATTCTACAAGGAAACCAACTCCAATAATTAAATAATGAAGGATTTCAATAGGAGAAATTGATAGTCATATTTAGACCTGCATACGTCATTTTTGACATAAAGTTCAAAATATGTCAAAAAAAGTTAGACAGGTATAGGATATTATACCGGGTGTCAACGAAATCGTTTAACAATGCACCATTCAAATGTTTTTATAAGGATAAATTTGAAATTTTGGTTGAAGATATGGTTTATGAAAACTAAAATTTTCCACTAAAAAACAAATGAATATCACTTCCGGTTTGACCGGAAGTGAGCATGAGGCAAAAATTTCAAATACAACCTTACATATATTTTTACATACATGAATAGAGCTTGAAATTACCTTTTTAACCATGTATCACAAGTTGTCAGTGTATTAGGTGCATTTCGTTTATTTTATCTGAAATATCCTCATGTATCTAATCGAAAAGAGCAAATCTCATTGCTTGTCCCTCGTCGTATATGCACAGGGTGGCCCGTTTATTATGGGATGACACCTTATCTCAGAATATACGGGGTGTGCCAAAAAGGGTTTAATACATAAGTTTTTAAAATATTATATTTTATATGTACAGAGGGTTAGTATAATAAAAAATAAGGGCGACTTTGTATAAAGTTGCTATTCGAAAAACTTGTAGTTTTTGAAAAATTGGCAATTTTACATTTTTCTTTAAAAAAAATACTATATGGCTTAGTTTTGTTATTAGTTGGCCATGACGGCGAGGCGTGGCGAAGAAAAAAACAATCGAGCACTACAGAAATGACACTAATTCTTGTCATCTGACAATACACCTACTTATTACGCCAGCTGGGACGATTAAGTTATTAACCGTTCGTCGGGCGCAGCTGTTCTAGCAGATACCACAGTCTTTCTTTTGCATCGTGTATGAAATTTATAGGTTTAAAATCCCCACCACATAGGTAGCCTCTTATAATGTGTCTAGAAATGTAAAACGCTGGTCAATGGTAGTGTTCTTCTCTGTGCTAAAATGCCATATTTATAATTTGTAAATTATAACGTAATCAGGGGCAGTGTATCCAAGAGATCAAAATGTTTGCCACGTGCACATAAATCCTTCTAACACAAACTGCCACGGACGTATCGATAGTTTATCTAAAAATAGGTGGCTACATAATATGCGGTGGGGATTTTATTACTATAGGTTACAATACACGATGCAAAAGAAAGACTGTTGTATCTGCTAGAACAGCTGCGCCCGACGAAAGGTTAATAACTTAATCGTCCGGCTGGGGTAATAAGTAGGTGTATTGCCAGACTACAAGAGATAGTGTCATTTCTGTAGTACCCGATGGTTTTTTTTTTCGCCACGCCTTGCCGTCATGGCCCACTAATAACAAAACTTAAAAGCCGTATAGTATTTTTACAATAGAAAAATGTTCAATTGCCAATATTTAAAAAATCAAGTTTTTCGAATATACAACTTTATACAAAGTCGCCCTTATTTTTAATGCTAAATAAGAGTAGAAAATGAAAATTTGAAAAAAATAGCGTTTAACGATTTTTTCATTAAAACTTTTATGGTTAGTTTTAGATCACCTTGTATTTATTTATTTTAAAAATGTCAACACAGACCACCAAAGTACATCCCATTCTACAAGGAAACCAACTCCAATTAAATAATAAAGGATTTCAATAGGAGAAATTGATAGTCATATTTAGACCTGCAAACGTCATTTTTGACATAAAATCACAAAATATGTCGAAAACAGTTAGACTTAGGTATAGGTTATTATATATAAAATATATCTAGCATTTTCCTAGGAATTCAAAAATGCCTTAATATACAGGCTTTTCTTCGGAAGTTGATACTTGTCCACGAAAATACGAATACCCTGTATATATAAAAATGTAATATTTTAAAACTTTAAGTAAATCCAAGCAACTTTTGTATTAAACTTTTTTTGGTAGCTTCTAAGATAAGGTGTCATCTCATAATAAACGCGCCACCCTGTATATTGGTGCTGTGTTTTGCTTGATATCATGTATACAAAATAGCGAATCTGTTAATTACAAAATTTGAACCACCGGTGTTTTGGGTAGCTGTAAGTTTTGCATAAAATCAAAGGATAACGGTAAAATATTATCAGCATCACTTGGTTTCGCAGATTCACTTTTTAGTTTTGTGTAAAATTTCTTTGATCGACGTTTGTGAACTAGCAACTCTGCCACTGCTACTCTTTTGGCAATTTCGTTTAACTGTTTGTGTTTGATTCTGTTGTTAAATGTTTCACATGTTGAGCAAACATCAACTTGCGAACGCCGAATCGTAATGAAAAATTTTCTCGGATATATCTCTATTTCTGTACAAAACTCGTAGAGTATTTTTTCCTAAATAAGTCGTACATAATTTGAAGATTCAGCTGACTGTTCAAAAACTTAAGTTCACGATTAGCATAATGGTCCAATTTAACTGGGAACGACTAGATGTGATGTCGAACAGCAAGTTGAACATTTTCACCAAACTTATTACCACTGGTATATAGACCACGTAAGTATTTTGGCGATTTTCCGAGTACAGCAATTTTTTATTCTTCTAACTCACTGTAAATTAAGGAAAACGCCTTCAAACAAATCTCAATTTTGGCTCACTCTTTCAAGGCGAAGTATTTAAAGGTATTGGATTTTGATTTATTTCCAACTTGGCCTCTTGCGCGGTGCCTACGCACATTAAAAATTTGTATTAGCCCTTGTAGAAATATGTCCTGATGATCTTTACTATCCAGAGAATAAAAGCGACTTAAATTTGGTTGCAACTCCTGGTTGGTGAATTTATCAAAACATTTTCCCTCTACAACTAGAACAAAACCCGATTTAATATACAAAACACCAAAAAAGAATATATAAAATTACCTGCAAGGGGGGCCCATAACATTATCTCCCTTGTAGTTTTCATAAGGTTCGCCCTTTACACAGAATGTTTTGATAGCTTGTAGGATCTACCTTCTTCTGGAAGCATCTTTATCTGGCTCCATCTCACACTACGATTATTTCAACACTTTGCTAAACAACAAACTTTATCAACAAAAGTACACCAAGTATGCTATGTTTACCTTCTGCAACCATCTAACCTAACCACACTTCCACCCAGTCAAACGGATTGCGCGAAATGCAGAAATCTATTGCTCAGCACAAGACGCGCGTGTCCGGGACTTGTACAGTTTCTACAGAATATGCTTTGAACTACTCATCGTTTTAAAACCAAAACCTGGACATGTGCTGTTTATTTACATAAACGTAGAGTTATTTCCTGCTATAACCCCGTTTGGACACGTGCGGTTTCTGCATATAGCGATTATGATTAAGTAAATTCTGTTTTAGATTTTTTCCGTTGTGAAAAATGCCTAAGAACCTACAAGCACAAAGGGAATTTGGGCAGCCATCTAAGATATGAATGTGGGAAGATACCTCAATTTTACTGCAAGAACTGTCTCCGAAAATTCCATCAGAAGTCGAACTTAAAAACACATTTAAAAAGATGTGCGCCACAATTGTTAGCTGAATTCTTACTATCCTAATCACAATTAAATAATTGATTAATATATCTAATAGAAAATAGTCTGAAAGGAAAATCGATGGAAAATGTTAATAAAAAGGATTTTGTTTTTCTTTTACATCATAACAGGTTCTTGACCTCAATGAACTTACGTCATTAGTTCCATAACAAAAAGTAAATTAGACCTGGTGGTTTTGGTCCGTAGCTATTCACAATCTTTAAGCAGTTGTAGAAGCCCTCGCCTCTCTTCTCTGATGTAGGCCGGATTCAAACAGTTTTAACGGAAAGGAAACAAGCGGTCCATAAGGCTCCTAGTTTCAGTTTCAATTTTTTCATGGATTGCATCAGTGTACTCGAGTTTCTCCTGTAGTTGCTATTACAAAGCTACAGTTGTCATCCATTAGTATTGGCATGAAATGACAATATACTTTTCAGGATCAGGCAGTAACATAGTTGATTTTTTGCTTTCAATCAAAACAGTAGTTATTTTTAACTCGGGGGATTTAACACATATCGAACATGACTCGAACAATAACCGTGGGTGAAACTTAGATGAAAAGTAATTCAGATAATGCACGTATAATCAAAAGAACCCTGATTTATAAGTTGCTAAAAACCGTAAAAGCTTCCGTTCAATACTAATTTTAGCAAAAAGTTATTGGTGTCGATGTAGATACTGCTACAAAGTCAAAAATATTAGAACTCAGCTTGTTAGAGCCCTACTAATGCTTGGTATGCCTTCCAGACATCCGGTGCGGCGTGCTAAATACCTCGACTTACCAAAATTTGTTGCATTTAAGAACATTGAACCGATTCTCTCATTCTTTAAATATAATAGAATATCATCTTCATACCGAGCAATTATCCGTTGGCGTTATTTGGAGCAGTTAAAGAGCAAAATAGTGTAACTATGTGCACTTATTAATACAGTTAGAAAGACCAAAGACATTTAACCCAAAGAGACCCGACAACACATTCATAAAAATCCGAAATCCTGCATCCAACATCAACAAAACGCTTGCACCGCCTCCTTATATTTTTATGAATTACGAACAAAACTTTATCCCGGCCAAATCCTCGACGTGAACAACGCTCATCCCCCATAGTCTAAGATCCGAGCTAAAAACGACCTTCACCCATCTGTTTAATATATGAAAAGTATTTTTTCTTCAAACGTCAGTAAATCCGTCATTACTCGACTGTGTAGGCGGCAGTGAAGTTTCGTTTTTCCTCCGCCGGAGCTTTACTTTTCACTTTTCCGCCGGCGGAGGTAAAAGTGTTATCATAGCAACATAGATACAATACAAACAAACATCAAAATAAGCGTCAACAACTCAAGAGTTATTAAACTAAAATTTGTATTTATCACTCAATGTGTGACTGCATTTCTAAAAATCACTAATTTAGGAACAAATTGGTTATTATTTAATCGAACTTACTCAATAACTGCTTATCAATACGGAATTAAAACGCAATCGAACACGCAATTTTAAAAATATAATTATTGTTGACAGTGTCCACTGACAGCTTTATGTTACATTACTACAGCAACAACCTGAGCCTATTACCGACACCGCACCGGTCTAAGCCGCCTTGCGAACCCACTTATCTTTAATAATAATTATTATTACTATTAAAAAGAGACTTTTTGCATTAATTTGTCGACATTTGAAGAAAAAACAGCATATTTTATTTGGAGGAAAAGTTACTTTTCATGGCTTGCCCTCTATTACCAGCCTCACTCCGTTCGGCTGTTAAACACGAGCGCGCCATGAAAAGTATTACTTTTCCTCCATATAAAATAATATACTATTTTCTTCAAACGTCAGTAAATCCGTCATTACTCGACTGTGTAGGCGGCAGTGAAGTTTAATTTTTCCTCCGCCGGAGCTTTACTTTTCACTTTTCCGCCGGCGGAGGTAAAAGTGTTACCATAGCAACATAGATACAAACAAACAAACAACAAAGCAAGCGTCAACAACTCAAGAATTATTAAACTAAAATTTGTATTTATCACTCAGTTTGTGCACTGCATTTCTAAAAATCACTAATTTAGGAACAAATTGGTTATTAACTTAATCGAACTTACTCAATAACTGCTTATCAATACGGAATTAAAACGCAATCGGAGATGCAATTTTAAAAAAATAATTATTGTTGACAGTGTCCACTGACAGCTTTATGTTACATTACTATAGCAACGACCTGTGCCTATTCACCGATACCGGTCTAAGCCGCCTTGCAAACCAACTTATCTTTGATAATAATAATTATAATTACTATTAAAAGAGATATTTTTGCATTAATTTGTCGACATTTGAAGAAAAAACAGCATATTTTATGTGGAGGAAAAGTTACTTTTCATGGCTTGCTCTCTATTACCAGCCTCACTCCGTTCGGCTGTTAAACACGAGCGCGCCATGAAAAGCATCACTTTTCCTCCATATAAAATAATATACTATTTTCTTCAAACGTCAGTAAATCCGTCATTACTCGACTGTGTAGGCGGCCGTGAAATTTCGTTTTTCCTCCGCCGGTGCTTTACTTTTCACTTTTCCGCCGGCGGAGGTAAAAGTGTTGTCATAGCAACATAGATAGAATACAAACAAACAACAAAATTTGGGAACAAATTGGTTATTATTTAATCGAACTTACTCAATAACTGCTTATCAATACGGAATTAAAATGCAATCGAAGACGCAATTTTAAAAAAATAATTATTGTTGACAGTGTCCACTGACAGCTTTATGTAACA
>MU182344.1:320669-331624 GCA_016904865.1 Pissodes strobi
GACCAAACGCCTTTAAAAATTCAAGATATTGTTGAAATGACAGAGAATGATGACGAATCGAACGAATCTACTGAATTCGAGGATCATACCTTTACTTCGGATGAATCAGATACAGAATAATAATTATTAATTGGAACTTATTTTTAATATTATAATTTTTGTAATTATGTTATATTGTAATAAAATTTTTGTACGTAATACAAGATCCTTAGTATATTTTGTTCGTTCCTTTTTTGATTATCTTTGTTTAATTTATTATATATTTATCATTGTTTTTTCAAATCTACTACCAGTTGCTCCAAAATAATGTTCAGTGTCTTACTGTATCGCTGTCGTTCTCTACTGCATGAACAAAAAGCATGCGCACTTTCTTTTACCCGACGGTCGCGCCACGCACAGCTGTAACGCTGCGTCATTTTCTATCGTATGAGATACTTAGCCCGGACCTCTTTGTCGTAAGTTTCCAGCCGCCTCAAAATTTAACTTTTAAAAATTCGCCAACCGCCATTCAAACCAGATTTATTGCAGCCAACCCTATATCGTCGTGTTCGCAATAAAACAGCGCTCATTTTGATATAAGATTTATTTATTAAACAAATGAGTGAAAATAACTAGTAGCAATATACCTGTTTATACCTGCCAACCTAGTAGTTACGCCAGGGAAAAAATAGACAACCCAACGTTTGCATTTTCTATAGGCTCCATACTTTCGATTGGTATTAAATTTATTCGTTAAACTTATTAGTGCAATGCATAATAAAAAGTCAATTTTCAATTTTTAATTAATTATAGTCTTGCCAAGAATTTTTTAGCCAACCCACTCGTGATATATTTTTTAATATATAAAATTGAATATGAAATACTTTTCATCTATTAAACAGATGGGTGAAGTTGTTTTTAGCTCGGATCTTCTACTACCACTACTAAATGTAGTATTGTCCGCCTTTGTGAAAGCAAGGACAGTCCATAGGCGTAAACTTTGAAATTGTAAGTTGATAATAATAATCATTTTAATAAAGTAAACACGTTTAGTTTTAAATGATGGTATTTATTTCCCGTGCATTATTTAAAACAAATTTATGTCTTATTTATCGTGTGGGATTATCAAAGTCGGAGGTTGCTTGATATGGGCTCTGAAAATTTTAAAAGCGTGTGGAAAATACTTATTTGCTTTTCTGCAAGTAAATAAGCGCTTGTAGCGAAAAGCAAACGGTCCTTGCTTGTAAAAAGAGTTGTTTGGAATAATCGAGAGATTTTTATAATAAGGGGTTAATAAAATTCATGGTTAATAGTGGTAGATAACATAGTATATGCCTATTAAGAGCCGAGCCTAATGAATGATCGTTGCATAATATACTATTAAGCAGCAAATATTTAAATAAAACTTCCACACCTTATTTCCTGAATAATTTCAAATTTGATGACGGAACTTATGAGACACCAAAATGTTACAATTTTATCCTGATTTAAACGTTTTTGTGACACAGGGTTTTCCATCTCTCAATGATTAAAAGAAAAATTTAAGAATCTCACTGCTAGCCTAAAAATAAAATAGAACTGAAACACCCAAATTTTATTTAGAAACATATAAGTATTTCAAATAACTAGTTACTTAATGACTACATATAGTCAAAACGTAGCTTAATAACTAACTTTTTTTTATTAAATACCCATTAAAGATATTTTCATTTCATTATAAATACTACTACACCGACAAAAACCTGCTAAATAAACTGGTTTATCTAGAAAAAATATTAAATCTTGAATATTTTTTAGTAATTTTAGAACATAAGTTTATTTAGCGCAGATAAATTAAATTATCTGTAATTGGTTCATTTAGTTTTGCTAAACCAGTAAATTGTGTAAGTTTTATTAAGCTATTGTATAAATTTAATAAACAATCAGATCTACTTAAAAATATAAATATTTTATTTATTTATACTAACCCAAACTAACACCGGAAGTACCCGTATTAGGCATATAATATACAAAGACATTTATTAAATGTCTGATAATATTATATGATACCTGCCACTGTACTATCGTATTTCATTTACTGTCTTTGGTGTCGTCGAGCTTCAATGCTGTCATTCTATTGGTGCACTACTTTGCTACGGGTATACTATAAAATATTTTTTCTTCAAACGTCAGTAAATCCGTCATTACTCGACTGTGTAGGTGGCCGTGAAGTTTCGTTTTTCCTCCGCCGGAGCTTTACTTTTCACTTTTCCGCCGGCGGAGGTAAAAGTGTTGTCATAGCAACATAGATACTATACAAACAGACAACAAAATAAGCGTCAACAACTCACGATGTATTAAACTACAATTTGTATTTATCACTCAATTTGTGACTGCATTTTTAAAAATCACTAATTTAGGAACAAATTGGTTATTATTTAATCGAACTTACTCAATAACTGCTTATCAAAACGGAATTAAAACGCAATCGGAGACGCAATCTTAAAAAAATAATTATTGTTGACAGTGTCAACTGACAGCTTTATGTTACATTACTATAGCAACAACCTGTGCCTATTCACCGACACCGGTCTAAGCCGCCTTGCGCAACCCACTTATCGTTAATAATAATTAGATATTATTACTATTAAAAAGAGATGTTTTTGCATTAATTTGTCGACATTTGAAGAGAAAACAGCATATTTTATTTGGAGGAAAAGTTAATTTTCATGGCTTGCTCTCTATTAGCAGCCTCACTCCGTTCGGCTGTTAAACACGAGCGCGCCATGAATAGTATCACTTTTCCTCCATATAAAATAATATACTATTGCGCGTAAAACAAGGCGGAACCAAGGGAAGCGGTATTGTCAGATTGGCATGTAGGAATTTCAGAACCGGTTTTTGATGGATCAAAAACTGTGAAAATAGCTATTTAGTGTTATAATAATTCGTTACGAAAAAGTATCCGACAGCATCGAAAAAACAAGTCAATAGTTGCTGTTTTTACTAGTTTATTTGCTATTTCCTGGGTCATTTCCTACAGTAACTGGTAAACTTTAAATTTGGCAACGCCACGTCTAG
This sequence comes from Pissodes strobi, assembly GCA_016904865.1. Lineage (NCBI taxonomy): Eukaryota > Metazoa > Arthropoda > Insecta > Coleoptera > Curculionidae > Pissodes > Pissodes strobi. The sequence continues at coordinate 323,709 of MU182344.1, forward strand.
CGACCTTAGAATGTCACTCTCAGTTGAGTGAAAACACACAACCATTTGTCCCGTCTCTTCTAGGTTAAATGTCTGAGAAAGACGCTCTCAATCTGTGGCTTTAGTAGCTATTACGAAATTTATATTTCTGGCATATTATTTTCTTCTTTTCACTTTTTTTTTTGGAATGTTATTTTTTATATTGGACATATTATATTCTTAAGATTCTCCTTACCATTGCTGTGTGTTACCAGCTCTCTTCATTCAACTTAGTATATGCCACTAACTCATGACGTGCCCTTGGTATCTTAACACTATAACGTCTTCATAAAAGCAGTCCTATAATAATTATTCGTCTATGCTCGATGTTCGGCTTATTTTACTTATATTTTGATGCTTTCACAGCATCTATCTTATGACCTATATCTAATGTTATATTAGTGACATTTTTCTATGATTATAATAAACACAATAGGACATGCATGTATAAATTGGCCTCAAGTATAATAAACAATTTTCCGAAAAGCTATTTGCATTTCATTTTTAAACCCACACATTGAGCTTGTTTTTTTTATATCCTATAAATATTATATAATTTTTTTAGCCCTTTTTCATTGCGAAAAATGCCTTAGAAGCTACAAGCACAAAAGAACTTTGGTAAGCCATGTAAATTATGAATGTGGGAAAATACCTCGATTTGAGTGCAAGAAATGTCACCGAAAATTCCATCAGAAGTCTAGTTTGAAAACACATTTGAAAAGATGTGCGCCAGAGTTGTTAGTCGAATTTCTACTAAGCTAATTGTTATTAAATAATTGATAGGCTTAAGAAGAAAATTGCCATTAAAATCCATAGGATGAATTAAGAATTTATTTTTTTTTATTTTGCATATCTTCCATAACTTCAAGAACCTTGCGGCACTAGTTCCATAACAAACAAAAATTGTTCAGAGATCTGTTCAACCATTAAGAAGTAATATGGCCCTTCATTAGGTGAAGACTGGATACAAGCAGCTTTGATAGGACAGATACATCATGGAGTCTTGTATGCAGTTGTTACCTTTCAGCAAAAGTTGATATCTATAGAATTATATAATAATTTGCATTACGTTTCCTTAAGGTTTGTCGCTTCCAGAATTTTAGAAGCTTTCCTGCCTCATATTTAATTTGGCACAATAATGTATTAATAATCTGTATCTATGTTTATAATTAACATATTAAATACATATGCATAATAATTATGCTGTACTGACCCAATAAAATTTTTTCGAAAAGCTATTTGTAGTTCATTTTTAAACGTATATATTAAATTAGCTAAATTTTCTTAAATTATACTATTATTAGACAAATTTTCTATCTTACAAATGTTTACCTTTTTCTCCACCTCAATGTACAATTCTTTGGAAAATAAAGCCGCTTCGGCTCTGGCTCCTAGGTGTAAACAGCACAAGACGAATCAATTATTTACCTAATAACACCTCAATATTGCACTAACCCAAAAGACCAGTAATTAAACGATATGACATTATTATTGGCACCTTGTCAAAGTCAATTCAAGACTTGACCAATTGCATAGGCTTTTTAGTGTTATTTGCATTTACCAACCATTATTATTTTTAGATTTGTTCGTCCTTGACAACAGGGGCAGATTTGTTCCTAGAAACGTCGACCGTTTTCCAGTTTCTTTTAGGTTTTCCAGCCTCGTCAGGGTCACTAAACTAGCACTTGTGCTGTTTACAACCTGTAGCCAGAGCCGAAGCGGCTCTATTTTTCAAAGAATTGTACATTGAAGTAGAGAAAAAGGCAAACAGTTGTAAGATAAACATGAATCCTCCACAACAATATAGAACATATCAAGTCAAATTATGTTTCAGAGTCTTTCCGTTGCTCAAAATGCTCTAAAACCTACAGGCATAAAGGCACTTTGACAAACCATCTGAATTATGAATGTGGGAAAATGCCTCAATTTGAATGCAAGAAATGTCACCGAAAATTTCATCAGCCGTCGAACTTCAGATCACATTTGAAAAGATGTACGCCACTGTTGTGGTGTGGCCGGAAATCATGCTATGCTAATAGCAATTAAATAATTAATGGATATACATATAGGCTCTGCTTCTTCGAATGGAAAATTGATTGAAAGAAAAATGCATGGAAAGAATAAAGGAAAATAGTAGTTTAATTTTCCTTGTGCATCATAACATGTCCTTTAACTTCAAGGAGCTTACATCAGTCCCATTACAAAAAATAAATTAGACTTGAGAGCCTTGATCCAAAGCTATTCCAAGCTATTTAGCTGTTATAGTGGTCTTCGCCGGTATAGATTGCATGTAGATAAATTTAATGGGGACCCCTTGTTCCAGTTTTATATTTTTCTCGTTCGCAGTGGAATACTCCAGTCGCACAGTGTTTAATTTGGAGGTCCTAGATGGACAAAATTATTTTGGAAGATATCTTTTATTCTTTTTATTTGACTGAGCCAAATGAGGCACTAAAATAATATTCCAGGTCAGATGGGGGCAATATCAATTATACTTTTGGTTTGTGTACAAATTACACTATAGTTTTTCTCTGAAATAAATAAAAAAACTACACATCAAGTGATATTTAATAACTTAATATTTTATGTTAATATTGGAAAAATAAACATTAGAAGAGGCGACTAAAAATTAATACTAAAGTTAAAAAAAAAATATTATAAAAAATGCAAAAAAAAGTAAAATACTTATTTACATTTCATTGTCACTTGACCATGAATTGGAATCGCTTGAAGAATTAGAAGAACTTGATTTACTGAGGTAGGTATTTCGAAGCCCTTCTTCAATCTCTGCAGTCACTTTTATTACAATATCAGGAGCTACAAGCAATTCTAGCACCTCTTTAGGAAATGCTTCATACCTTACACTAGGTACTTCCCTATAGCTATTTATTACCGGATCCGATGTAATTATAAGCATATTTAATAAGACGTATTCGTGGATATACGTGAATTTTTTCTTGTATAGTATTGTCGAAATCTGCAGCAATCTTTACTCCTAGATTCTTGAGCTTCCTCGGATAGCTGCCCTATAGGAAGAATCGCATGTTGAATAATTTCAGTGCTATGTACTAAGATTTTGTGTAAGGTACAAGGCATATAATACCAAGAATACAGACTTATATATAATTTTCTAGTGTTTTCAGCCAACCTTTTAAATTTAGACAAATTAATTTCGTAACCAGATGATAAAGCTCTTAATAGAGTGGCAATATTTTTAATTAAAATTACTTCTAATCCGGTAATTTCTGCGCTTAAGGCAGGATTTAAAAAAAAACCTTCGTGCGGTATTTCCGTCATTGGATGAACCATATCCAGGTTTTGACAATAAGCCCCATCTTGTTTTAAAATTCTGTTTGAATCATTTTTGATCTTGCTTTAACATCCATTTTTTCATGCTCCCTTTTAGGCTGCCACTTTTTAATATTAAGCCTGTAACTAATATGTAAGAGGCATTCAAATGAACGGATATATGCATGCAATGTGGACAAGCCAAAACTGAAGTTCTTCATTGCTGATATATTCTTTTGATTCGTCATTAATAGTTCTAGGAGTAGCTCCGCAAATGTAACACTTTTGAGAGGAGGAGGTCTCAGTTAACGCATTACAGATTTTGACATCTACCATGGTTAAAATTAAGTTATGATAAACAGTTATTTTTCTTCAAACGTCAGTAAATCCGTCATTACTCGACTGTGTAGGCGGCCGTGAAGTTTCGTTTTTCCTCCGCCGGAGCTTTACTTTTCACTTTTCCGCCGGCGGAGGTAAAAGTGTTGTCATAGCAACATAGATACAATACAAACAGACAACAAGATAAGCGTCAACAACTCAAGATTTATTAAACTACAATTTGTATTTATCACTCAATTTGTGACTGCATTTCTAAAAATCACTAATTTAGGAACAAATTAGTTATTATTTAATCGAACTTACTCAATAACTGCTTATCAATACGGAATTAAAACGCGATCGGAGACGCATCTTAAAAAAATAATTATTGTTGACAGTGTCCACTGACAGCTTTATGTTACATTATATTCACCGACACCCGTCTAAGCAAGGCCACCTACGACCGTGGTCTAAGCCGCCTTGCGAACCCATTTATCTTTAATAATAATTAGATATTATTACTATTAAAAAGAGATGTTTTTGCATTAATTTGTCGACATTTGAAGAAAAAACAGCATATTTTATTTGGAGGAAAAGTTACTTTTCATGGCTTGCTCTCTATTACCAGCCTCACTCCGTTCGGCTGTTAAACACGAGCGCGCCATGAAAAGTATCACTTTTCCTCCATATAAAATAATATACTATTCTAAGCCTCTTACATTTTAACTGACGTATTTCTTGTTTGATTGTTTCTGTTTCGCTAACCGTAAATTCTGTGGTCTCTTTGGCAAAAATAAACTTTATTGGGCGACAATTCGTGGTGGAAGATGTTCTGGGATTCTGCCAAGCAATATTATTTCCATTTGTTAATCGAATGGGAACAAAATTAAAAACAAACAAATATTCGTCAGAAAATTCAGGATTTGTAAATTTCTGTTTGTAATTGCTGTGGCCAGAACTTCCATCACATCCCCACTTACTAATTAAAGTAAAAGGCAACGAAGAAGGCTAAGTTGGCAATTACATCTTCTTGAACTTTAATAAGCCTTTGAACTGTTAAATCTAAAATAGACTGTAATTTTACTTCTGCTCGGATTTCTTTTACAGTATTATCTTCTTTTGGAGGTAAGCAGTCTATTTTACATTTGTAAGATGGAAATACAGTGTGACCTGCCCTTAAACACCATTTTCTAGTTTTCTTGTACGTGTCAACCGTTGATTTTGTGTCAATATAGAAAGCCAGCGCCTCTTCATTGCTTGACATACGACCTTTACTTGTAGACTGTTTCATTTCTGTCACTATGTTTGGATGACTAATTAAGTCTTTTACAATTGTCGCTACACCCTTTTGACCCGATTTCCGAATAGCAACTTCCGCAGCAGTTGTTATTTCCAAAACATTTCGAGTTTCCAAAAGATCCGCGACCCGCCTTTTTTCCGTTTTGAAAGAGGCATCCTCAAAACTTTTTTTGGTCTACCACCACTTGCCCTTGAGGATGAAGGCTGTGGAAGTAATTTAGTTATTTTAAATTCAAAATTATCGCCTTTGAGCCAATCATCATATTTTTCGATAAATCTTTTAGTGCTTTTACCACAGGATGTCCATTTTTCGGCAATTTTGGAAGATTATCTAGAAATCTGTACTTTCAGCTCTCTTAAGGGTTCATCAGTAGAATCTTTTAAGTCATATTTAGTTGAAATATATTTGAATAAGCCATTATTTTTTAAATTTTTTGATGAAATATTGGCCCACTAGGTAAAAAAGCTATTTCGAGGAATCGTGACGGTGAACTCTAAAATTAAAAAAAAAATTGATGTACCCTAAATTCGCAGCTAAGCTTTTGCTAACAATAGGCTAAGGACAGTATTTATATTATATCAAAAAATTGGCCTGGGGACACGCGGGAATTTTGAGAAATAAGCTATCAAAATTAAACATCAAAAGGATTTTTTACAGTTAAAGTAAAATATTTTGTTTCTTAACAGGGAACAATACCAATTTAGATAATATGTTACTGCCTAGTAATAAAGACACGTACATTGATTCTGAAAATCCATCACTTAAAAAATACAGTCGCACAAAATGGATTAAATGAATGTTTAAAAATGAACTCCTAAAATGCAACTAAAATAATTTCAAACTAAACTTACATTTCTGAATTTATTTATTATCAGTAATAAAAAGAATTAAAAAAAAACATGTGATGATATGGGATATTCACTTATTCAGATATTCTATACACTTTTTCAGTGCATTTTTTCTTTAAATGTCGTACTCTATTTTGTCCACCAGGAGAGACCTTTTCCATTGCGAAAAATGCCTTAGAAGCTACAAGCACAAAAGAAATTATGAATGTGGGAAAATACCTCAATTTGAGTGCAAGAAATGTTACCGAAAATTCCATCAGAAGTCTAATCTGAAAACACATTTGAAAAGATGCGCGCCAGAGTTGTTAGTCGAATTTCTACTAAGCTAATTGTTATTAAATAATTGATAGATGATTGGTTTGAGAAGAAAATTGCCATTACAATCCATAGGACGAATTAAGAATTTATTTTTTTTATTTTGCGTCTCCATCTTGCATCTTCCATAACTTCAAGAACCTTGCGTCACTAGTTCCATAACAAAAAAAAATATTCAGAAATATGTTCAACCATTTAGAAGTAATATTGCCCTTCATTAGGTGAAGACTGGATACAAGCAGCTTTGATAGGACAGATACATCATGGACTCTTTGTTACAGTTCTAATTTCAGTCTTATTGTGGTATGCAGTTGTTATCTTGCAGCAAAAGTTGATATCTATAGAATTATATAATAATTTGCATTATGTTTCCTTAAGGTTTGTCGCTTCCAGAATTTTAGAAGCTTTCCTGCCTCGTAATTAATTTGGCACAAAAATGTATTAATGCTCTTTATCTATGTTTATAATCAACATATTAAATACCTATTCATAATTATGTTGTACTGACCCAATAAATTTTTCCGAAAAGCTATTTGTAGTTCATTTTTAATCCCACTTATTAAACTAGCTAAATTTGCTTAAATCATACTAAAATTAGACAAATTCCTTATCTTACAAATGTTTGCCTTTTTCTCCATCTCAGTGTAAAATCCTTTGGAAGATAGAGCCGCTTCGGCACTGGCTCCAGGGTGTAAACAGCACAAGTACTAGTTTAGTGACCCTAACGGGAGGAGGGACTCTAATAATTAACTAAATCTTTTAACAAAAATCATTCAATTCTTCTTAAACGCATAATACGAAATAATTGTAGATACATAACACCTGACAAACGAATCCATTATTTACCTAATAACACTACAATATTACACTAACCTAAAAGACCAGAACCTCGACGAGAACCAGTAATTAAACGATATGATATTATTATTGTCATCTTGTCAAAGTCAATTCAGAACTTGACAAATTGCATGAGCTTTTTACTGTTATTTGCATTTACTAAACATTTTCATTTTTAGATTTTTTCGTTCCTGACAACGGGGGCAGATTTGTACCTCCTCGAAACGTCGACCGTTTCCCGGTTTCTTTTAGATTTTTCAGCTTCGTTAGGGTCACTAAACTAGCGCTTGTGCTGTTTACACTCTGGAGCCAGAGCCGAAGCGGCTCTATTTTCTATTTTTTACATTTGTAAGATAAACATGAATCCTCCACAACAATATAGAACATATCTAGACAAATTTTGTTTCAGATTGTTTCCGTTGCGCAAAATGCTCTAGAACCTACAAAGGCACTTTGACACACCATCTGAAGTATGAATATGGGAAAATGCCTCAATTTGAATGCAAGACCTGCCACCGAAAATTTCACAGGAAGTCGAACTTCAGATCACATTTGAAATGGTGTAAGCCACTGTTGTGGCCCAAGTTCATACTAAGCTAATAGCAATTAAATAATTAATGGATATACATAGGCTCTGCATCTTCGAATGGAAAATAGATTGAAAGGAAAATCCATGGAAAGAATAAAGAAAAATAGTGGTTTATTTTTTCTTGTATAGGGTCTCCCAAATTCGAGCCTCATCATTGGAATCTCGGAAATTAGAATAGATGCAAAGTTGCGCGATTGATGCTGATCAAAATGTCAGAGAGTTTGGAGAGCTTTAAATAATCATGGATATAAACCTTACAAAATTCATATTAGACAAACCCGAACATGACGATGCTGAGAGACGATTAGAATTTTGTAACTGGTTGCAAAATAGAATTAATGAATATGACTACTTTCTAAATAAAACTATAAGGACAGATGAATGCAGTTTTTCAACACATGGA
>MU182344.1:340785-356479 GCA_016904865.1 Pissodes strobi
TCCCATTTTCATCTCCTTTAAAACCCCATGCGCGCTCTCGCGCAAACGCCACGGCACGCGCCTTCACACGCACACATACTCACACATTTAACACACTCACAACACACGCACGCACGCACAAGATGCGCGTCAGCTTGAAAATTGTCCAGATAAGCCTATTTTGTCCCGCTTTTATTAAGCCACTTCGGGTGAATTTTTTTCCTGATTGGAAAAAATTGTCAATTTTCAATTATGACCAGATGACCTCTTGGTGCCGTGAACGCTAATTTCACTTTATAGTAGTATAAATTAAAATTGAAATATTTCCATTGGCTCCAAATTCGTAAGGAAGTAAAACACTGTTTTTAAAATTAACTATAATTTTTTTTCTATGATTTTTTAATTAAAATTAAACGTATTGTACCTACTGAATTGTGGTGTGTTATATTTATAACCGAAAAAAGTATACATACAGCCTTAAACATTCGTTTTTAATAGTCCCATGATTATGATCAATACTTTTTCGAAGTATATGCTAACAATGTTAACAGCAATTGAGAAGGGGAGAGAGAACGTACCACAACACTCACTGGCAACATCATTCATATCGAAGTATAAGATCAGTACAGCACATATCAGAAGTCAGAATGCGGTCTGCATATTTTGCATACGGAACTCCACTGGGAGCCCGGTCTACACGGCAAGACCATCGTTACTTTGATATAAAGTTTATAAAAAATATTTATAGGAAATCACTCACGAAATACAAAAAAGCTACACGTCGCGTCGCGTCGCACAAATTCAGGCTTTAAAACGTCCATTTGAAACCAAACAAAACTGGGCGAAGAGTGCTATTTTGCACGTTTTTTAATGAAAAACATTAATTTATTTAAGTCGCGATCAAAAGTTGGACGGCCATCTTGTCACTTTTGACGTCTGTATTATTAGGAATCCCATTCAAAACGGTGTGGAAAATTTTGCTAGTAAGCTTTGACATTGCACAATTTTGTTAATATCATAGCAACCAGTCATCGAAAAGACTTCTTTATGATACCAAAATAGAAATAGTATATTGTGCAACAAGCGCTGAAAATAAGACTTTTCACACGAATGAGACAGTTTGGTGACACGAGCCGTAATCGAGTGTCATAAAGTCTCATGAGTGTAAAAAGTCTTTTCAGCACGTGTAGCACACTATACTTTTTCTACGACTGCTACATGCAGGGGGGTGTGGTAGAAAATTACATGTTATATGGGAAACATTTCTATTATTGATTTATCAGAAAATTTAATTCCTAATGAAAGAAGCTACGTGAGTAAGAGATTCTCGCTAAACTATAACTAGGGGCACAGTCCTAAAATGGGGCCACCGGACTGGGGTCCCTATTTTCCAAATATTTTGAAAAAGAGTGTCCGAGGGCGAAGCCCTCAAATGGGACCTCATGGGGGCGAAACCCTAGAATGGGGCCTATGGTACGGGAGTCCCATTTTTTACAGATTTAGCAATGGAGCCCCCGGGGGCGAAGCCCTAATATGGGGCCCCAAGTCTTAAAAGGGGGCCCCTGGTATAAGAATTCCATTTTCTAGTTTTGCAAAAAGGGGCTTCCGGGGGGTGAAGCCCTATAATTGGGCCCCCTTTTTTAGAGATCTGGTAATGGGACCTTTGAGGGCGAAGCTCTAAAACGGAGACGAAGCCCTTTGTATACTTTGCACACGCCGTGTGCAAAGTATACTTTTCACACGATGTTTGAAATGTCCAGTTTTCCAGAGCAGTTGTTAGTGCGTTTTTGTCTATTTTCAGGGCAGTCGTAGAAAAAAGTATATTCAACTTACATTTGCAATGAATGGTCATTGCATAATATACTATTCAGCAGCTAATAATGAAATAAAATTTCCGAAAACTTATTTCCTGAATAATTTCAAATTTGAACAAGAAATTTATGAGATACCAAAAATACGCAATTTTATCCCGATTTAAACGTTTTTGTGACACATAGGGTTTTTCTGCTCTCAATGGTTAAACGAAAAAGTAAATCATACCACTGCTAGCCTAAAAATAAGTTGCTTATCATTATTTTTGAAACAAATAAAAAGGGACTGAAGCATACAAATTTTATTTAAAAACATATAAATATGACAAATATCTGGTTAATGACATATTCAAAAAGTAGCTTAATAACTATTTTCTTCTATTAAATACCTATTAAAAATATATTTTCATTTCATTATAAATGCTGAATCTCCTAAATAAACTGGTATATCTAGAAAAAAAAGATTAAATCTGTATTGGCAATTGTAATTGGTTTATTTAGATTTGCTAAACCAGTAAATTGTTAAGGTATTTCTATAAAGCTATTGTGTTAATAAGTACCCGTATTAGGTAAGTATATAATATAATTAAAGTAGATAAACATATTTACAGCAGTACCTTCACTGGTTTTGAAACGTTACCAAGTTAGTATACTTCGAATGGGGAAGAGCCGTCGGTCGTCGACCTCCAATGCTCTCAATCTATTGGTGCAGTTACTTTACTACGTGCATACTATAAATATTTTGGGGGTAAAACAAGGCGGAACCAAGGGAAGCGGCATTGCCAGATTGACATGTAAGAACTTCAGAACTGGTTTTTGACGAATCAAAAATGGGGAAAATAAGTATTTAGTGTTATAATTTAATATGAAAAAAGTATGTACAGTAACTCGTAAACTTAAAATTTGGCAACGCTACATCTATCGACCATAGAATGTGCCTCAATGTTGGGGGAAAACAAAGAACCATTTGTCCCGTCTCTTCAGGTTAAATGTCTTTGATTTCGATGCCCGTGTCTAAAAAATTGGAATATTAATTTGCAAGGTAAACACCAGTTAAAAATAATTCTACCTGTGAAGAGCAGTGAAAAATTAGCGTCACTGGGCAATGCGTTGCCAATTGTCATGACTATATTTTTATGAAACATTGTAAGTAAGCAAGTCACTAATAATGAAAATGTAATCATGAAGTCTACAAAAGAACTCTTGCTTAATGAAATAAACGATATAACAACGATATAATTGGTAATATATCTACAGGTAATAAAAAATAGGTAATTTCTTAATAGACTACCTATATTACAACAAACTTCAGAACAAAACAACTAACTTTAAAACAAACATTAAACAAATTATTATAAATGCATTAATTAATAATCCATATTATGTTCAAAATGTCCCCCGTTATTTTCAAAACGTGCCCTATAACCCTTCCTCAGTCTTTTCAAACTGGCCTCAATTATATGATTGTCCCCATTTAACCTCTGAATTTCGTTGGTAATTTTGTTTCTAATTTCCTGAATACTTGCGTTTCTTCTCCGGTAAACAACATTTTTTAAATGACCCCATTAAACGTGCCCATTATTGTTATATTTGGGCTATTTGGTGGCCACCTGATTGTTCCATTACGACCAATCCATTCTTGGTATCGGAGATTTAAATCCACCACATCCCAACTGCATGAGGTAGTGCGCCGTCCTGTTGCCAAATGATATTTCGCTATATTGCCAAGGGTCGTTCTTCTAAAATGTGTTATATTTCATTTTGTAAAAAATTTAGATATCTTCTTCCAGTCAGTGAGCGTACAAAAAATATTGGACCGAGTGTTCTATTTTGTATGATACAATATACAACAACAGTCCAAACAATTTTTTGAAATAAATTTTCGTCTGCTTCGTCTTCCCTCATGAGAAGTTGAGCAACAAACTGAAAGCGGCGCTTCTTTTGGTCTGTCGTTAAGGTTCTTTGGATCGTCCCAAAAGAAACTCGCCTTCTCCTTGGTCCATAACGAATGTCCCTGGCAGTTTGCTGTATTGAATGGCTAGGGTCAGTATTCTAAAATAATTTAGTATCACCTGATCCCGGAACCACTTATATTAGATTTTCTCTTTCTATCATGTAAAGACTTCGTTCCTTCAAATACATGTTACAAATTTAGTATAGAATTGCCGGAGATAATTCTGCCATATTCTTGCAAATTTCTTCTTTGAGTTTTACTGCCATTTTTCGCACTCTTATAGAATAAGGTCATTATTTTAAATGGTTCATCGACTGTCAACTTCATCATAAATTACCAAAAATTATTACGAAATTGACAAATTAGGTTTATCACTGTTCTTCATAGGTATAATGATTGTTAACTTGTTTTTACCATCTAAATTAATATTCCAAGTTTTTACACAAGGGAATAGAAATATGTTCCAGAAAAGCATACTATTAGATTTAACATTTTTCTGATTAGCAGCCTTGCTAACAAAAAACTAAAATAAACCTAGGGTTCTATTTAAAACTTCATAACTTTATCACATATTTCATTTGTTTTCTTAGCGAATATTTTTTGATAACATTTTTAAATTCTACGGAAAAAGAATAAACAAAATGGCTATTTTGGATTTTTGGTGTGTAAACATCTTACGCGGCGCTGCTGTGAGGGTAAATCTCGGCAAATGGAACGGCAATGTGCATGCGGATGGGGACGGATATGTGTAACCGGCCGTGACATCATAACCATGCGCAGTGATTTTACAAGGGTTGTTCAAATATGTGTACATGTCTATATAGGATATGTTTACACATCAGTGTCTCGTGTACTAGCAGACTCGCTCATTTTTTAAAAAAATACGAGGAAGGTCGAAAATTAGCCTCAATCCTCAATCCTCGTTGGATGACCCTGTACCATTTTTGTTTCTTTAATTACAACATACTTGATTCCAGTTCAACATTGTTTTTTAAAAGTTTAAATTGTGTTGTATATTTTACAAAATTAGTTATGTTAGATGTATTATTTGCACATATTTGTATAGTTTTTCAATACACATATCGTTAGCCAATAATTCGTTGTCATATAAATTAAGCATATACACATTCCATATACAAATTTAAACTTATTTTATACCAAGTATTATAGTCATCTTGTAGATATATATTTACAGTTTTCATTCCACTAACCAGTACGAAATAAGGTGTAACTAAAAATATATTTGAAACATTTTATAGCTTGATGTGTACTGCTTGAAAAGTTGCTTGTTACTGGCATTTTCTTCATGGTAACCATTTACATAAAAATATAGTTATTGTACGGGTTAACAGAGGGAATTTGGTAGGAGGTATAAAATATGTAAAATAAAAACAACAAAACAATATATTCTGTAGGACGACTTAGAAGCTCAGGTAAAAATGCCAGTTACAGTAAAATATAAATGAGGGAAATGTAAGCGTGAATCAGATATACCACGTGGTGAACCATGTCTACCTTTGACATTCATTAACATCTTAAAGTTTCCAGACTGCAATGCAATTTTTAAATATGTATGAGTTATCATCTTTATTAATGTTTAAATATAGAAATTGTTCTTTTGGTCTAAATTGTATGCAAATAATTTTAAATCATTATTATAATGGCCTTTCCCAAGTGCACTTGTATGCACCGCAAATACTTTAAAATTTCCAATAAAGTACGCCCTTGTATTGGTAAAGCAGCTTACAGGCTCAAGACTGCAAATCTTTTTTACTTGACGTTTTGTTAAGCTTGTATCGAAATGTTTGTAAATAATTTTTTAAAATTGCCCAATTACACTCAATTCGAAAAATGTTTATACATACTTGAATTTTTAAATACATTTTTAAAATCAAAATTGTTTTCCTAATAAATTGATATAACCCGGATAACTACTACGAACTAAGTATCTCGAATGTGATCCAGTTTTGGCAAAGTAATAATTTCTGTTCTTTAATCAAAAGGATATTCGACATTATTTATTTATTGACGCGTACATATTTGAGTTAAAAAACAAACTATTTCGATTATAGAAATCATAAACCCTGTCCAGTTATTCTTGCAAAATTTTATTTATACTGAATATCCACAACAAGAACTGATATTGTTAATAAATATAATAAAAAAACGGGATCCAACTGTGACTCCTAAGGTGGGCCCAAATGGAGTAAATGAAAACCTTTGAAGTACATTGTACTGTGAGCTATTCTTTTAGTAAGATTAACAGGGTACCACCTATACCGAACTTAACTTTGTCAATTTATCAAATGCTTTCACGAAATCGGCGAAAATGACATTCACCTGCATTCTGGAATCTATATGGTCTGTGAGAATATTCAATAAATGAGAATAAGTGACTTTCAAGCGAGCGACCGCTGTTAAAACCGTGTTGCTTTGAAATTGGTAGGCTTTTATCCAAATCAAAAATATATTCATACTTATACCAATTTCAAAACAGTTTGGAAATTGCTGATGATTTGCTTATTGAGCGATAGTTCTTGATATCCTTTCTTTGTCCCGTCTTCAATATTGGATTTTTATTTCATGGGTACTTCTCCTGTTTCTAAGGAGCGATTGTAAAATATTTTGCGTGATAGTGAGTTCAATTTTTTGAACATAAAAAGCGGAGCTAATATACCGGGGTCTGCAGTCCTTTACAAAGTCAAGGCTGACATTTCATGAGAAACTAGTGGTTTTGAGCGTTTGAGCATTTAGACGCTTACAGAATACGATGAAAACATTTTGCAAATTTCCTAATACATCTATTTTGGTGTTTGGTTTATTCTGTGCTTTTTTATAGGCGCGTAATTCCAAAAGCAAGTAGGGTGGGGAAAAGTAATTTTCCATTAATAATTTAGTATATTTTTTAAACCAGATTCAATAAGAGAAGACACTTAATACTATAAATTATGTTTATTTCTATGGGTTTTATAGTTGTTATTTTACATTTAACTTCTTTTTCCTATATTAATTTTATTGTATTAGATGCGCAGTAAGTTAGAAAATGTTTATTTTTAGATTAAGCTGGAATATATTCTTTATTAATATTGTTAATTGCCACATAAAATCGATTTACAGCATTTTTAAGAGGTCTATTATCGCATTCTGCCTGCCAGTCGACCCTCGAGATCTTTCCATTTATTTCGGTATAATTTCCCTTTTTGAAGTTAGCTATAAATTCAGTACATGGATGAGGAGCATCCTCTGCAAAAAAGGATCCGAGCAGTGACTGACATCAGAAACATTTTCCTTATTAAAAGCTTATCGTTATATTTATAAACTGTATTAAAGTACATACAATTATGGTACGAAAAGTTTAGAAGTAATGAGGAGTTCTGACGTACTTTTGTTTTTTTTTGTAACTATAATGTCTCCTTAAAGGGAGTGTTCTATGTAATCAGTCTATAAGGCCTCTTATTCCATGCTCGGCTTATTTTTATTTAAGCTTTTTATATTTTCTAATTTATAATCAGCATGCATATTTAATATCACCTCAACTACCTAATGATTAAATATTTTTCTGAGAAGCTATTGGTATTTAATTTTTTAAACCACAAATTGAAATTTGCTTATAATAGAATACGATTAAATTAACTCTGTTTCAGAATTCTTCCGTTGTGGAAAATGCTTTAGAACCTACAAGCACAAAGGAAATTTGGTAAGCCATGTAAGATATGAATGTGGCAAAACACCTCGATTTGAGTGCGTGAACTGTCATCGAAAATTCCATCAGAAGGGGAATTTGAAAACACATATGAAAAGATGTGCGCCACATTTATTAGCTGAATTCATACTTGGCTAATCGCAATTATTAAAGAATTGACGGATATATAGGCACTTCTTCGATTAGAAAATAATTTGGAATGAAAATTGCAAGAAAAATACATGGAACGAATTAGGCAAAAATGCGTTTTAATTTTCTTTTACATCGTAACATGTTACTTACCTTCAAGCAACTTACGTCATCAGTCCCATAACAAATAGTAAATTAGGTTTAGTGGTTTTGATCCAGAGCTATTCCTAACCAATAAGCAATTCTAGTGACCTTCGCCAAATACTATCGATGTAGTTGCTACCTTAAAGGAAAATTTCATATTTATTAATTTCGCATGAAATGACATTATAACTTGCCTTTATCTTGTAACCAGCCTTAAGCGTTGGGCGCTAATTATGTAACACGATTTGTCAATTGCGCAACAGGCAGGTTCACTCATCGGTCTTAAATTTATTTAAAGGTGTGGGTCTATGTGTTGTCATCAATGATTTTTACACATTGAAATCAGAGCAGTAAAATTTAGAAACATAACCTAGACAAGAATTTTATGAAAATTAGAAATCAAAGGTATTGATAATGGATAGGTACGTTTGACAGTAATTTAGCAAATTAATAATAAACATCGGGATCCCAATTAAATTATTGATTTAAATATTAAAAACTTTCACAAAGACTCCAAAGACAATTAATTCTATCTTAAATTAATATTATGGTATGGCCCATAAGCTAATAAAATGTTCTCTTTTAATGGCTATTAAAGCTATTATCCGGCTATTAAATCAAAGCAAAATAAGATACGAATATTGCCCAATTCCTATCTTGGAACAATTAAACGTTGAATTCTTAAAGGGTTGACTAAATGCAGTCAATCGCGAAACAATATAAATATAAAGTATAACTAACTTTATACAAAATCAATAAGATAACCGGTGAAGTAAATATGTATAAATGCAGCCAGTAAATATCAACAGTTATAAACGCAGTGACTACTAAACCAAACTAAGCAAGTGAATCCCATGGCAGCGATACGATTATATTGATAAAAAGTTAATGAAATAACAAATGAGGTAAATATATATAAATCTAAAGGGTAAGTATCTATAGGTAAAAATGAATTGATTATTAAAAAAAAACTAATCTAATTGAATCTCATGGCAGCGATACACCAATAAGCAGTTACAGGAGATCTGTTAAATCAATTAATTACTCTACAAAGTAAGTATAGATATATACATAGCCGGTAAGTACCTACGGAGAACACGAATTGAGCTTAGTTTGATGTCAAGGTTAAGGCGAAAAATAGCACTTATGCGAAACAAATTACTGCCATGCCATGAGGGTTATAACAAATTACAGTAAAAATTTATTGTTAAGGTAGGTAAGTATAATACACAAGTGAATCAGATAATCACGAAGACATTGTCAGGATATTTAAGTATAGATCCTATTTGTACCTAGTAGCACAGTATAGGCAAGGAACAGTAACGTCAGTGAGCTCAAATCCCTTGAAGTATTGAGATCAAAGAGCACCGGCAGGCACCTGCTTGCTTGACTTTGCCGTCGTTGGATCACGTCCTATACGAGGGGACGTGCATTTCGTTAAATTTTATTGTCGCATGGAGTCAGTTTCTAGTAATAAGTCATTTACAATTTAATTATTTTATAATTTCATTCGACACTCTAATTTTAATATATTTAGAAATAATATTTAGATTATAGATGCTTCACGACAGGTTCTTAAAAATGTGTGAAAGTTCAAATGATAATAAAACAATAAACAAGGCATTTAATAACAAGTTTTGTGTAATGTAGCTTATACTACAAAAATATTAATTTCTTCGAAATTGAAGACAAGTTTAGTACAAACCCAAACTAATACTCTAAGGTATTTAGTAACACAAAACATAATATACGCAAAGTTTGTTTAATAACTTTTTTCTACGACTGCCCTGAAAATAGACAAAAACGCACTAACAACTGCTCTTGAAAACTGGACATTTCAAACATCGTGTGAAAAGTATACTTTGCACACGGCGTATGCAAAGTATACTTTTCACACACTTATTCGGGTATTTAGATTAAAGGGCTTCGTCTCCGATTTAGAGCTTCGCCCTCAGACATCCCATTCCCAGATCTCTAAAAAAGGGGGCCCAATTTTAGGGCTTCACCCCCCCCCCAGTAGCCCATTTTTGCAAAACTGTAGAAAATGGGACTCTCATACCAGGGCCCCCCTTTTAAGGCTTGGGGCCCAATTTTAGGGCTTCGCCCCGGGGCTCCATTATAAAATCTGTAAAAATAGTCCTCCCGTGCCATAGGCTCCATTCTAGGGTTTCACCCCCCCTGGGGCCTCATTTTAGGGCTTCGCCCCCACACTGAAAAAAAAATTTATTTGATCCAAAAAAAATGGAGTTTATTCAAGCAAATATTTGTTTGATAATGGCCAAACAAATATTTGTTTGAAAAAAAATTAATATTTATTTGATTTATTTCTAAGTTTTTCTTTGTTCGAAATAAATATTTATTGCGAACAAACAATATGATTTTATAATCGTTGTTCACATCAAACAAAAAAAACTTTAAAACAAATAAAATTATTTTGATTCAAATACGAGAAATTATTTCGTACAAGTACCCAAAACATTGGTTTAAATACCCGGCCTAATTAAATTAAAATACAAAGCTTTTGGAACAAATATAACATATATATGTTCTAAAACCTTTGTGTTTTGATTGAAATCTGAGGTATATTTGTTCCAAAAACTTTGTATTTTAATTTAAATAGGTCGGTTATTTAAACCAATGTTTTGGGCATTTATACGAAAAAATTTCTCTTATTTGAATCAAATAATTTTTATTTGCTCAAGCCTGTTCAATGTTTCAATATGTAGCTTAAAAAAAACACTGTTATTATTATTAAGACGTATTTAGGTTTCACGTTTTAGCTGAAATAAACTATATGTCTTAGTTTTCTTTTAAATGCTAAAGAATCCAAATTCCGAACCCTATCTAACCCACCGATTTCTAAATGGTATGTCAGAACACTTAACTTTTAATTACCAAATTCATGTCAGGAACATTTGCCCACAGTAAATAAAATAAAAGTTAAAAAAGAATATCCAAGAAACATTTTTATTCAAAGGTATTAAAAACAAAGAACAAAACGAGTATTTCCAAAATATAAATAAAAAATATAATCAGATTATTTTGTCTCTGCTTATCACTGGTTTTGAAAGCTAAATAATTTTTATAATGAAAAAAACTATTATCATAAGCTAAAAACCTCTTTTTTCTAAATACTAGATAGGAACATAAACAGATTATGGGATAAGTTTGTACTACTTATTAATATTAACGGTAGCTCACTAGTTTTTAAAAAAAATACTAAAATTCTAAAGTACATAAAAATTTTATCATATAAAAATAGTAACATTTTACTTAATTAAACTAATAGGACATACAACTACCTCTCCAGATCCAGTGTAATGAGTTAATGATCATTGAACGGAAATGGCACAAGATGTCACCGATTCTATTGTTAGTAACGACATTAAATCGATTTCCATCAGGCTACGTAGAACTTCGATGCCGTCAATATTTTGATCTAAAAATAAAACAACAATAACTAAAACAAAAAATAATAGAAACAAAGCAATTGTGACCGTTGTTCATGATGCTTTTTGAATAGCCTGTTATATTGTTTAAAAGTATGTCATCCATTTATCAAACAATAATATTTTTTTAAATACTATTAGATTTAATCGAAATAAAAAACAATTTGCTTCAAAACAGTACTTCCATGGATCAACCATTTATTTATTCAGATTGAATAAATAGGGCTTTGAATTACCTATCAATTCATATTATATTATGTAGGTACATACAAGAACGAAGAGGACGCCATTGAACTTGTACAACGTAAAAAGCAAAAATACTCAAACAAGATCGTACGCCAAACTGCCTAAGCGAACTGTTATACACTATTGTAGGCGTATATCGCGTGAATTCATCTGCATCTCTAGGTAGGAACAGCAGAAACCAATTTTTAATTAGGTACTAGTGAAACTGACGCCATTTTGATTATGAGAGAACGCTTCTTATTTACAAACGATTGATTAGGTACTTAGCTAAGTAATATAATAAAAATGTAACTTACCTAGAAAGGAGGGCACAAATGACCCGAGTTGCACTTAATTAATGTATTTTCCATCACAAATACTAAAAAAATAGCGACATTGGGTGGATAAAATTTCCCTATAGGACGGCAACAGAAATGAAACTGAACTAAGGGCCCGAGACGGGGACTGGGAAGCGTAGAGCATCGACGCGGCTGCGCAACTGCTACGAGTTGTAAGAGAGATATTTGATCAAATATTCACAATCTTTAATTTAAAGCAGCCCTTATTTGTTTTAAATAATGGAGAGGTTTCGTATCTGTAAATCTTTAAAGCGGATAAATATGTGTTTAATATGGAAAAAAGTCTTGCTATCACAAGGCAAAGAAATAACCAAGAAAAATCAAACACGCCCAAGTATTTAAATTAAAAAATTTTTGTTTAATCTAAATAAATTTTATTTAAAGCAAATAAATAAAAAGCAAAGAAATATTTATTAAGGTTTTTTTCTTACATTTTTATCAGTGCAGAGCCTCTTTTTCAAAATATTTAGAAAATAGAGACCCCACACCGGTGGCCCCATTTTAGGACTGTGGCCCTGGTTATAGTTTAGCGAGAATCTCTTAGTCACGTAGTTTCTTTCGCTAGGAATAAAATTTTCTGATAAATCAATAATAAAAATTTTCCCATATAGGTAACATGTAATTTTCTACCACACTCCCAGTGAGGCACCCAGACCCTGTATGTAGCAGTCGTAGGAAAAGTATAGTGTGCTACACGTGTTGAAAAGACTTTATGGCACTCGCCTACGGCTCGTTTCACCAAACTGTCTTATTGGTGTGAAAAGTCTTATTTTCAGCACTTGTTGCACAATATACTATTTCTATTTTGCGTTCAAAATTATCCCATTTTGATACGCAAATGCGTGTCGAAAAGAACTTCTTTTCGATACGGCTTTTGTTGACTGGTTGCTAGGATATTAACAAAATTGTTAAATGTCAAGGCCCACTAGCAAAAATTTCGACACCGCTTTCAATGGGATTTCTAGTAATAAAGACGCCAAAAATGACAATATGGCCGCCCAACTGTTGATCGGGACTAGATTAATAGTTTTCATTAAAAAACCTGCAAAATTGAAAAAAAAGTATAAAATACACGTTTTAAAAGACATTTAGCGCACTCGCACGTCGCACATTAGGAAACTCCACGCAAGCGGGTCGTTTCCTAATTTAGTGATCATGCGAAAAAAATATGGTATTTTAAAACAAGTATCTTAATATAGTATTTTTTCACTATTAAAAAACGGTTCTTTATAGGCCGGAATCGGCGTCTTAGTTATAGATACGTAAACTACCTATTTTCAGGCCCATAATAGTTTTATTACCTGAGCTACAACCCCTTCTACAAAAATAAACGACCCCTTTATGGTCACTACTCCGTTAACACCCGTAATTGAAATTTGGGGAAATGATGATGGTGTTTTTCCATTTGCAATTGCATTGTTTTGGTTTATTTAGATATAAAATATTTTCGTTTTTATTGGTTCCACCCCTAGCTATGAATGGGAACTATAAGTTTAATCTTATATTTTATGATTAGCACAAAACCAAATGGTTTGAAAAGGGAACATGATTGATTAAGGAATGTATGGAGTGTACAATTTTATGAATAATATTTTCATGCCTAATTTTTATCTCATCCCTTTTTAAAAAACCAAGTAGGTAGGTATTTTATTTCTAGATAATATTTACTCATACCTGAAAGGATCTTTTGGGAATCTAAAAAATTATTTTTTACCATCAGTTTTACCGAAATAGTTATCCACTGCACAAAATCCATCCATCGTTATAGAAAACGCAACAATAGTCCCTAAATAATGTCTCCCTCGCCCTCGTATATTACATTTGTGCTAAAACTCCCCAAAGTTTCTGCAAGTCTATGAGAAAACTGGATTGAACCGCTCTTACCTCAGGCGGCAAAATCGAGATTTTTATGCATTTGACGCTACCGTTCATTAATTCTACCGTGTTAGTAGGTTCGAAGACAGTGGCGTTTCCTGCGAAGCTACGTCTCCACCGTGTGGTCGTATCATCTAGACAAAAGGCCTCGTATGGCTAAAAGACACCAGGAACTCGCCAGGTCGGCATAGAAAGGCAATCTGTCCCCTCACGAAAAGTCTGTAATTAAATTATAAATAATTTTCACTTTTCAATATAGACACAGTAACATGTAACAAACCTTATTTGCATAGGAAAGGTAACCACCCTAGTCGTTAAACATCTTTATCGGTATCAGACGATATGGTCGATAATTACAAAAACTACACCTGGCAGTATGTTTGCCGATTAATTTCACTACAAAGGCGGACGGTAATTTGACCTGATTAAAACTAACAACGATAATTTTAGATACCAAATTGGTCGCTTTTCTCTGTCTGAATGCTTTGAGCTTTCAAATGAGAAGGGCCCAAAAAAAGAATAAATGTCAAGTGGCGCTCCAAAGGAATTCCTTCTCGGACCACTCGAAACAATGGCAGTAAGGTGGCAAGAAGTAAGGTAGCGAGAGTATTGACAACACAAATTGACCACTAAAAAGGAAAAATCGTACTCCTCGATTTTGTAACATTTACAACGTTACACAGTGGAGGAAATACATTTCAAGATCAAAACTCTGGCCTTGCTGGACTCAGTATTTAAAAATCCCTGAAGATTATACTGAAGATAAGCCTAATTAATGGCTAATATGTCGTTCAGACATGCGGCATACTAAATGCTTTACAAATGGCAAACACCTCAACGCCTCAGGATTAGTTAGTTGTACCTGAAATTTATCTGAACGGATTCTCCCTTTAGTGAAATTAGTTGGCACAATTTTTTTCTATAGACATGTTAGAAAGCCATTTTGATATATAGCAGTTAACCCTTGGCGATTTTTGAGGATTATTTAAGGAATGTGACGTGTGCTTATTATTTAATTTAATAGAGTTCAGAAATAACAAAATGATGCAATTCAATGAACTTCTTAACACAAGTATTAATATATTGTCAGTCTTTGGTATGAATTGTTATTACGTAAAAATTATCATTTAGCATGTTATATTGTTATGCGTTATGCGTTACCAGCTGTCTCCTTCCAAGTAAGTACAGGGGTAAGGTTTATATCATTAACTCTTTTTATAGTCTGGTGCAATCTTATAACACTATAAGTCTCGTCTATAACCCCTTTTACTCGATGTTCGGCTTATTTTTATTTTAATGTGGTGCCCACATTAACGACGTTTTTCTATGCTTATAATATACTTGGTAATACATACATGATTAAGTTGGCCTAATGCACTTAGTTAATAAGCATATTCCCTAGATGCTATTGGTATTTCAGTATTGAACCCACACATTGATCTTGCTTTCGTAAATTTGCTTAAAATTTACAACAATTAGATGAATTGTGTTTCAGATATTTTCCGTTGCGGTCAATGCTTTAGAACCTACAAGCACAAGGGAAATTTAGTAAGCCATCTGAAATATGAATGTGGAAAAATACCTCGATTTCAGTGCAAGAATTGTCACCGAAAGTTCCATCAGAAGTCTAATTTGAAAACACATTTGAAAAGATGTGCGCCGCAGTTGTTAGCTGAATTCATACTACGATAATCGCAAATAAATAATTGATAAATATGTAACGATAAGTGGTTTGAAAGAAAATTACACGGAATTAATCAAAGAAAAAAATAGTTTTATTTGTTCATTTACATCATGACACACACCCGCACACATGCTAAATTTGTTAAAAATATACTACGATTAGATATATTCTGTTTCAGATACTTTCCGTTGCGAATCATGCTTTAGAACCTACAAGCACAAAGGAAATTTGGCAAGGCATCTGAAATACGAATGTGGGATAATACCTCGATTTGAGTGCAAGAACTGTCACCGAAAGTTCCAGCAAAAGTCGAATTTGAAAACACACTTTAAAAGATGTGTACTACGGTTATTACCCGAATTCATACCAAGATAATGGCAAT
>MU182344.1:356879-367766 GCA_016904865.1 Pissodes strobi
GAGTGCTGATAAATCTGGAACTCACCAACCTATTTAATGGCTATTGTGTCCTCCAAACATCCTTCATACTAAATTCTTTAAAAATGACAAATACCTTGACTCATTAGAATTATCTGAAAGTCCTTCGAACGAATTCTACTTTTGATTAAATTGGTTGGTACTGTTACTATTAATAAAACGTCATCTTCTTCTGTTGGTGAATTTTTTGGGGAATTTTTCCGTTGCCTTAGAATGTGTAAGCAGAAAGAAAGATTGGCAAGGCATCTAAAATATGAATGTGTAAAAATTCCTCGATTTGAACGCAAGAATTGTCACCGATAATTCCATCAAAAGTCAGTTTTGAGCGCACTATAATCTAAATACTACTAATATAATCGCAATTAAATAATTGATTGATATAATATGAGCTCTTATGATATGAAAGGAAAATTGCAAGGAACATACACGTAGTAATTAAAGCAAAAATGGTTTTATTTACTCTTTTGCATCATAGCATGTTCTTTAACATGAAGGAACTTCCGTCATCAGTCATACCAAAAAATAATTTAAATCTGATTGTTTGCTTCCAGAGATTTTCAATAATTTAACAATTGTAGTGGTATTCACCAAGCACTATCGTTTCGAGTGTAAGCTGGAAGCAGATACCTTTGCTGGGACAGATCACTTATAGAACCCTTGTTTCCGTTCTAACTTTTTTTTTGTGGAAAGTCGATCTCCTCTCCTTGTTGCTACCTTAAAACGAAAATCGATTTTCATTAGTTTTCACATGGAATGACATCATAATATGCAGTGTTAAGAAAGTTTCCGATGTTTTGTCTTTAATTGGACGAAATAACTTATGATATCAAAATATTGACTATTTTGAACTCAGGAGTTAAAATACAATGAAAAACCTGCTGATAAATCTTGGAACTCACCAACCTAACTAATGGCTATTATGGCCTCTAAACATCTGGCGTAGAAAAAAGCTTGGTAAGACATCTAAAATATAAATGTGAAAAAATACTTGATTGAATGCCAGAACTGTCACCGATACAACTATCCGAAGTCAAATTTGAACACATAATAGTTATTTTTGTTACAAGTACCTAAAATGGAGTTTTTCAGGACGAATCATTGCTGTTTCCGGACGAGGCATTAGCCGAGTCCGGAATAGCAGATGAGTCCTGAAAAACTTCATTTAGGTACGTGTGACAAACACTATTTTTTGTCATACGCTCCCAAAATTTAATTTTTATTTATACGCTTTTTGCAATTCTTCAGAACGCCTAAATTTGCAAATTGACCATAATTTTTGAAATCATAATGTACGACAAAGTTAGCTTAGAATTTGATATCGTAGCAACTATTTGACAATTTGGTCATGTCATTCGAAATTTTTGACATTTAGACATATTCAGGAATTTTGGAATAGTCCGTAAAGGTTGCCATGACGACTTTTAGGGACTAGGCCTAAAAAGAAGCATTTTACGACTTCATATCTTTGCGTAGTCTTGGTTTCTTTTAATTATAATATCTCCATAAAAGCAGTGTTTTATGTAAATCGTCTAGATATTTTACTTATTTATATTTAAGTTGTTATGCCTTTATTGGTTGGTCTAAAATAGTTATCCAATAAAGAGTTTTTCGAATAGCTATTGGTATTTAATTTTTATACTTCCACATTAAACTTGCGAAATTTGCTTAAAATATATTACTATTCTATAAATTCTGTTTCAGATTTTTCCCGTTGCGCGAATTGCCTTAGAACGTACAAACAGAAAAAGAGCTTGGTAAGGCATCTGAAATATGAATGTGGAAAAATTCCTCGATTTGAGTGCAAGCATTGTCTCCGAAAATTCCATCAGAAGTCGAATTTAAAAACACACTTGAAAAATTGTATTCCAATTTTTACACGATAATCGCAATTAAATTGGTTGTTATATAAGCTCCTATTCTTCGAAAAATTATTTGAAGGTAAAATTGCAAGAAAAACTCACGGAATGAATAATTAAGGAAAACATGGTTTTATTTGTTCTTTTGCTTCATAGCATGTTCTTTAACTTGAAGGACATTACGTCATCTCATCAATTTAGCAGTCATAGTGATATTCTTTAACTTGAAGGCAATTACGTCATCAGTTCCATGACAAAAAATGAATTAAATCGGATAATTTTGTTCCAAGAAAGTTTTCATCAACTTAGCAGTCATAGTACTCTAGGCAATAGAGACTAAATAAAGGGTTTACCTGGAAAAAATTATAGGATTTTGTTTTATAAGCTTACCTTATGTTTTTTGGGTCGCCGATTCCGATTTTTTCACCTCCCACCAAAAAATCTCACCGGAAATACTTTTTTTTTTTGAAAAAATAGCTTGTTTTTTTGGAAATATCTGATTTTTTATTTATTTTTTAAATGGCCCAACATTCTGAAAATATACAATAAAAAAATGTTTTAAATGTTTTTTCAAATGATTAAACGCATAAAGGCGCTAGTGCGTCGTCAAAGGAATTGAAACCTCTTCCTGATGAGCAAATAGACATTGAAGATGCGATATATGTTATTGATGGCGGATTCCTTCTTCATCGCGTTGTTTGGCCCCGAAATGTATCTTTTTCTTTAATTTGTGATGCATATATTGAATAGGTACGTTGTATCAAAATATACATCAAATTGCGTCGTCGTATTTGATGGCTATCCAGATGACCCTATGAAAGTCAGCACCAAATTCGCGGAAAGGGTGAGAAGAGCACGTACACACTCATCGGTCGACATAATTTTTGATGTATCAATGATACCCACAATTCCTCAAGAAAGTTTTTCGTCAAACAGCATGAATAAAGTTCGTCTTATATCGATGTTAAAAAGCAAATTTGCGTCCAAAAACTTAAAAGTACGTCAAGCCAAGGAAGATGCGGACTGCTTAATTATTAAAACGGCGATTGAAGAGGCGTCAACACATAAATCAGGAGTGATAATTGTTGGCGAGGACGTAGACTTATTGGTTCTCTTGATAGGTCTGTGTAAGGCCTCGAACATTTATCTTTTAAAACCCGGCCGAGCGAAGGTACCGCCACAATTTTTTTCAGTTTCCAGTGTACAAGAAAAAGTAATAGCTGAAAACATTTTGTTTTTACATGCATTCACCGGATACGACATAGTTTCTTCTTTGTTTCAAAAAGGCAAAAAATAATTTATTACTGTGTTGATTAATAATCCTGATTTACTGTCATATGTCAAGCTTGAAAAATGTGGCTGGAAAAGAACACAGGAAGGCTTAACTCCAGTCACTACTTCCATGCCTCCCTTTCCACCTCAGCTTTTAAAGCTCATATCTTGCAAATGCACGAAAGATTACCGAGGAGCATGCAGCTGCCGGAAAAGCGGGCTGCGATGTTCGGTGATGTGCCTTCAATGCAACAACACCTGTGAAACAGTTCCGGAAGAAGACATCGGTGACCTGGAGCATGACGAAGATGACCCTGAGGAAGTATATTACAACATTTTACTTTTAATACGATAGAAGGTCATCTTTATCCGATGAAGATTTTTTGGGGCTATTTCAGAATATGAGTTGATGACACAATACTCATTTTTCAATCAAATAGAGCTAAAATAGTGAAACTCAATAAAGTTCTTAACACTGTTAGACCGATACTGGCATTATTGGCTGTTAGGCAAAAATATCATTTATTAGCATAATATGTATATATTGGACTCGGAACTCTAAGGTTATTTGTACCGTAGCTATGTGTTACTAGTTGCCTCTTCCAAGTAGGTACACGAATAATCTTTATGTCAGTAACTCATGTCGTATCTTGGCGTAGTCTTAGTTTTCTAACTATAATATCTCGATAAATGATATCTTTTATGTAATTCGTCTCCATGTTCTACTTATTTATATCTAAGTTGATATGCTTTTATATTAGTGATCTTTTCCTATGTTTAAAATGAACATAATAATACATATATGATTAGGAAAGTACTCAGTCAATAAACATTTTCTCAAAAAACTGTTGGTATTTAATTTTAGAACTTACCGTCTAAACTTGCTACAGAAACCCGCACCAAATACATGGCTCTCAGCCAATTTTGTTAATTTTTTGGGATATTGTAGTACAAGTCACTAGAAGATGCACGTGCAAGTTTAAGTTAGTTTCTTTGTCTAGTTTTGGAGATATGAATTTTTGAAAATCATAAAAATGGCTGTTTTTCTAAAAAATATTAAAGTTCACCTATCCAAAATTATTACTTTTTAGATGATAAGTAACAAAATAATAGCTTTGCTGGCTTAAAGAAAGTCAATTGACATGAGAGTCATTCGGTCGTTAAGATAAAAATAAGCCGCCTATTGTATGGGGTGGGTCGAAAATAGCGACAATTTCGCATATATCCCTAATTTCTATAATTTGTTCCAATTAGTCTTTTCTTTTGAAATACTAAATTTCTTTAAAAGTAGTGACTTTCTTCCAAAACACAATTTTTTTTTATACCTACTTTATGTTTTTAGCATTATTCACTTAAAGCAGCCTTTTTGAGACAATAAATACGCTTTGAAGCCAAAACTACTTAAGGAAGACTTATGGTAATTGCTTAATATTATTCGCTACAAAAAGTTACAATCACATTTTATACGGGGGGTTTTTACAAATATTAGTTAAAATAGGCTTTGCACCTAATATATAAGTTGTTAATTATTCTTGAATTGACCTGTCAATTTGAATCATTACACCTTTAAGTAAATTGCCCTATACTCGCGCAAGTTTCATTAATTGCCTATGTCTGGTTTTTCAAATAAAATAAATATTGGAAATTGATATTTTATAGAAGATATATTATCCAATCTTATTTCTTGATGAAATAAATATGATCTAGCGGCGCAAAACAATTGTTCCGTTAAAAACCGCATGACCATAAGCCCTGTGATTATTAACGGCGTGGCTATTGATACGTTGGCGAAAGCTCATCCGCACCACGGTCCTCTTATGGATTTTAATTAAACCAGGAGGAATTACTGGGCAGAGATAGATGAGCGAGGGAAAACGCATGGCCCTCCTCTCGCTTTGCTCGCTTTGGAAGCGCAACCAACTAAAACTAACTAAAACTAACCCAAGACATGCCCAGAATCAATTCTAATCTAGCAGAAAAAGTTAGTGACTTTGTTTTTACATTTTTCTAATATCAAAGTCGTACTCTCCACTTCGTGACGATTTTAGAAATATCTATAAACAGTAATTATCAACCCTCACTGCAGAAGTTTTAATTAAGGTATCATTGGGCATTTAGTTAGGTATTATTATTACTAAGTTATTAACCGCACAGAACAATTTGTTTTTGTAAGGGGCCCTGCAAAATTAATTTAATACCCATAATCATTGTATTTCATGTGCCTTTTTTGTTAGCGGATCTTTTTTAGCGAGGTTAAAAACTACGTGTATTTTGAAAGGACTTCTTGAGCAGTAGGTAAGTACCACAAAGCTCCACGAGTGGTACAAATTCAACGCAACATCATATTTATTTCATTAAGAAATAAGATTGGATAATATCTTCTATAGATTTTATTTCAAAAACCAGAGATAGGAGATTAATGAAACTTACACGAGTGTGGAGTAATTTACTTTAAAGCATAACTGAAAAATATGATTCAAATTGACAGCTCCGTTCACGAATAATTAACAAACTTATATATTAGGTGCAAAACCTATTTCAACTAATATTTGTAAACACCCGCCGTATAAAATGTGATTATAACCTTTTTGATACTAATAATATTATGCAATTACTGAGTCTTCCTTAAGTAGTTTTTGCTTCAAAGCGGATGTATTGTTTTAAAAAGGCTGTTTTAAGTGACTAATGTTAAAAACATGAAGTATAAAAACAAATATATTTTTAAAAAATTAGCGTTTTGGAAAAAAGACAAAACTTTTAAAGAAAATTGTTCTTGTCATAAGAAAAGACTCCCAATAATGATATTTTTAATGAAAAAGCTCATTTCCACTAATTGGGACCAATGATGAAAATTGGCAAAATATGCTAAATTTACGCTAATTTTACCCACCATGTATAATAGGCGGCCTCTTTTGTCTTAACGGCCGACTGACTGACATTTGACTTCCTTTAAACCAGCAATGCTATTAACTTGTTACTAATCATCTAAAAAGTAATACGTTTGGTTAAGTAAACTTTACTATGTTTTAGTAAAACAGCCATTTTTATGATTTAAAAAAATTCATATCTCCAAAACTATACATAGAAACTAATTTAAACTTGCACGTGTACCTAACTTCTAGTAACTTGTACTATAATATCCCAAAAAAATTATCGAAATTTACTGAGAGCCATTTTCCGTGCATTTGGTGCGGGATTCTTTGCTTAAAATGAGCTGCGATTAGATACATTTTGTTTCAGATTTTTTCCGTTGTGCGATCTGCCTTGGAATGTAGCCGAAAAAGTTTAATAAGGCACTTGAAATATGAATGTGGGAAATACCTCGATTTGAGTGCCTGAAACCACATTTGATAATATGTATGCCACATTTATAAGCTGACTTCATACTAAGATAATTATTGCAATTAATAATATATATGCTCTTCTTCTTCGAACGAAATAGTATATTATTTTATATGGAGGAAAAGTGATACTTTTCATGGCGCGCTCGTGTTTAACAGCCGAACGGAGTGAGGCTGGTAATAGAGAGCAAGCCATGAAAAGTAACTTTTCCTCCAAATAAAATATGCTGTTTTTTCTTCAAATGTCGACATATTAATGCAAAAACATCTCTTAATAGTAATAATATCTAATTATTATTAAAGATAAATGGGTTCGCAAGGCGACTTAGACCACGGTCGTAGGTGGCCTTGCTTAGACCGGTGTCGGTGAATTATGTAACATAAAGCTGTCAGTGGACACTGTCAACAATAATTATTTTTTTAAGATGGCGTCTCCATTTGCGTTTTAATTCCGTATTGATAAGCAGTTATTGAGTAAATTCGATTAAATAATAACCAATTTGTTCCTAAATCAGTGATTTTTAGAAATGCAGTCACAAATTGAGTGATACATACAAATTGTAGTTTAATAAATCTTGAGTTGTTGACGCTTTGTTGTCTGTTTGTATTGTATCTATGTTGCTATGACAACACTTTTACCTCCGCCGGCGGAAAAGTGAAAAGTAAAGCTCCGGCGGAGGAAAAACGAAACTTCACGGCCGCCTACACAGTCGACTAATGACGGATTTGCTGACGTTTGAAGAAAAAATTATTTGAAAGGAAACACCAAATTAGGATAAAAATTTTTAATTTCTTCCTTTGCATTATAACACATTTGAACTTGAAAAAACTTACGTTATCAGTCCTATAACGAAAAATTAATTAAACGTGACGGTTTTTTTTTCTCGAAAAATTCTCAAAAATTTAGCGGTTGTAGTGGCCTTCATCAAGTACTATGTTTTCCGGTGAAGACTGGATGCAGACTGTTTTGATGAGACAGATCTCTTAAGGACACCCTGTTTTTGTTCCTATTTCTTTTTCGATCTCGATCAACTTCAGTCTAAATTAAAGCGAAAATCGGCATTCTTTGGTTTTTATATGAAATGACAACTTGAATGTTTCCCCTTTTATTGGACGAAGCAAATATCGATATCAAAATACTAGTTCTTTTGAAGTCGGGAATTAAAACCCTTGAAGATTCTGCTGACGAATGTTGGAACCCACGAGCCAATGCTTAGTGCGTCATCCAGACATCTCGCATACTAAATGATTATAAACGGCAAATGCTTCGAACCTCGACTAATTAGGATTAGGTTTATCTGAAAGTCATCTGAATAAATTCGCCCCTTGATTATACTATTTAGTAATTTAATGAATGTGATGCGATGACACGATATAATTTTGTATTCACATGGAGTTAAAAAAAGTTGAAATAGTTTAACTCAATGAATTACTTAACAGTTAGAAAGAGGCTGATG
This sequence comes from Pissodes strobi, assembly GCA_016904865.1. NCBI lineage: Eukaryota > Metazoa > Arthropoda > Insecta > Coleoptera > Curculionidae > Pissodes > Pissodes strobi. The sequence continues at coordinate 364,824 of MU182344.1, forward strand.
GCTTTGCTGGCTATTACGCCATTATTATCTCTTCGGGCCTTCTTCTTTTTTAACATGTTATGTTTATATTAGACATAAGCTTCTTAATGTTCTTTTTACTATCGCTATATGTTACCAGCTGTCAGCTGCTTCCTTCCCAGTAAGTACACGAGTAATCTTTATGTGAGCAACTCATGTCATATTTTGGTGTAGTCTTGGTTTCTTATAACCCTAAGGTCTCCAAAAAAGCAGTTATCTGAGTAATTTGTCTCAATGTTCGGCTTATTTATGCTTAAGTTGTTATGCTGTCATATTCCTCTGTTTATAATTAGTACCATAATAGATACATAAATAGGTTGGCCTAAAGTACTTAGTTAATATAAAAGCCGTGCTTTATGTAATTCGTCTCGATGTTCGGCTTATTTATATTTAAGTTGTTTCGTTTTTATATTAGCGATGTTTTTCTTTGCTTGTAATTAACAATTTTTTAACAAACTATTTGAATTTATTTTTTTAACTTATGCATTTAACTTGCGAAATTTACTTAAAATATACTAGGATTAGATAAACTCTGTTTCAGATTATTTCCGTTGCGCGAACTGCCTTAGAACGTACAAGCAGAAAAGGAACTTGAGAAGCCATCTCAAATATGAATGTGGGAAAGTACCTCAATTTGAGTGCAAGCGTTGTCACCGAAAATTCCATCAGAATTCGAACATGAAAACACATTTTAGAAAATGTGCTTCTCAGTTGTCAGTTGAATTCATATTAAACTAATCGCGATTAAATATTGTTTTAGTTTTCTTTTAAATGACCACATGTCCTTTTTCTTCTATCAGTCTCATAACAAAAAACAATTTAGACTTGATGGTTTTGTCCATTGCTATTTTCAATTATTAGTTATTCTTGTGGCCTTCAGTAAGTTTTACCTTCTCAGGTGAATGCTAAAAGCAGACAGTTCTAATGGATTAATGAAAAGGGTGCCTTAAGAATCTTTTGTTCCGGTTCTGTTTTTTTTTTAAACGCAGTATATATTTAAAAAAGACCTCTTCCATATAAATATAATGCAATAGTTCGCAAAATGCTTCAAGGTCAAGGTAGCTCGTCTCAAATGAATTCTGAATGCGAAAGCATTCTGCCTAGTGCTAGTACAATCACAGCATCTTTATCCGGTTTATTTATATCAATTTGATAAATTTATAAATCAAACTAATAGTGATGAAAAGGTAACGCCGAACATTACATTCACACTCTGATTATAGTTGTAACAGTTATTATGTACTGAGGTTTAATAAAAAAAATAACAACCAAAACACATTAATAATAGATATTAAAGCAAAGCAATCTAATTATTTTTGGAAACGTTTTGATGAATATTACCGACCAAAAATAAACTACTAGAATTAGAAAGCTGTATTGTACTCAATAGAAATTCAATGTTTTGACTATGATTTTTATATCGTGTGTAAAGTAAGGAAATTGTCCACAAGGTCACCACGCACCGTCCTCCTCTTCAGGATCTTAGTCTCTTGGGACTCCATATTCAAGTGATTCGATTTAAATTTCATCTTCTTCGGTATAAGCCAAATATTATGCTTCTTGTAACGGAGAAGTTCATCTGGAAGGGAAAAAAATATTTTTAAAATATCGGTAGTCCAAATTAATACTTAGGGTTAATTGAAGCTGATAACTTAGGTTAAAATACATAAAGATGTAGTGTTTTTTGTACTCTGTTGAAAGAAAGATACTCTTACTAAATTTTGCTTCCATGGCGTTTTTGATACTAAGTAAAATAAATCACTCAACGCGGAAACAAAGTGCGACGCTATATAACGACAGTTTAGAATTGGTATTAAGGCAAGAGAATGCAAATTGAGCGGTCATATTGGCTTCGATAAAATTAGAAACATGACTAAACTTAACCCTACGGCAAGCTCGCCTTTGAAAGTTACGTAAGCGGGCGCGTTGCGGTACTAGATGCCGCATGTACAAAAAAAAAAGGTATGAAGCTAAAATCTGTATATTATCTGTAATTGTTCAGTAATAAAAAACATTACACGTATTTATATTAAAATGTTTTAAATATAAAATAAAAATTTCAACTTGTATTATTTCTTGTCACATATCCTTTCATTTAGGCCCGTTTGAGCTCAAGGGTATTTAACAAGCAATGATGGTAATCGCAATACGCATGTTCTTTAGCAGTTTTGTCAGTAACGTATTTTTTAAATTTAAACTTATGATTTCTAGTTCGTTCCACTTGTTTATGATGGAACGGCAGTTTCTCTGAGAGCCGTGGATGATTGTCCATCATAATAATAGAATGTGTGGAATAAATGCTATCAATTGCTGAAAATATTGGTCAAAAACATCGGCAATCATTTCCTCATAATAATCTTTACTCGATTTTAATCATAATGTTAGTAAACCACTCTCTATACAAATCCATCAGCTTTTCCGACACGTATCATTATTAGCCTACGTCATTGGCCAAAAAGCATTTCTAAGAATGCTTCGCGAGAGCTTTGGCTAGTTTTATCCTGCTATGCTCTTTGGACTGAATGTCCTTCCATTCAAGTGTAAAACACTTTCTCGTCCGCTCCTTTGTTTCTTAATATCTTTCAAATGCTGTCTTCTCCGACACACTATTTCTACTCTTAGTACGACGGTTAGTCAAACTAACCTTGCATATTTGAGTAGAGCATTGAGATTTGGCACAGTGGTAGTATATACCCATACCTCACTTTTAAGAAGTGGAACCAAGTTTGCAACCATGGGAGAGCAGCGGTATGGCGGGTTGCATACCTGCCAGGGACATTTTTTTGAGAAAATCGCTAAACGAGCACGCCCGACCTTTTCTATGGATGAGTATCACTCACAAATATTACAGGAGATGTTCTGAAACGTAACTGGAGTATGTACCAGCCGCGTGGTGGCAGATTGCCTACCCTCTAGGTGCAGAAA
>MU182344.1:374935-407497 GCA_016904865.1 Pissodes strobi
AAAAAAAAAACAACGACGAAATCACACCTGCGAGGCCAGAACTACATACTCAGATAGTTTAGATGGGCCAGTACAGGCTTATAAAATCCCTTTCAATAGGACACCACTTCGGTTAGCAAAGTAGAAGACTACATAGGACGGCAAAAAATTTAACTTCAAAATACGCATTCTTGGGGAAAACTGATCTCTTAAAGATGCATGTTTCCTTATCCCTATGCACAGCAGTCAAAAAAAGTTGTTAAGATTCGTTTTTTGCAACGTACTATACCAATTTAATTGTGTTTCATTTGGTTTATGTACAGCTCCATATCTTTTCACAAAACTGAAACCAGTTGTAAGATATGTAAAATTAAAGGGTATAAAAACTGTACTCTACTTAGACAATTGGCTAGTTATTGGTAATTCAAAAGAGAATTGCTTAAAAGTATAAATAAAATTACATAAACATTACAAGATTTAGGTTTTATATAAAAAAAAGCGTAGTTATTCCCCCTCAACCATGTTCACTTTTGGGGTTTATACAAGAGAAAAGGGACCTACTGGCAGAACAGTCTATTATCTTTACCCTGAAAAATACTTACTCACATCTCCTTGCGGAGAGAAACAACCATTGTGGAAGAAAATTTCTCTGGCTGTAGGGAAATTACGAAGTTTCCTGAGAAATTAAACTGATTATTTTTTATTGCAAACTATAGAACCGTAAAAAAAAATAAAAAAAAATTAAAAAATTAATAAAAAAATAATAAAAAATAAAAAAAAAAACGATACGTATTTTTTTATTTCCGCTAAAGATGAATATTACAAGAGCTATACCAGTTTTTAGTTTTGTATATATAGATATACCATGCATGGTGTGACGTAACAATTCATGTTTATTATGACGTCATAAGCACATCTCAAGGCTTTGTATCTGCCTCATTTTTCGGCTTAGGGAAAAAAGAAAAAACATATGTTTACTTATTTTTCATGGGCTATCGAAATCAGCAGTAATAATAAAAAAAAAAAATTGATGAAACTTCCTCATTGTCAGGAGAGCTATTCTATAACAAAGCGTACCTAATGAAGCGATAAAAGTGATTATTTCTTCATTGACAGATAGCGCCCTCAAACAATACGGAAATACTTACAATAAATAGGGGAATTTCTCTTTTTCTAAGCGCCAACAAATATATAATAAAACCGTAAACTTATTCTTGAGCTCCTAAATATTCAATTGTCTTCGGAGTCATCCTACTCAAACAAAAGACGAAGCGGTTATAAAAAGTTTTCTCAATGGAACATTTAACATAAGACCCCCAAAATCAAAATACTCAATTACTTGGGATTCCTACCCAGTTCTACAGCGCTTAAAGAGCATGTACCCTCACGAATTCTTAAATCTACAAACCTAACTTTAAAGCTAGTAACACTCTTAATACTAATAACGGCTCACAAATCACGGACAACCCGGAAGTAAAAATAGACAATATTTTTAAATATGAATACATAATTGAAATCAGATTCCCGGATAAAATAAAAGCAAGTGGCTTAAACAGGCTTCAACCTAGTTTGATATTACCTTATTTTATTAATCAACCTGAACTATGTATAGTCACACTATTAGAGACTTACATAGAACGCATAAAAGGAAAAAGGGTGCTACCAGTCAATAAAAGGTGAATAGTTCGTTGTGTTAGCAGATACAATCGATCGTACCCTCCACTGTCTGCAATTGCAGTTGCAGCTAGTGAACATACCTATTTTTTTGTTCAAAAACAGAAATTACGGCATTCACAGATACTGTAAATATGCTAATAGATCGTTGCATTTGCAGATGCAATCGATACCACAAGTAGCAAAACCAAACAAAATGTAATACTCACTTACAAAAAGCCCTATCACCCAGACAACAGTTAAACCATTAGCAGATGGGTCAAGTTAATACTAAAAGCCAGCAGTATAAACACGGAAATCTTTGGGGCACACAGCACGCGACACGGGGCAACTTCAGCAGCTCAAAGAATGGGAGTTACATTACAAACCATTCAGAAGACAGCTGGCTCGACAGAAAAATCAAAAGTATTCTCGAAATTCTATAAAAAACTTGGCGTGGGTAATCCCACTGGATTGGCATCTTGTTTATTGAACCATAAACTCTAAGGAATCATATAAATATTAAGCTACAATTATAACTTACTTACCAACTTGTTATCATATTACATAAGAATATTGGTATAGTATTAAAAATAAGTTAAAGGTTAATATCAGTTAAGCGTTAAACATGATATATGTACCTTCATGATGTGTGTTATTAAATCTAATGGTTATAAATTTGAATTTTAGTTTATAAAAAGGGCTTTACAAATCTAGGACTACAGAAAACTCGCAGTTTTCAGTTAATGTAGATTACATCGCAAATACTTTAAACATCTACAAAGTGTAATGAGGGATGGCGGAGATGCGAAGGATAATTACAAGATCAATCGACTTACCTGTAAGGAAGATCGATCGGAATTATCCGAGCATCTCCGCCATCCCTCATTACGAACCCACCCAATCTTTCTTTAGCTTCTCCCTATCACCCCAAATGCAATGTAATCAAAAATCTCACGAACCAAAATTGTAATGACGCATCAAGGCGATGTATGAGCTCGAGCGGCTAGCCAGGGTCGGCTGAATCACCATGTTTTTAGATAACTTCTTTAAAAATTGTACCGATTGGGAAAAAGTTGTATACTACAAAGTGTAATGAGGGATGGCGGAGATGCTCGGATAATTCCGATCGATCTTCCTTACAGGTAAGTCGATTGATCTTGTAATTTTACGCTCTAATGTTAAGTAAGATACGTAATTTTCGGTAATGCCTATGATTTATTGCGTTTTTACGGTATATGCGCCTTCTCTGTGCGATATTATTGAGGTTGTGCGCTGTCAAACATTTTTGAATAGTCTCTAAAAGTATACATTTTCTTGGCTTTTTCTTGAACATGAAGTGAAACTGATTTCTAACAGTCACAATTTTAGAATACGTGTATGCAAATAGACTTAACAAATCTCTGTTTTATCGAGCCACTTTCAGGCTCTTATTCAAAATAACCAGTTCAATAATATTTCATGCCTATATTTGTAATTTTCCTTTTTCCTTCTGAAAATATACCGATTTTCGTGGAGAACAGTGCGGCATTACCCATTAGTTTATTTGAGTTTTTCTATTTTATTTTATCTTAAGAAACTAACTTGTAAATGTTTATATTGCGGCGATATATAGCTGATATTATAGTGATTTGCTTCCATCATGCAAGTATACACACTAATCCATTTGTCTGTTTTCGACTATTAAAGGATTTTTGGGAAGTGAATACTAGGAGAAAACCAATAATATAATATCATTAGAAGAAAGATTTTACTTCTGTCTTTTTCTTATATGTATTTTTAAAATATGTTTTTTATGATTTAATCTGTAAGATTTTCGTAAAAATATTTTTTTTTCTTGTCAATAAAAAATACATTTGTACCTGTGTTTGAATTTTAAAACATATTGTGTTTTAATTTCGAAAACTTCCCTTTATATTAATTAGCAACAAATTTTTGAAACATTGAAACATATACCGGGTATTCCCATTAAAACGCGATAAGGTACTTTTCGAGCAATTCCATATAAAAAAAATTGCGCAGACCAGTCGATTTATCTTTGGTGGGGGAGTTTTTTGGAAGTCCGATAGGGGTCCGTATAATCTCAAGCAGGCCTAGGACCTCAAAAGCTGGAAATGCGGCACTGCTGGAGAGTTGCGTTTCTTAACACCACCTCACCTGTGTGAACACTTTTTGACTGTTCGCTTCTGGAATCCTCATTAAATACACGATTATTTACTATATTTTCAATTAAAGCTCCTGGGTATAAAGCTAAACGCAAACTGTTGATTTTATGGGGAGATTGTTATGTTTCTCTGGATAAGTTTGTCTCCAATTACGTATATCGTTATCGTGTGTGATCAGGTTTAAATATGAGTTGTAGGAAATGATAGTACCAGTAGTTACATTCCGGAAGCATTTTAATATCCTTTACAGCCAGACGGTACTATGCTATATTAGCCGCTTCTGATTAATGGGTTAACGTCACTTTCACTTTGTCTACGGTCCAGCAAATTTATTACGACATGTCTAGTAACCCAGTGGTCAGATTCTGTATTTGTAAAAGTCCGTAGTTCACATAGTTTTTTGATTGTTAGTAGCTTATACTCACCTTTAATAATGCTTAAGTTCTAATTATTATGTCTTCGTTTTTAGGAACTGGAAAAATCAAGTGTGAAAAATGTGGCAGACTGTATCGCACTAAAGGATCCTTCAAAACACATAAAAATTCTTACTGCGGAAAAGAGCCGAAAATATTTTGTAAATTTTGCGATTATAAGACACACGTAACCGGCAATATGAAACGACACGTTATGACAAAACACGCTGATAGTCGTGTGGATGCACCTGCGTAGTTGTGGACTAATTTATGTCCGTTAAATGTCTATTCTGAGTGAAAGTGACATAGTTTATACGTTTAAACGATTTGCATTAAAGTTGCAATGGATATTTGATATTTCACTGTCGTCATAAATGATTCATATACAAGAAAAATTACTGTCAAAGAAAGAAAGAAAGAATGCGAGATAATAATTATTATTGAACTAGATTAGATGTTAATTTTTTCATCAGCTAGATATGTCATCGCACACGTCACTGATATAATAACAGTTCCCAGATAAATAGTATTTTCCATAGTCTTTGATCTAATATGGTTTCTGATAAGTTTCAAATTTTCGAAGGACGCAGATAGCATATTATATATACCAGTAAAATGCCGTATTAAAAAGAAAATCTGTACCAAACAGCATAATGAAAACAAAAAAAAAACAGATACCTTTTTTAATCTCCTCCTTTTGTTTAATACACAAAACAGTGCATCATGTAAAAAGTAAAACAAAATTGACGTGTTTGGCGGTTTTTCAAAGTAGCAAATACTTTCTGAAAAAATAAATATTTGAATTTGTAATTTAAATTAGCCCTGGACATTTCAGTTTGCAAATATCCTTCTTTATCGAATACTTTCACCCTAAAATCAACATAAACGCGGAAATTCAGCTTTCTACAACAAAATTAAAATTACTTTTAATTTTAGAGGGTTGTTTCAGCTCTTTGGAACAAATATTTCATAAAATTGTGTTTTATGTTTTTTTTTCACGCTCTAAAAACCATATGTAGGTATGTCTAGATTTAACATCCTAGTGTGAGAAACTCCAACCAATTTTTAATACGGAGTAGTTTTCATCGCTTTGTAGAATGTAAAAGAAATAATAAAAAAAAATCCGTATTACGCGGTCATTCAAAACAGCAAACACTCTTTTCGATAAAAAATATATTTTTTAGGGGGTTGTTTCAGTCCCTGGAAATTTGAGTTTTGTTAAATCCTTTCTTGTCAAACCCCTATACCCGAACTCATTATGTGGCCCAAAATTCAGCTTACTATTAAAGAAGAAAAAATATTTTTAACTGTATGCTTCGGTTTATCATTCTAGGTTAAGGAATTTAGGCCGTTTTTTCAAAACAGGTAATAATTTTTGAAGTGAAAATATTATGAGTCTTTCCCCTTACACCTAAAATCAACTTATATGCCAACATTCAGCTTTCGAATAAAAAAAATTACATTATTTTTAAATTTGTCAAAATTTTGTTTTCATGTTTTTTAATGCTCTTCAAACAATATGTATGCCATATTCTAGTATAAGGAATTGCAACCGATTTTTAATACGGGCTATTTTTTACCCGGCTGATTACCATTTCAGATATACAAAAAAAATAGGGTGTGTTTGAACTCTTTAGAAGTCGAATTTTGAAAAATCGGACCCTAAAATCAACCTGTAAGCCAAGATTCATATTTCCATATTATCCCTTTTGAGCTGGGTGATAATGCACGTATGAGTGATTGAATGAGTCACTTATGGATTTCATATAATATCATAGATTCAAACTATCCTTAAAAAGTTTGTACAAGGCACAGGAGAACTTTCTGTTATAAACTGTTAGAGGCATTTGAAAACAAGCAAAAAAAATCCATTTTTGAAGAGATGATAATTGAAGTTTTGAAATTTCAAAACGTCTACGGCAGCGTTCACTATAACACTAGCAATTTTTTGTATTATTGTAAAAAAATTCCTTAACTTGTCAAAAGCCTGGCTAGACAAATCGAATCAAATATCTACAATTCTTGCACATCGTTTTTCTCCAATTTGCCACAACTACCAAATGTGTAGTATAATTTATTGTATTGTTTTTATAGAGGGCAATTTTTCAGGAGTGCCATCTATGGTTAAGTTCGTTGAAGGTGATTTATTTGAAGCAAAGTTTGTAATATATCAATTAATCTTAATCAATTTTGTTGATTGATATCTATGCAGCAACTGATGGATCCTAAAGATAGTAGTAGAAGCAGTAAAAGTCAGTCTAAACGACGATTTTCATCAATCTCGCCACTTTCATTTCCAACCATCTATTTCACTCTCCTTCTAACGTACCTCTCAATCAAGGTGCTTTAGCTCTTCTCGATAAAGGATGGCGGCGCCGAAGATTTTTCTTCATAGACGCTCCCACCTATCACGTATTAATTCCTATTAAGTGTTATGAGGTGATTTTAGCAGAGGAATTATTAGATTTTATTATGGGTCACTCTTAGTTAAGACACCTTGAGTATTCATGATAAATTATGATTTCCTTTTTATATTTTGCTATTAAAATTCCGTAGGAAAAACATGTTTGCTGAAATGACTGTGAAAAACGATAAAGCATTGAGGACGATTGAGAAAACTACATCCTTGTGATTTAACATAGAAATAATTAGCTTAATTATGGGTCACTCTCAGTTAGGACATCTTCAAGGTTCGTGTTAAATTATGATTTCCATGTTTTGTTATATTAATAAAATTCCATGGGAAAAACTTGTTTGCCACATATTCTAAAGATATTTTTTGACTATCCGGTTCTGGGAGCTTCATTAAGTGAATGAGTGGTAATGAATATTTATTTCAAAGTGCAAGGTATTTTATTGGTGTTCATAGAGTTGTAAATAAAACATTTTAAATTGTCTGCTCCTCTATCATTCCAAATTCCAATATATTATGCAAGTTGCTCAAATTTTTAAAATCTGAGTTTGCTTATGTAGGGTGATCGGAAACAGAATCAGAAACTTTCAAGAGCAGATCATTAGCTTAAAAATAAGAAAGATATGTAATAAGTATTTCAAGACAACAGATATCAGGTGGGCCACAACTAAGCTGAGGTGAATGCATTCTATTCCAACTTTTTACTAATGATGAAATGTAAACGTGCCACACTATTTGCAAGTTAGGCATAGTAGTGGTCCTCTTTCATAATACCATATAAAGTTCGATACTCGAGTTCAAAAGGATCTTAAGCTATTCGTTTATTGAGTATTATCCTCAAAGGCATCTAGCTCTCTTAGGCCACATTTTCGGGTTAATCCATAAACATATTTTTCTTATTTTTGAGCAAAATTTGTAAAGTATATCTTGAAACGGTTGTGATGCTGCACCCTGCATAGTAGAAAATATACACCAGTGATACTCAAATTTGAAAGCAAGTGTTCATCTATGAATTTTCGCAAAAAAATACTTATTTGATAAAATCTAAACTAAGGTAGAGGTTTGAAAATTTGTAATAATTCTATAAATATTTTTACTAGGTCTCTGGCTTCTCATTATGGTTAATTTTTGTTGCAGTTTCGAAGATGTTCGTCTGTGATAGATGCCATAAGAGATACCAACACAAAATCACTCTCAATTCCCACAAGAAACATGAATGCGGACAAGAGCCGAAATTTGAATGTTCCTTTTGCGATCTGAAATTTAAACTAAAAGGGAATTTAAAAAAGCACTATATAAGAGTGCATAACGATTTGATTGACACACAAATTATACATGAACTCATGAAGACAGTTAAGTAGGGATTTTCAAATGGTTAGAGTATAGTTTTTCTGAAGCAGGTACCTAGCAATACTCTGAATGCAAGTCCAATCCAACAAGCTTGTTCTTATTGAAAAAATAAATCAAACGCATAAACAAAAATAAAATACGTAGAACAGGAACAACTTTACTACTAATTTATGTTAAGTTATAATACATGTAAAACTATATGTAATATTACCCTGGAATTGAAATGTAATATATTATATTTTGTATAAATAGTGTTAATTTTTTTCTAAATCTCCATCTTTCAATGATTCCTGCTTCTTCATATCTTCGCTTGTGGTAATGTTTAAAATAGTCATTACTTTTGGAGTTGTTTCACAGGCACACTCGTTTTCTCTCATTTTCTTTTATATATTTTAACCAAATGCTGCTTCATTGTACATATTTGAGTAATTACCAAAATTTGAGAATAAATCGAATATAATGTTCTGGGCTGATATTTCGCTCTGCTCCTGGAAGGACGATGTGGTACACTGTTAATTGATTTTCATATGATTTTTCCCGCTAAATTCAAAGCAATTTTTATTTTTACTATCTTCTTAACTGAATCAGTCACTTTGACAACGTATTTCTATACGTTCAGAACTGGACAAAGGAAAATTTGATGTAGTTTATACAATCACAGTTTCAATAATAGAACTATTCTATAGAATAATAATAGTGTTAGAGCCACTAACATTATAGAATGAAACATATAAAAGGTTTACATCCTTGTAGAATAGCCAGTTAAAGGAGATAATTATGTCTATTATTGTCTCCACGGCAATGCGCAACAACCAGTAAGTGTCATTTCTAGAAATATAAGTATTGTCATGTAGTACAGGCACGCTGCTTGTTTTTTCTAAAAATAGTAAAAATATATCACATTAAAATAGAACTAGTGCATTATGAATTGATACAGTCCACTATTCAGCAGTTTTCGATACATATTTTTGGTCCAATCGACCCGAATGTGATATATTTGTTGAGAATTATTGGCGACATTAATTCAATTGGGACCAGTCATTTTTTATCAAGACGTCAAGCCTCGACGTTGAAGACAGCGGATGAAATGCTGTGAGTTTGGTTCACCCAGGAAAGAGTAAGATAGCTTTTACTTGACAAATACTTGACAATCTGACGATTCATAATAATTTATGTTATTATATATATTATTTTAAATATTGCTTTACATAATGGCAGAAGAATTGAGTAAGCTTAGAGTTAAAAGAGGCCAATTTAAAGCCAGTTTAACTAGGTTTCGAACTTTTCTTGAAACTATTGGCCCTGAGGTTGAGGATATTGACGCTAAGGTTATTCAAGTGGGTATCAGATTGGATAAAATTCAACCAATTTATGATGAGTTTGTACAATGTCAAAATGATATTGAGTTAATTATTTCTTCCTCTGAGATTGAAAAAGAGAGTGAGGAGTGGACAAATTTTGAGATCGAATATTTTAATGCTATTTCAAAGGCCACACTTATTATTTCTAAATTTAATGATACCAATAAAAATAATGGTATTGATAGAGGCAGTACTTCTGCTAAAAGCGCCTCTTCTCGAAGATCAGAGAATGTTCATGGGTTTACATTTTCAGTTAAGCTTCCTGAAATGAAGTTGCCAAAGTTTTCGGGCACTTATGACAAATGGTTAGAGTTTAGAGATGCATTTATTTCAATGATAGATAAAAATGAATCATTGGACAATCTACAGAAATTTTATTATTTGCGAGCACATCTTGAAGGCGAAGCTGCGCAAATGATTGAATCGATTAAGGTTACTGATCAAAATTATGAGATTGCGTTTTCGTTGCTGAAACAAAGATACGAAAATACAAAGATTATAATTTTTAATTATGTTAAATCATTATTTGATGCTCCTAGTAAAGTAAAGGAATCCTATACTGATTTAAGGTATTTATTTGACACTTTTAATAAAAATCTACGTAGTTTAGAAGCGTTGGGTCAAGTCACAGATCAGTGGTCAGTTTTGTTAGTTTACTTACTTACAAGTAAATTTGATAGTCGCACAAGACGCGATTGGGAAGCGTATAAGCATCAAGGTGAGCTTCCTACCTTAAATGATGTTACAGTATTTTTAAAAGAAAAATGTGAACTTCTTGAAAAAATGGAAGTTGTTAAGAGCGATAATAATAAATTCTTTAAGCAAAATATTAAAGGTAAAACCAATTTTAATTCGTATGTTTCGGTAAATAAATTTAATAACAAATCTTCTTGCTTTTATTGCAAAAACCAGCATTCAATTTTTAAATGTAATTCATTTTTGAAATTAGATCTTAATAAAAGAAATGACGAGGTTAAAAGACTACAATTGTGTCTAAATTGTCTTAATCCAAATCATTCAGTTCAAAAATGTTCTAAAGAACCTTGTAGAAAATGTTCTAGATATATTAATTCCATGTTACACGTGGATGAGCATTCGACTGCGGACGGTGTGCATCATAATAGGTCTGAACAAAATAATGAAAGGCGTGGCCCAGAGAAAATCGACAACATTGATCCAATTGTCAGCTACGTTTATGCCAGTGCGACATCGCCGACTGTGCAAGAGCGAGAAGCAGGTATTGGTAATCGTATGGACCGTAAAGATCCAGATAAGAATAGCGCTATCGTTACTGTTGCATCGCAATTATCTCTCTTTGGACAAGCAAATAGATATGCCTTATTGTCTACCGCCGAAGTGTTTATATTTAATAAAGAAAATCAAGGTTTTAAAGCCAGAATTTTATTAGATCCTGGGTCTCAATCGAATTTTATTACTGAGAGTTTTTGCAGAAAGGCTAATTTAAATATGCAAAGGATTAATATTTCAATATTAGGAATTGAAAATAGCGAATCTACTTCCACAAATTATAAGACTAATTTTAAAATAAATGGCCATAATGGAGACTTTTCTAAAAATATTACGTGTTTTGTTTTGCCTCAAATAACACAACCTATTCCTGTTTGTAGTTTTAATCTTGACTTTTTGAATATTCCCGCTGAAATAAAATTGGCAGACCCGGATTTTAATATTAAAAAAGACGTAGATATATTATGTGGGGTTGGATTATTTTATGAGATATTATTAATGGAACAAATAAAGTTAAATAAGCATTTATGTTTGCAGGCTACCAAATTAGGTTGGGTTTTAGCGGGGGAAATAAATTATGGAATGATTGGAGATAATAAGATTTTAGCTTGTTTATCAGTAGAAGATAAAATTAATATAAATCTTTCGCGTTTTTGGGAGATAGAAGAAGTTGAGAGTGTTGTAAAGTCTAATGACGTGTGTGAAGAACAGTTTAGAAATAACTTTAAAAGGGATTTAAGTGGGCGTTTCATTGTTAAAATTCCGTTTAAAGAAAATAAAAATAAATTAGGCAAATCTAAGCAAAACGCGCTAAAGTGTTTTGAATATTTAGAACGGCGCATTTCGAAAAATCTCGAATTGAAAAACGAATACGAGGAATTTATGAATGAGTATGAAAGGCTAGGGCATATGTCGTTGTTGACAAGTAATGTTCAAGAATTATCGGACTCTAGTGATGCTTATTACATGAGTCATCACGCTGTTATTAAGGCGTCTAGCCTTACAACTCGAGTTCGTGTTGTTTTCAATGGTTCGGCTTCCACTAATACAGGGTTATCGTTGAACGATATTCAGTATTCGGGCCCAACCATTCAAAATGATTTGATGACAATTTTGTTAAATTTTAGGAGACATTGTTATGTTTTAAATGCCGACATCTCAAAAATGTATAGGCAGGTCATTATTGAGGAGACCGATAGATGTTATCAAAGAATATTTTGGCGAAGCAATCCATCGGATAATTTAAAATGTTATCAATTAAATGTTGTTACTTATGGGTTGGCGTCGTCGCCTTTTCTTGCAACTCGTTGTTTGTTGCAACTTGCTTTAGATAATGAAACGGATTATCCCCTAGCTAGTGAAGTAATAAAAAGTTGTTTTTATATGGACGACCTTCTGGCTGGGTCAGATAATAAGGCTGAATTATTGCAATTACAAAAAGATGTAAGCAAAATCCTTACCAGTGCAGGTTTCGAGTTAAGAAAATATCTTTCAAAAATGTACCCGAATTATTTAATGAATTTGACATCAATTCTTCATTAGATGTAAGCATTATAAATCTAAGTGAAAATGAAAGCAATAAAACGTTAGGAGTTTATTGGAATGCAAATAGTGACACAATAGAATATAAAGTACAGAATTTTTCTGAAAATTATTCTATAACTAAAAGATCGATCTTGTCAATGATAGGACAGATTTTTGACATTTTAGGTTTATTAGGGCCAGTTGTCATGCGAGCTAAAATAATATTGCAGGAACTATGGAAGAATAAACTTTCTTGGGATGAGGAAATTCGAGGTGATCTTCGCGAGAATTGGGTTCTGTTTTGTAGGGATTTGGTGCATGTAAATGAAATAAAAATTCCAAGGCATGTTTTTTGTAAAGATCCTATTTTTATTGAATTGCATACGTTCTGTGATTCATCTGAAACTTCCTATGGCACTTGTGTTTACATAAGATGTAAATTTAATAATAATGAATTTTCATGCAAATTAATAACAGCTAAGAGTAAACTTGCTCCAGTTCGTCCTGTAACACTTCCTAGACTTGAACTATCAAGTGCTGTGTTGGGTACTAAGTTGGCGGAAAAGGTTAAGAATTCTTTGAAAATTAATTTTCATAAATATTATTATTGGAGTGATTCCACAATCACCTTGTGCTGGATTAAGGGTAACCCAGAACGGTGGAAAAAAATTGTGTGTAATAGGGTAGGTTACATTCAAGAAAAAACCAATCCAGATTATTGGTTTCACGTAAAGTCATAAGATAATCCAGCTGACTTAATATCTCGCGGTACAACAGCACAAAGTCTAATTGATAATAGTTTTTGGTTTAAGGGACCTATATGGTTAAGCCTAGATGAGTCACTTTGGCCTGAATCTAAAGTAAATTTAAAACTTGATATACCAGAACAAAAGGTTCAGTCTAATATAGCGATTGCTGATAATAATTGGGACATATTTTCCAAGTTTTCCAGTATATTTACACTACAGAGAGTCGTTGCTTTATGCAGAAGATTTTTATATAACACTAGACATAAAAAATCAGATCGAATTTTTGGTGAGTTAAATTGTCAAGAATTAAATGACGCTCTTAATGATATTATTAAGGTTGCTCAATTACAATGTTTTAAATCGGAGTTATATGATCTAAGAAATAAGGGCACGGTAAGCCATTTAAGTAGTATAAAATCCTTAAATCCATTTTTGGAAAACGATATAATAAGAGTAGGCGGCAGAATACAAAAGGCTGATATTTCATTTGCCAAAAAACATCCTATCATCTTACATAATAAACATAGATTAACAGAAATGTTAATGCTTAATGAACATTTAAAGCTGATGCACTGTGGACCTCAACAGCTGCTTTATTCGATGCGTGAGCAGTATTGGCCGATTTCCGGAAGAAATTTGGCTCGAAAAATTGTTCATAATTGTATTATTTGTTTTAAAACAAAACCTAAAACTTGTGAGTATATTATGGGAAATTTACCCCCTGAGAGAGTTACGCAATGTGCTCCATTTTCGAATACAGGTTGTGACTATGCAGGTTATTTTCTTATAAAGGATAGAAAAACCCGAGGTTATAAATTAATTAAGGCTTATGTTTGTGTCTTTGTATGTATGGCAACAAAAGCAATTCATTTAGAATTGGTAACTAGCTTGTCCAGTGATGCATTGTTAGCTACATTAAGGCGGTTTGTGGCTAGAAGGGGTAAACCAGTGAATATTTTCTCTGATAATGGGACCAATTTCATTGGGGCAAATTCAGAGTTAAAAAGGTGTTTAAAATTAAACTCGGATATAATTAAGCATAGCATGGTCGACGAAGGAGTTAATTGGCGTTTTATCCCTCCTCGGGCACCAAACTTTGGTGGAATTTGGGAAGCCGGGGTCAAAAGTTTCAAGTTTCATTTGAAACGCGTAGTCGGGAACGCATACCTTGACTATGAAGACTTTACGACTATACTACAACAAATCGAAGCTATCTTAAACTCCAGACCCTTAAGCCCGTTGTCCTCTAGTCCTGAGGATATGTCTCCACTAACGCCGGGTCATTTCCTAATTGGAAGGCCTTTGATTTCTCTTCCGGACGCTGACGTAACTGAAGTCAAGGAAAATCGTCTATCTAGATTTCAACGTCTGCAACAAATGACACAGCACTTCTGGAAGCGGTGGTATAAGGAGTACTTGTCAGAATTACAACACCGCCAAAAATGGAACCGACATGGACCAAATAACTTGAAGGTTGGAGATCTGGTAGTCATTAAGGAGGATCATCTGCCACCTCTTCAGTGGAAACTTGCAAGAGTTGCTGAACTGTTTCCTGGGACTGATGGTGTTACAAGAGTTATAAATGTGCGGTTTAGTGATGGCAGCATATCTAAACGTGCAATAAGTAAAATTTGTCTGTTACCCAATGAAGCGACGCGACTGTGAAGGTTTAAATAAACTCAATTAAAGACAAATTAATGAACATAAATTATTTACTTCAAGATTTGATGAAAAGGACAGTCTTAGAACCATTAAGACACTAATTTTTAGCATTAAAGTTAAGTTTTAGTTTTTAAAAAGAATGTGTTTAAAAAAGTATGTTTTTACTGATATGTAATAATTATTCTTTATTTTAGTGTTTTAAGTATTTAGTTCCTGTTTGAAATATGTATATTTCAAGGTGGCCGGCATGTTAGAGCCACTAACATTATAGAATGAAACATATAAAAGGTTTACATCCTTGTAGAATAGCCAGTTAAAGGAGATAATTATGTCTATTATTGTCTCCACGGCAATGCGCAACAACCAGTAAGTGTCATTTCTAGAAATATAAGTATTGTCATGTAGTACAGGCACGCTGCTTGTTTTTTCTAAAAATAGTAAAAATATATCACATTAAAATAGAACTAGTGCATTATGAATTGATACAGTCCACTATTCAGCAGTTTTCGATACAAATAGTAATAAATAAATTGCAATTAAATTGTATTAGCAATACAATATCTAAATTTAAAAAGATTTCGGGACACGAATTCAATTTCATCGATAGGGCAATTCATAATATGATTTCTTAGTTGGAGTAGTATATAATAAAAATGAATGTAGTCGTGCATATTTCCCTGATAGTTTATTATAGTCACTTTTGAAGCAAATGGTGACTTAAGTTTTACCAAAGAAAATTCTACTACGTTTTCTTTGGTTTTACTAAGTTTCCTATTCGTTAATATATTTTTAATTACTTCACGATTATTAAGTTCATTCTAATACCTTTGCGTCGTTATTCTATTATTTTTTATATAAGTAGTGATCTGCTTTATTTTACATATCTATTTCAGTCATTACCAAATTTTGAGAATAATTCGAATATATCTACTGTTCTGTGCTGATATTTGGCTCTTCTCCTGAAAGGACAATGTGGTAGTAATCCGAAACATTTATATTCAAGTTTGTACATTGCAGTTAGTCAGAAATTACCTGAATAATCACATTTAAAGGTGCTGAAAATATATTATTTCTCGAAATTGCCAACTTGGAAGACTTTTTCTCATGAGACACGTTAGCTAAGAAATGGTACACTGTCAACTGATTTTCATATGATATTCTTGCTAAATTAAGTTAGCCAATCAAACCAATAGTAGCATTTTTATTCGATTTTGATTATTACTATATTCTGATCTGAATCAATCACTTTGAAAACGTTATCTCTATACGTCCACGGCTGGACAAAGAAAAAAATTATGCAGTTTATACAGTGACAGTTTCAATACCAGAACCATTCTATAGAATGATAAAGTATGACACGCATCTTAGTTTTACTGGAATTACAAATACAATTAAATTGCATGAGCTTTAAAATATCTAGATTTAATATTTCGGGACACGATTTCAATTTCATCGATAGTGTAATTCATAATATGTTTTCTTAGTTTGAATGGTATACAGTATGTCCCCAGTATGACCACAAGAGGACAAATGGACTAAAAATTGAAAGATATGAAAAAAAAGTTATTCTTGAGAACAGGTTCTTGCATCTTCTAAAACTAAGAACTGTCCAAAAAAAATACCTTACCTTATACAGAGGGATCAAAAATTGACAATAGGTGTAATTTACCGAGAGATAAAGATAGTGAAACATAACGACTTAAGCTAAGAATTGTGAAAGTTACTTGCATACAGAATAAATCTAAATTTTTTTATTCAAATACTGTACCTTCAATAGTTATTCACTTTTCAAGACGATCTCGAAGTTCGTTGTAACTGTTCTGTACTTCATCTAGAGATAATGACTGAATCGCCATTCGTATCCGTTCTTGCAATATCGTCATAACATTTTCTAAGGGACTACGGTAAATAATTTGTTTCAGTCTTACCGAAACGTAAAAATCTAAATTTGTTAAGTCAGGACTCCTTGGGGTCCAGGTGGGCATGAAGAAATGTTTCTAATAGTTCAATATAAGTAACTAAACTGCTGGCCATTTGCTTTCGAGCAACAAAAATATGTTCTTAACCAGACAAGATATCGATCTCTGGTTTTTAGTGGTTAATAGATCTGTCCCTTGAGAGAAAATTTCTAATATTGGATTTTTTTAAACTGTCAAAAATTTTTATATACAGGGTGTCAAAGAAGGCGTTGATTTTTGCTCCAATTTCAATAGCATGTAACTTATATAATAATTTTTTTAAATTTTGTCACTGTACATCAATTGAATCACTGGTCCATGACAAAGAAAGCAGTCAGTGATATTTTTGATATCTGCTATATTTTAAGAGATACAGATTTTTTTGTAAAACCTTGTTTTTTTAACTTTTTGTTATTTGACCACACTGTGCGTTGTATCGTGCAAATTTTGTAAGTGATTATTATTCCTTACGAGAAGCTTGTTTATGTTCAGTAAAAAAATGTACCTAAATGTTGTGATGTGCAGTGCACTTTAAACTAGTGATATTTAATTTGAAAAGTTTTCAAAACAAGTTTAATTTTAGGAATAATGCTGTATTAGAAATAAATAAATAAAATTTTTCCAAAAATTAAATTTAAAAAATTATAATTTTTTTTTAATTTTTTAGGCACACTGTAATATATACATGTAGATACAGTGCAATATTAAAAAATAAAGAATAAGGATAGAACTTGCTTAATCTAGAGGCGAATACTTTCCAATACAAAATAGTCGGGAAAAATTGAGAGATACTAATAAACCATAGTATAAGTGATTATAAGTACGCCACTGCACATCACAACATTTAGGTACAATTTTTTTTACTGAACATAAAAAAGCTTTTCGTAAGGTATAATGATAATCACTTATAAAATTTGCACGATATAACGCACAGTGAGGTCTAGCTACCAAAAAGTTGAAAAAATCAAGGTTTTACAAAAAAAAATCAATATCTCTCAAAATATAGCAAATAACAAAAATTTGACAAACCACTTTCTTTGCTATGGACCAGTGATTCAACTGACGTAGAGTGACAAAATTAAAAAAATATCTTGTGAAAGTTACATGAGATTGAAATTGGAGCAAAAATCACCGTCTTCTTTCACACCCTGTATATAACATTTTATGAAAGTTTAAAAAAATCCAATATCGGAAAGCTTTTCCTAAGGGATAAGTCTAATAATCACTAAAAACCGTAGGTCGATATCAGGTCTGGTTAAGAAAATATTTAGTTTTAAATTTAGGCGAAATTTTCCTTGCTCGAAAGCAAATGGCCAGCAGTTTATTTTGGTTACAAGTGGTATCGAAAAAGTACGGCCCAATAATTCCATGATAACTTACAGTACACCAAACGTTTACTTTTTGAAAATACTACCGCCTAGCTGGAATTCTAAAATGCGGATTTCTATTTCTCCAATACCGAAGGTGTTGACTGGAAACCTTTTCATTCGTGTAGAAAAAAGTATTAATTTGTGATTCCTCACTATTTCTTACCCTAGCCACAGACAAAAATCCAAGCGTTTTGCTTTATCTCCTTCCTATAAACGTTGGCAAAAAATGGATTTAAATCGACATATTATTTGCCTTCGGTATCCTTTGTATATGACTTTTAGAAATTATCATTTCTAAATGTAGCGAACGGTTTCGTAAAGAGCGTTGTGGCTCTGCATAAACTTAATCGCATACTAGTAAAGATGCAGCATCATTTCTATCATTTTCAGTCGTTTTAAACCTTTTCACTGGTTTATGTACACCGATTTTTGAAACGTACACATTGGCCAATTTTACATTCAATTCATCAATTACACGTCTATATGTATTCTCTACTGTGCCGTAACACTGAAACAAGTGAATTATCTGTTCGATAGTTAACATTTTTTGAACACTACCAAGTGTCACTGGAGGAATCATAAACCCTTACAGCTCTAAGCAGATGTGCATACAAGGTACGAAGTTATAGGGCGTCACAGAAGTATGTGGTCCCATATGCGTATTTCTGGATAATAAAATGTAAAAATTAGTTGTAGATCCTCAGTAGTTTTTTTTTTGTAATTTTAGAATTGTGCAAAATCAAGAATGATACAAGTTTCCAACCAGGATTTTTCTTCTACCTATATGTTGTTAATGCGATTCATGCATTTCAATAACAACAATAACATTTTTTAATTAACATTATTAAAAAGAAAAGTAGTTTACTTTTGGCACATTACACGTATTGCTAATTTTTATCGCTCTGCATAATATAAGGTATTTTGAGGCAGTTCTTAGTTTTAGAGGAAGCAAAAACTTATCAAGAATAACTTTTTTTGTACCTTTCCATTTTTAGTTCAGTTGTCCTCTTGTAAACCCCATCTAGGGACTGTATAATAAAAATGAAAGTAATCGTGCAAATATTACAGTTCATTAAAGTAATTTTTCAAGCAAATTGTAGCTCAGGTTTTACTAAGGTTTTTATATTCGATAATATTTCTTTACTTGATTCACGATTATCGAGTTCATTGTAATACCTATACCTATACCTGAGTGCAATTAAGTTTAATATTGCTAAAAACCTATATTTTTGGAAATTGTGAACTTAACCAACGGTTTTCTCATCAGACACGGTAGCTAATAATAGCGGTGTTGTATTTATTGCATTTCGCCTCATCCGAAAACCTCTTTTACAGTTTGCAATATTTTTTTTGTGCATATATTATCCCTTAAAAATAAATAGTTTCTTGCCTCTATGCAGATACAATTAATTACATGTTATTTCTCCGATTGACCTGCAGCCATTTGAGCCATTAGAAGGTAAATAAGTTATAATGCTGGAGAAAAAATTCGTCCAACAAGTTGTGAAAAAACTTGAAAACCAAAGACGAAGAATAAGCATACAATCGGAAAACTAAGAATAAATAATAACAATAACAAACATCAACTGTCAAGTGTGTCTAGTGGCTTATCTGATCGTGTCTTGGTAGGACTGAAATTACCAGATTTTCGGTTCCAGATCTTGTGTCTGCAGAAATATCCGGCAATCAGTGTGAGAGTCTTGGGCTTATCGATCATCTAGGCTTAAACTGGGGTGCGTTAAGTTGGCCCCCCACATTCAAATTTCGGCAGTGTCCTGAACTGTGCTGGATTAAGTTTTTCTTATAATTTCAATGTTCAGGCATTTTCTGATAAAAAACATAATAGGGGGCTAATTTGACGCTCGGCCACTCCCAATTTTGGAAATCAGATCAAATGAAAATGGATTGTGATTTAATCGGCAGTGTGCTTAACTGTGCCGGTAATATTTTAGGAGGCTATAAAATGAAAACGGTTCCAGATAGAAAAGTAACATTTTCACATTCCTATCTAAACTTTTCAAATGGTATTCAATTACATACATTTTGACTAATGTCAAAATCTGTGAAATTGCATGTCTTTTTAATCAGAAACAAGATATTGGAAGATATCAAGGATGTTCCCTTTAAAATTCCAATGTTTTCACAGTTCAAAATATCATCGGCACAGTAAAGCACACTACAGATTGAATTATATTCCATTTTAGTTTCATCTGATTTCCAAGATCTTGGGGTAGCCGAGCGTCTAGTTAGCCCCCTATTAGGTTTTTATCAGAAAATGGCCGAACATTAAAAATTTATGAAACACCTATTCCAGCACAGTTCAGCACACTGCCGATTTAATCACAATTAATTTTTGTATGATCTGATTTTCAAAAATTTGGGGGGGCTAAGGGTCAAGTTAGCCCCTCATTTATTTTTTCCCTATAACATTGGTATCGAAACGGCACGGTTCAAAATATCATCGGCGCAGTAAATCACACTACAGATTGAATCACAATCCGTTTTTGTTTGATCTGATTTCCAAAATATTGGGGGGACTGAGCGTCAATAAAACCCCCACTTTTTTCCCATGTAACTTTACTATCAAAACGGCACAGTTCAAAATATCATCGGCACAGTAAAGTACACTTTGAGCACAGTAAGAGGATACAAATTTTTCAGATAGATTCGAATGTGGGGGGCCAACATGACGCACCTCTTAAACTGAGCCTGCTTTTGTGTAAACTCACTTGCGTGTTGCATGGTCTTGCACAGACTACTGCAAACCGTAAAAAGACTCAATACGTAAATGTGAAACCAAAGAATCACTCATGACAATTTTGTTATGCAAAGCGAACTTAATGAAATGGTAACCAGGTAGAAGCTACAATTTCATGCCGTGTAACTATTGTAGAGTACATAAAAAAATGGTTGAGCCTTATTTTGTGTTATATATCATAAATAAACGTTTTCATACCTATCTAATTTACTTCCTCTTGGTAATGGTAATCATTATTATTGGTATATGTATTAATATATCTTATATTTTTTAGTGCTGTGTCCCAACTGTGGAAGGAACTATAAAAACAAATATTCCTTACTTGCACATTTAAAAACAAGATGTGGAAAAATGCCTACCTGTAAATGTCACGTGTGTCCTTACGTCGCCTATAGGAAATACGATTTGAAAAAACATGTGGCTGGTCAACACAAAATTTTGTTTTAAATTTGGGCAAAGGGACGGAAATCAATCGCGTTTATGTTTTAAAAACTCGACCCGATCGATTTAATTTAACTTATTTAAAGCATCATTGTCAACACACTGTTTATTATTAAATGGGGATGAAAATTGTAATTTCGATAAAAGATGCTGCATAAATGAGCAGGTCCTTTGCAGTCATTAGATATTAGTTAAAATATGCGTAGAATACAGAAATATTAAAATTAATATCTTAAATTTAAAAGGTTTGAATTCAACTATTTTGAAACCGCAGAACCTCAAAACTGAGAGGCCCAAAAGGCACCAAAATTTTTACATCGATTTCTAAATTCGCAGGGAATACCACAATTTTTAGGGGATTTTGGTATTTCGAAGGGATTTCGGATATAATGATGTTATGATGTGTTAAATAAAAATAAGAACATATTTTTTAATTAAAAACAATATTATACAACAAATCTATCGTCATTGTGCCTGTCCTGTTGGCCGGTAGTTAAATGTGTTATTTATGCATGCTCAATGATTAAAAACTAACTAAACTCACGAATCTGATGTCAATTCGATCGGGCGACGTTTCGTTCTCAACAAATTCATCTTCAGAGTTCAAAACCATATTTTCACGATTAACGTGGCATTTTGCTAGATTCTGGAAGGCTCATCAAAAATCTGAAGTAAATTTGACTAGGCGATGTTTCGTTCTCGAAATATTCATCCTCAAACTTCGAAATCGTTTTGTCACAATTTTCCTTCTTTTAATTAAAACCAACACATTTTATACGTTTAAATGATTGAGTGCTAAAATGTCTTGACTTTTGAGCATGAATGTCTTGAGAACAAAACATCGCCCTATCGAATTGACTTCCGTTGCGTTATGAGCAACCCAAAATCAAAACTTCGTTAAGATCGACGATAGTTTCAGTAACTGGAAAATAGGGAGTATGCAATAAAAATCCGAAAAAAACAATACACACGCTAATACCAATACTTACCAACAAAAAATTAAGAAATCATTTTCATATTATCAAAGGAAAAAAGGAACCACCGACAATAGTGCCCATGTTGTTCAAGAATTTCGACGCGATACCACTAAGGGCTTCGGGATTTCAGAAGTGATTTGGAGATTCCGAAATAATTTCGGATAGGATTTCCTGATTTCGAAGCCATTCCCGATGGATTTCTGGATTTCGGAACGGTATCGAAAGGATTTCTCGGGATTTCGGAAGAATATGTACAGCTATTTCGAAAGTGAGCTGCCCCTCGCTCAAAGATCCATAAGTATTTTCGTGTGATTTAGAGATTTCGAATAAGTTTTAATTCATTTCAGGATCATCGAAATTTTTCGATTTTTGAGTGTGAATGTGCCATATTTGTAAATATTTCTAGCAAATACTTTAAAGCTTTTTAGTTCTGCTGTTTCATTATTTAACATTTTCTCATCGTTACATTTTTTTATTTTTTCGCTACCTATTTGTACGACAAAGCATGCGGCACAATACGATCGTGTATGTGTTTTGATGGTCATGACGTCTAATAGGTATGTAAATAGAAAAATAAATGCGAATGACATTTAACACTTACGGTGCCCAACTTATTTAGCTTCACACGCTATATTCGGTATTAGTTTAGATACATAGACTTTGAATGGACTGTACCGGATATTATTTTCGTCCCGCATACATCTTGAATTTAAATCGCTCAATTTAGACTATTGTAATTAGAATCAGTACAATCCTGTTTTCTGTAATTTGTGTCCATCAAATGGCCAAAATCGGATCAAGTTTTTACGACATAGACAGGCTGGTAAATGTTATATTTATATTTCAATTTTTTTCAAAATTCTCAGATGTTGTTTTTATGTACTCTTTCAAGGCAGTCATGTATTTATTAACTTTAATATATTATTTCGTTCTCAACTGTGTTTTCTTTATTTGGCAACATACACGATAACTTACTAGATCAATGTGTCCCTTTATATAGGCACTTAAATGGGAGGGGAGAAGCTAATTTGGAATTGCAATTATTTCGTACGATTAGTTTCTTCACCAGTGAAATTTGAAATTTTAGTGAAGGACATCAAATAACGCCTGATCGACGAAATTCTTTAAACTAATAAATAAGATAGGAAGTGTATTTCAATCACTTTGATCATACTAATTTTAAAAATTCACACAGTTATATTTTGCAATTTTTAAGATGCTTTGTAGTATGTACTTATGGTTTATCTGATATTCTTTTTTAACATTAGATTGAGAGATATTTAATCTATTTTATAGGTTTTTTAATAGGCAGTTACTTTTGTAAAAGCCGAAAGTATCTCATATTTTTCCTGCAGTGCTTAACGCGTAGGTAATAATTTGGCATGTTATATTAATTTACTTTTAAAAATTTTGATATATAACTAGCAAGTCTGATACCATCTGCTTTGACACTGACGACCCGTCAGTCTGCTGGTAAGATATTATGCAACTAATTTCCTCGGGAATGGAAGCATATATCCCAAATTCCATCAAGTTACCGTCAAAAGGGAAGCCCTGGTCCCACAGAAGATGCAAAAGAGCGGTAGGTAGGAAACCGCAAGCCTACAAGGCTTGCTGTTTACTGGCAGCAAAACCAGACCGCTTTATTTTGCAATTATTTTGAATGCCAAATTGCAATTGACGAAACTATGAACAAACACAATCAAAGGAACAGTAAGAGACGTTTGCAATTCCCCAGTGACTCCGGGAATTTCTGGTCGGTAGCAAAGGCAGTAAGTAGTAACTTCATCGCACTCTACCTTAAGCGTCCCCTAAGACAAAGCTTTTCCACGATATCGAACATCAACACTATCATGGCAGAAGTTAGGTTTCATCACCGTGGTATTCGTAAAATCCTTAGGGTCCTAGATACGCAGAAGGCATCAAGACCAGACGGAATATCTGTCATCGTGTTAAGGAACTGCACCAACGCCCATTTTTTCCAGACTTTATTCTCCGTCTCGCCGAAAAGGGATTTATCCATCTTCTTGGAAAGTCGCTCGAGTGCAACCTGTTCCAAAGAAAACCACGCCCTCAAACTATCGCCCAATTGCCTTCCTTCCAATAATCTCCAAAGTCATGGAACGTGCAGTAAATCGGCAACGGCTCAAGTATCTCGAGACCAACAGATTAATTAGCGATAACCAAGACGGCTTTCGCAAAGAGAGATCGACAGGAGATACATTGGCCTATATCGCCCATATATAGAGTAGGGCAATTATTGAGAACTACGGAGAATCTCGAGCGATTGCGTTGAATATTTCGATGGCATTCGACAGAATTTGGCATGACGGATTGCTCAACAAATTGCCCTCGTTTGGACTGCCAGCCTCTCTCTGCAGCTAATTTGCCAGTTTCCTTAAGAACCGATCTCTGCATGTTGTAGTTGATGGATACATCTCAATATAATATTTTTTTTCTACGAGCGTGTGAAAAGTGACATTTTTCATACCCATTTCGGTGCGAAAAATGTCACTTTAACGCACTAGTGTGAAAAATAATTTACTTTTCGCATTAGTGTGAAAAGTAATTCTGAAAAGATTTACATATTTGAAAAAGTCTTTTTTGAGTAATTAAAAAATGGCAAAAACTGAATATAAATAATGTATTAGAACTTTACAAACACTATAATATAACATATTATGATATATAAGATATCATGGCTTAAAAAAGTTTACGACGCAATTTGTACAGTTAGTTAAATTAATCTCCTACGGAAATTGTTGGTAGGACACTGAACTTCCGATCGAAGTATTCATAGTCAAAACATCTTCATTAGGCTGTGTACAGATTGTCCCATTTTCGATGATATTACGGGGTATCTCACTTACGAGTAAAGATAGAGAGTTGCGGTTTTCGCAATACTGTGCTACTTTTTTGTGAAAAGAACGATGGTATAAACAAAGTTTTTATAGCCCGCTTCGTTTCTGAGATACAGGGCGAAATTGAAAATAATGCATTTTGGGACCCCCCCTCCCCTAACGGGGATACCGTTATCCTTTAACATATCGCAAAGCTAAAAAATTGCTTTTATATACTGTTTTTGACGTAGAATCCAGTGGCGTGATCGGATTTTTGCTGTGAACTGTAAATTTTTTGCTTTAAATCAAACTTGTATTTTTTTAAATGGAATGGAATGGTATATTTTTCTTTCGTTTGATTGGAAATGTTATAAGCTTTATAAAAATATATAATACATTATATGTATTTTAAATAATAAGCCTAAAATTCATAATTTCACAAAATGTGTCTCGATACGACACTCTTGTATTTTTTTAATGTAACACCCTGTATATTTTCTTTCGTTTGAATGGAAATTTCATAAGTTTATAGAAATATATAATACATGATATTTATTTTAAATAATAAGCCTAAAATTCATAATTTCAAAAAAAATATGTCTCTATCCGAGACTCTTTGCTGAGTATAGTATAAGCATTGTCTTTTAAACAACGGTATAAGTATAGCAGGCAGAGACTATTAAGAACAATGGAATGGTAATTTTTTATTGGCAAGACCTTTCAGTGGCAAAATTTATATTTTCCGTCTACGTTGGGGTTTGGAACCTTCGGCAACATGCACTAAAACACAGTTTTATCCACAATACCGAAACAGAATTTTTGCACTGGACGCCCGTTTCGCTAACCATGTTAGGAGATGATTAAAACTTTAATCATCTCCTGATAATGGTAACATGGTTAGCGAAACGCGCGTCGAGTGCAAAAATTCTGTTTCTGTATTGTGGATAAAACTGTGTTTTAGTATATTTTCCGTGTAATATTGTATTTCTTACGATGGCTCAAAATGAAAATTATCAATATTTTTAAAAATATGACATATTAGTCTGCTTTATACAGAGCAATGAAAACTTCCGTAAAGCTTCTCAGCTATATTTCAATAAGTTTTCAATTAATTTATTTACCTTTTGGCTTATTTGGGTTTATTTTTTTAAGTACCATTTTAATTTGTAGATATCCCGAAAGAAGGCATTCTGATATTTTAATGTTTTCCGGAATAAAGAAAAAAATTGGTAGAACAAGGAACGTTGCCTCCGCCCTTTCAGAATATCGATAAATTAAAATTATTCTTAAATAAAAAATAAACCCAAATAAGTCAAAAAGTAAATAAATATTCAAACAAACGTATTGAATAATAGTTGAGAAGCTTCACCTGAGTTTTCATTGCTCTGTATAAAGCAGACTAACATATCATATTTTTTTAAATATTCATATTTTTCGTTTTCAACCATCGTAAAAAATACAATATTACACAGAAAATATAAATCTTTCCACTGACATGTCTTGCCAATAAAAAAATTATCATTCCATTGCTCTGATAATCTCTGCCTACTAATACTTATAACGTTATTTAAAAGGTAATCCTTATACTATACTCATCAAGAGTGTCGTATAGAGATACATTTTGTGAAATTATGAATTTTAGGCTTATTATTTAAAACACATTACATGTATTATACATTTTTGAAAAGCTTATAAGATTTCTATTCATTCCATATAAGATTTCCATTCAAACGAAAGAAAAATATAAGTTTGATTTATTGCTAAAAATTGACTGCTCACAGCAAAAATCTGACTACGCCACTGGGTTCTATGTAAAAAAGTATATAAGAGCAAGTTTTTAGCTTTGCGATATGTTAAAGGATAACGGAGAGACAAGGGGGATCCCAAAATGCATTATTTTCAATTTAGCCCTGTATCTCAGAAACGAAGCAAGCAGGCTATGAAAATTTTGTTTATACCATCGTTCTTTTCACAAAAAAGTAGCAAAGTATTGCGAAAACCGCAACTCTCTATCTTTACTCGTAAGTGAGATACCCCGTAATGTCATCGAAAATGAGACACCCTGTACAGGTAACCTCTTTTTCTCCTAGCATCTTCAAGGCTGTTTTTCGTTTATTCTCCACGGAGTTTTCCACATATCCCTCGACTACAGTGGCCGACTTCCAACCCCCATAACGTTTGAGAGTCAAAATATCTGCTCCTGAGTCTGCTAAGAGCGAAGCAGATGATCGCCGAAAGCAATGTCCTGTATAGCTAGACGGGTCAGGCAATCCAAGGAAAGTAGCTATGTTTTTCGGCAGAGCTCCAAAAGTATTTATGCTTGTGGGCAGTTTTATGGGCACGCCTTGGCTCAAGTTTCTTTTAGCGGAAATCGGCTACAAAAAATATCGTTCTATAGGATGATTCTACACAAGAATTTTCCTTTTCTCCGCAAAGGTTTTGTTTTCCAGCAAACTATATTTTTTTTATATGATAATTTAGCTAAAACCTATATTGGGATAATTTTCCCATTATTATTTTTTGTCATAGGCCGGTCCAGAAAAACCTATTAATTACGACGGTGTTATTAGTTTTATCCGAAAATGCCTAATTAATGAAAAAAAATTTTTTGTAGTTTAGAATAGCGGAAATCGGCTACAAAAAATATCGTTCTATAGAATGATTCTACACAAGAATACTAGCACAAAAATAAATTTCCATTTCTCCGCAAATGTTTTGTTTTACAGAAAACTAGATTTTTATATGATAATTTTAGGTTAGTATATGAGTTAGTTTTGGGTAATTTGGGATAGTTAGTTTAGGTTAGTTTGGGTTAGTTTGGGTTAGATTGGGTTAGTTTAGGTTAGTTTGGGTTAGTTTAGGTTAGATTGGGTTAGTCTGGGTTAGTTTGGGACGCTTGTCTTTTTACTCTGGTTAATAATGGTTAGAGAGGTAGAGAGCTACTCTAAGCCAAGAATTTTTTTCTAGTGGATTTTCGCTCTTTTAATTTATTTTTTTTTTTTGAAAATGAGATTGATGTATTTGCGGGGAAAAACTTTGATTGTTCTGCGTTGAGACAGGTACTATAATGTCAAAAATAAATTTAATATCTTCCTAACGGATTTCCGCTGAACGAAACTTGACCCCACGCCTTTACTATATTGGAAAAAGAATCGATTTTTGGTAATGCCTACAGGACGCAGACGCTCATACTTTCGAACAATCTCCACTAAATTATTTTCTTCAATGAACCAACCAAGTAACACTAATAACAAATTCTCGACAGGTTTTCGTTTTAGTATCAGGTATTTTAATTAAGTAAATGTCACCTTTGTCTGTGACGTCTTCAATAG
The DNA here is from genome assembly GCA_016904865.1 of Pissodes strobi. Taxonomy (NCBI): domain Eukaryota; kingdom Metazoa; phylum Arthropoda; class Insecta; order Coleoptera; family Curculionidae; genus Pissodes; species Pissodes strobi. The sequence continues at coordinate 403,129 of MU182344.1, forward strand.
TCATCCGACACAGCTCGCCTCTCCTACACCCTCCTGCGATTCCAATGATTAGTGTGGCTTTCATGAGCAAAAAAACTTTAGATTTCTTCGCCTTATAACCTTCCGATTTTCTTTTCAAAGAAGATATTAAGTTATTGTACCTGCTTATATCAATGTTTTTTTCTTTCGATAGCATTGTCTTTAACATGGAATAATGACTCCAAAGGGATGAAGACTTTTGTTGTGTGGAGTTCTGCTGGAAATACGCTAGTAAGTCAGTCTCGGTGAGATTCTTTATTTTTTTTCCGGTACACCACTTTTCGAAATGTTTATATGCCTTTTCATATTGGACCCTTGACCGGGCCGGTAGAAGCGAATTCATGGCTATTCTCGCAGATTCTTCTACGTCTGATGAAGCTAAATCACTATTTTCTATGTCTGAAGAGTCTATTCTCTCCATTAGGCTCTTGGAAATAAATTTTTAAGGCAAAATTTTTCGAATTACATACGGTTTGTCAACTTTAAGCGGCCTACAGACGATCAATATTATTGCGCAATATTTCATATTGTGCAATAATATTGACCGTATATGGTTTATTTTGAGAGGTTGCACAATATATTGTGTCAATCAAAATCAGTGCAATAGAGATTTATTGTGTCGTGTGTGGATAATATTGCACAATATTACAATATTTCAATTTAAATTTTCTTTCGTGCTGGTCTGTACACAACGATGGGTTCAAAAGCAATAGAGGAAAAAAGAACGTTTATTTTAGAACTTATCGAGGTTTACCACTCTTTGCCAGGTTTGTGGAATACAAAAAGCAAAGAGTACAGCAATAGGATTAAGAAAAATGAACAATATGATGAATTGTTGCAGAAATATAAAGAGAAATACCCAGAAGCTGATAAAAAACAATTGATTAGTAAACTAAATTCATTACGAACTAACTTTATGAAAGAGCTGAAAAAAGTAAATGATTCTGAACGTAGTGGAGTAGGTATCAATGACGTAGTAGAACCCACATTGTGGTATTTTAATGAAATGAAGTTTCTAATCGGTATTGAAGAACCATGTACATCCCAAAACACCATGGAAAATGAAAACATTGAGAGCCCGAATGTAGGGAATAATACCAATAAATCAGCAAGAATAGAAGAAAAAACAGTAAGTACTTAAAATATATATATTTAAATGCTTTTTATTTATTATGCAAATTTATTTTGCCATTGCAACTTGGCCTTCATTATTAAAGTAGTGGCAATAATTATCCCTGACATATTTTGCGTACATAGTTGTATTCCGGGAATGGGATGTCTGCAATAATGTTGTTGGTGCAGTGACTCTCCATGCGCCTTGAATAATTTTACCCGACTCCTGATCTTCAATATCGATGGTAATTTTATCAATGTATGTATTCGATTGTTTCCTTCTTAAATAATTATGTAAATAGCAACACGCTAAAGTAATTATCCGAGCTTTTTCAGGGCTTAGCGCATTAGGTCGTTGAAACACGCCAAATACAGAAACTAAAATGCCAAAAGTGTTCTCTACAATACGTCGAGCACGACTTAGGCGGTAATTAAATATCCGTTGTTCTGCAGTTAATCCAGTTTGTGCATAAGGTTTCATAAAATTTTTTGTTAATGCGAAAGCATCATCACCTATGAAAACAAAGGGTAGTGTTTTATCACTATTCTCTAATACAGTAGGTTCTGGAATTTTAAGTTTGTTATCCGATAAGGCCCTGTCAAATGCAGTGGCACTCAAAACACCACCATCAGATATTCGTCCATTAATTCCAGCATCGACCATTAAAAATTCATAATTTGAATTAACAACGGCCAACAACACAATACTAAAAAATTTCTTATAGTTATAATAGTATGAACCGCTGTGGTTGCTTGATGGACACGTGTTTCCCATCTACTGTCCCCAAATAATTCGGAAAATTCCATTGATTTTCAAATCCTCTCGCAACAGCCTTCCATTCTTCTTCTGTCTCTGGAATCTGAAATAAAAAAATGAAAAGAAGAGAATTAGACTAGTTGTTTCAAATAGTATAATAAGTTTTCAAAACATTATTGTTTACAGAAAGCAGATGGTCCTCTCAATAAAAAAAAAGAAAAAAGAAGATGATACGACTGGGTTACTATCTTTAGCTCGCAAAGAATTGGAGAAACCAGAGAGTGACTTCGAGAAAATTGCTGCTGCCTGGGCAATAGAACTAGCAAAAATGAAACCAGACCAACTGTTATTTGCAAAGAAAGGTATCAATGACATTTTATTTGAAGGCCAGTTAGGAACTCTTCACAGAGATTCTGTACAAATTAATGTAAGTCGTACATCTACTCCCTTCACCTATGTCCCACCAGGCCCGGCAAGCAACCCTTCATCGTATGAATCATTGCAATACTCATCACATGGGTACAATAACCAAATGCAGTCTGGTAACCAGTCAACTGATACTGCTAGTCATTTTTTTTTCAAATTTTGCAGATATTTAATAATGTAAATTTAATTAAGAAATAAACTAGTTAAGTTCTATTCGCATGTTGCTTTTAATTGTTTTGACTTACCTTTATATAATCCTTTAGCTTGTAAATTATAGCTGCACAAGTTTCCATAACAATTTCACCTATGGATTGTGGAGATATGGCACTGGTGAATTTTAAATCTTGAAAACTGTTGCCTGTAGCTAAATATCGTAGTGTGATTGACAGTCGCTGACTAGCAGGAATAGCATCTCTCATAGTAGTATTCATTTTTTCTATTTCAGGTGTAACCATTTTTAATAATTCACTAAATGTTGTATAATCCATTCGTAGAAAGTTTTGAAAATCAGCAGGTTCACTAACTTTTAATTCCTTTAATAGACATTCATGACTATACTGGTTCCTTTTCTTAAACCATTCTTTCATCCATTTACTTCTAGGCTTTTTTTTTCTTTTCAAACATGTTGCCAAAACAATGGCAATAGCAGCTACTTTTTTCTTATTCATTTTTCTTTACATATCTTACCAACAAAGTGGAAAACAAAACTAATTATTGCGCCATATATTGAATATAGTTATTGCACAAATATATTGCACTGTTTGGGAACGACTAGCAATATTATAGTGCAATATTTTGCGCAATAATATTGATCGTCTGTAGGCCGCTTTACTGACATAAAAAAAAGAATTTGAAATAAATAATATAGGATCACTATGATGATCTAATTGTTATGATAATCAAAACGACAAATTCAGGTAAATATACAGAAGTAATAATTTAAAAAAAAGCCAATCATCATTATGCTCGTGGAAAAAATCTCGTAAGACATACGTTTGAAAAGTACGTTTAAGGCACTCGTATGAATTGCGAAACTCGCTTTGCTCGTTCCGCAAATTTTCATACTCATGCCTTAAACGAGTACTTTTCACACTTATATCATAAATAGCTATTTTGATTGCTAAGGTATACAATAATTATTACTGACGTAAGCTTGACAGTAGATACTCTAGAGTAAAAAAAAAATAGCTGCAAGTTCAGACTCTCATTGTCCGCATTTATTTTTCGACAGGACGTTTTAGACCAGATTAAATCTCCGACCGATATATATGTACAGGGTTATTCATTATGAATGGACACCCCCCTTAATTTGGTTATTTTTAAAGATAGAGGGACAATTTTTTTATCGACTTGTAGGTAATCATCTTAATTTTTTTATTAGTTATGAAAATATTATACAGGGTGTCCCATAAGCAAACGCCAATCTAAAGTTATATTTTTTTAAATGGAACTCCCTGTATATTATTGCATTTTTGGATTCTACTTAAAATTCTAAGCATATTTATGTATGATGTTACATCTCTAGAGCTAGTAGTTTAACAGCTATAAACAGTTGAAAATCGGTACTTTGGCTACTTTTCACCTTGGTAGCAAGAAGATCATTAGAGATGGAGTAAAATGAACTTCACATTCCTATCTTAACTTTTCAAGTGCTATCTGATGGGGCTAACTGGCAGGCGGTACCATGGGTACCAAATCTGGTACCTTGGCAGGTACCATCAGTTAGCACCATCAGATAGCTCTTGAAAAGTTAAGATAGGAATGTGAAATTCATTTTACTCCATTTTTAATGGCCTGCTTGCTACCAAAGTGAAAAGTAGCCAAAGTACCGATTTTCAACTGTTTATAGCTGTTAAACTACTAGCTCTAGAGATATAACATCATACATAAAATATGCTTAGAATTTTAAGTAGCATCCAAAAATGCAATAATATACAGGGTGTTCCATTTAAAAAAAATTAATTTTATATTGGCATTTGCTTATGGGCCACCCTGTATAATATTTTCATTAGAAATAAAAAAATTAAGATGATTACCTACAAGTCGATAAAAAAA